>BMAW01104639.1:226530-257610 GCA_019974015.1 Nephila pilipes
GGGATTAGAATTAAATAACAAGTGGAATTCAATTCAAACCGTTGTTATTAGAATATTTATAAAATATAATTTCTTATGCTATAATCTCATTAATAACATCAGAAAGTTTCGGAAAAAACAGACTAAGCTATCATTCGTTAACTTTTCAGTTTCTTCAACAAATGTATTAAAGGATGCAACAACAGACAATGAAAGCCCGAACAGTAAAATCCTTTACTTGATTTTTTTAGTTAAATGGAATATAATATTTATATAACACACTTAGGGACGTAAAAATAGCCCACCAAGAAGAGATCTTTAGAATGAAATGAAATTTAATATGCATAATGATACACAAGAGAAATTCCCTTCATCATAAAATCAAGATAATTAAACAAATAGTGTGTACAATTAGACAAATACTGTGCAACTTCAATAGCGCGTCGGACCGCCTTCTGTTGCATTCCATGCCATAACATTGCCCAGCAGTGAGTTCATCAGATGTCGAATGTTGTCAGGCACATGAGCTCACAAATCTTGAACAGCTACCTCCAAATGTTGTACAGAGCGACACGATGGCATCTGGCGTTTCAGCTGGTCTCGCAAATGCTCTATAATTTACACGTCCATGGGGCGAACCGGCTATGGAAGTGTCTGAACATGATGTAGAAAATCTGAGCGACTCGAACTCTATGATAATGAGCATTATCTAGCTGAAAAATTGCCTCTAATAGAAAATTTAAGAAAAGTACCCGGTAAGGGGTCGAAGAATGTTATCATCATAACGCTGCCTGTTAAAGTTCTAGGAACCACATTTAGAGTGAACCGGCTGTCATAGGCTATGCCCACCGTCCGAAGCCATTTCGTTTGCGGTAAGGGTAGTGTGCCCCACGACAGCATGGTTAGAATTGGTTCGTTCATCAGGGCATTTTCACACCTATACGTGATTATAATCTGTCCCCAAAACGAATCAGAATTCAACAATAAACACCAGGTTTTGCCAATATGTGGCATTTCATGTCACTCTGGTTTGACATCAATGAAGACGAAATCACCGATGTTTCGGTGTTAAAGGCAGTACATGAAAAGGGCACTTGGAATGTAGATTCGCTTCAACAAGACATCTGGGAATTGTTTGGGGAACAACTGGCAACCCTACATCTCATCATATCACGGAACAAGTCACTGTGTGATCGACGGGTGCTTGCCGAACGACCCTTCTTTTCTCTTGCGTAGTAGTCTTTCTCGTCGCTCCAGACCCAGGTCCCTGCTCATGGGAATTAGGAGCAATGTCCCCTGCTCTCGAGTTCACTGCTACCAACATGTTGTGACGGCACTCTCGGAATGATTGAACTGGCGAGCAACGACGGTCGCCGACCAGCCTACGGTTTTCAAGCCGATGATCATTGCCCTCTCAAACTCGCTTATTTGTACAAAATGTTTCCTCACAGGTCTACCTGGCATTCTTCGCATATTTAAGTCCTCCTGGAGTCGGAAAGTGATCGTTACGTTTATGAATCTTTCACTATACGCCGGCTTATATAGGACCCACTTCCTGATTGCAACGCCAATGCAGGGTCTGTGGGTAGGCACATTGGCAATAAACCTGGATCCCTTCCATATCGGACATCATTCATTCAACTTCTTCACAAAGTTTCGCGATCGTAGCTTGTTACCTTTTTTCAATGTCACTGAGTGTACATCTGAAAATTTTATTTATACTATAAAATTATGTAATAAGTATGCACAAATGTTTTATTTATTTACATCAATATTTCTGAGTTTGAGAATGGATTTTCTGGAAAAGCAATCCGAAAATTGTGCATAAAGATACGGATCACGGACAGCTGTAAGTTAATTTTCAAGTCAAGAGCGCTACTACACCAATTTCCCAACAGTAACACTCACATTTGTAACTGTTGTTACTTTCCCAACAGTAACACACACACACACACACATATATATACATATATATATAATATTTCTGCGATTTCTTCTCGCTGAAGAAAGACTCAAAATAATTCCTTGTCTATGAAATATGACTTTAAACCGATGTAACAATTGTAGTTAAATAATTCTTAAGATAGACTTACAAAAAATAACAAAAAAAATTAACTTTTTATTTACGATGATTTTACATATTCTGAGTTCCGCTGGTAATTTAAAAGCAAACAAAACAGAATAGTTTAACTAAAGAGTAAATAAAATATAAAGTTGTAAGTGAAAAATCGTAAGATCGATATCATTGAAAATTTAAAAACATTGAATTCTAAGTTAAGCCGATGAAATAGTTACAATGATAATTGACTGCTATTCTATTCTAAAAGCGGTATAATTCGCATCACTTATTTTTGCTTTGACTGCGTCCAAGAACACCGTTATTTACTAAAATATAAAATGCGTCTTC
This sequence comes from Nephila pilipes, assembly GCA_019974015.1. NCBI lineage: Eukaryota > Metazoa > Arthropoda > Arachnida > Araneae > Nephilidae > Nephila > Nephila pilipes. Next base: position 228,917 of record BMAW01104639.1, read on the forward strand.
AAACCCTGATTTCATACACACTTTTAAAAGAGGCCGTATATTGGTCATGAAAGGAAGAAATGATTGAACAGAATATATCAACTTTTTCAAAATGTAAATCTAAAAAAAGATTGATATATTATGATGTCTTCGAGTACTATTGTTTAGTTCAAGGGATTGAATAAACTATAATCACACTGACACACTTGTATATTTGTTGTTGATCTTATACTTATAAAAAAAAGTACACATCGGTTGGAAATCTTCCATGGAGCTCTCATCTATTTGGTTCATATAACGAGGCTGATGCACATTAAATCAAGTCGAGCCAACACATCTTGCCAACTTGGCATCTCTCTCCCCAACTTCTAACTTGTGTGGAAATTTGGAGAGGGAGAGGCCAATCAGGTGTTTTCCTTGTCACTAGACCGAGTTTCATAATTGTGAGGTTAGTCGCCAGCAGTTGTTGCCTCCTACTGCTTCTAAATGGACGTTAATAAACAGTCTCATCGCACTCATCAATTTGGTGTTGCAATATTTTCGTGGGTGATAGAATAAAACATGTCAGTTGCTTATAATATCCGGAAAATATGGCAGTTCAATCTTAGGGCTATTATATTGCAACTACTTGATTGTAAGCTACTGTTTATAATCTGTTTCTCATTCAAATGAAATAGTGCAAGGTATTCTCAGAAGTTAGGTCTCAGCTTTTCTCAATACACTTTTTTGTTTATGTATGCAGTGTGCCTTATTTTGAGTTTTATTCACAAAAAGGAAATGTTTAATTGTCTTGCAACTTAATTATTTCTTGAACGCAATTATTTAGCTTGCATGATGATTCTGAAATTAATAGGGGTTTTTTTATAGCTTCAACAATAATTAATGCATATTCTAAAATTACGAGTAAAAAGTATCTCATTTCAAGTGTAACATTACTGCAGTCTATGAGGATCCTTCAATTAGTTATTAGAAAATCCAAGATATGGCACTCGTAGGAACGAAAATGGTTTCGTTTTAGTACGCATCATGACTCACACGTCAGGTGTCTAAGCCTCAATTATTTCCATCGCATGGTTTCATTTTTATTGCCGATTGAAGCAAGAAACTAGTGTTTATTTAGAAAAATGGAAAAAAGTGAGTTTCCAGCGGTGATTAAAAACTTACATTTAAAATGCTTAACGTCGAAAGAGATCAAAGCTGAGTTGGATAAAGTTCATGACACACCTGCTCCTGTATTTGCAACTGTTTACAATTGGGTAAATGAATTTAAACTTCTCCGTACACCCACAAAAGTTGAAGGACATTCGGGACTTCTAGTGGAAGTGACTACTTCAGGAATGATTGATAAAATCCACGATATGGTTTTGAGTGAACGACGAAATAAAATGTGTGAATAAGTTGTGGTCAATGGCATATCACAAGGTACAATGCTTTCAGTTTTGCACCAAAACTTGGGTGGAAAAAAAATCTCCGCAAGATGATGCCGCGTTTGCTCTTAATGGAAAATAAACGCAATTGTGTAGTCGACTCTGAGGCTATTATGGAGTCATTTTGTCCATTCCTGACAGATTTCTGTGTCTATACATAACAGTGGACGAAGTGTGGATTACAATCTTACACTCCAGAGACAACGAAACAGTCAAAACAGCGGGTTTTGAAGGCGAACAGGCTCTAAAAAAAGCAAAGGCGGTGAAATCGGCATACAAGGTGATGGTCACAATCTTTAGGGATGCATGCAGAATACCTTACACTGATTACTTGGAAAAAAGAAGAAACAATTATTGGAGAGTATTATAAGTCGTTATTCTACTATTGGTTGAGAGATGAAAACGAGAAAAATCGTCCTCATTTGAAAAAGACCCTCTTCCATCGAAACAGGTACGGGTGCATACCTGTTTCAATGGCTAAAATCATGGAATTAAAGTTCGAATTATTACGAAATAATTAATGCACCGCATTCACCTGATTTTGCTCCCAGTTACTTTTTTATTTCCAAAAAAAAAGTGGCTTTGTAGGCACCTTTTCATGTCGAAAGAAGAGGTCATCTCCCAAACAAATTCTGTTGATGAGGATCTTCCAAACTCTTAGCTTTTAGATAATTTTAGAAAGTTGGCGAAACGCTTGGAAAAGTATATGGAGCTTTAAAAAGATTATGTTGAAAATAAAAGAAATCTATTTAAAATAATTTGTTTTCCTATCTTTTTCTAAGGGCTTATTGAACGACTTTCATATTAGGCGTATATAAAAGTATCTTCTATTTCATTATAGTATATCACTTTTTTGTCATTTGCAGAATAAGGGGTGGGTGGGGGGAAATGTGTCTGTATCCGATGAATTTTAATCTATGTATTAATTATTTATAATTAAATGAAAAAATTATATCTAGAATACTAATGCCCGAATAACAACAAAGAATTCTTTTTTTTTCTTCTTTCAATTTATTTTGTTTCCTCACTTAAATCGCACAACTGTAAAGGGTTTACACGTGTTTTCCCCTTCAACTAATATTTTTCTCGCTTCATTACGTTACTTGATTTGAGATTCGTCTTGTGAAAGTACCGTGAATTATGTTAATTAGCTTTTCTATACAAGAAGTACAGTGAGAACAGGAAATTATCACGAAAAGAGAGATCAGACGTATGATAGCGATAAAAAAAAAGCAGAATGTTGGCGAGATTGATGTGCACATAATATTGATGCGAGAAAGTGCTAAGTGATCATTGGAGAGTTAATATTTAACTCGGATCCTATTTATACGCGTTTATTCCTGACTCAAATCCAGTTTTGCTATTTATAAGTAAAATTTTATAATTGTAATCTTTGGTTGAGGATGCGCTTCAGAAAATTCTCCAGATTTGTAATAATATCTATTTTTTGATCCTTCTACGAAGAATAAAGCTAGTTTGATGAACTTAATTGACTGTTTCTTGACTGAATATTTTTTGAATCTCGATGACGAAAAACATGTGACGTTGAGTTATTCGTAGTTTTCCCATCACTAACCTCGGAGACCTTTTGCAGCTTGAATTCTTACAATTACAACACCTTGCCAACCCCATTAAATGTTGTTAGGTAAATTAGGTGAAGATAAGAAATGCAGTGAATTAAATTAGAGATAGTGATATATAAGGGAAATAGAATTGAAAGGAAATATAACGAAGACAGAAGATAATTACTCGTATAAGTGGACAGATGAATTACCGTAACTAATTGCGTATGTTGGAAGTAACTACTTATCAGAATAATTGAGATCTAATCTGCTAAAATCGAGAAGTGCTTGAATAGGAACGAGGGATTTGGTAAGCTAAGACTATCAAAGACTATGCAAGATCTCTCTCTCTCTAACCCTTCCTAACTTAGTAAATCCTAGTTTGTATTAAAATCTTATTTTATGTTTTTAGCTTACCAAATCACTCATGTCGATTCATGCATTTCTCGATTATAACAATTTCGAATCCTATTGAACTAATTAGGAGTCACTTTTATCTACTTCCAATATAAACAATTAATTGCAATGATTGCCATCCTGTATCTGCATTATTCTCACCTTTAAATTCTATTTTACTTATATAACACTATTTCTAATTCAATTCTCTGCACTTCTTACCTTAATCTAATTTACCTAATCACGTTTCATTTGGTTGACAAGTTGGTGGTTTTATACAATTCAAATTTCCAAAAAGTCCCGAGGTTAGTGAAGAGAAAACTACAAATAGACCAACGAAATAAAGTAGCGTAGTGAAGTATGTACTTTAACAAGTATAAATTTTGTCATCAGTTATTGTGTGTGAATATTTTTAAAATGTATCATTACATATGTCAATAGTTCCTAAAAGTGCTTGTGAAAAATTTAATTGCTAATCATATTCAATACGCTGACATACGTTTATATTAGCACATTCGAAGAAACCACTGAAATCAGCAGATCTGATTTAGGTCCAAAATATCGCAGGGTTGATTTAGGAGCCTTAGAACAAATATGAATTTTAAGAGTCAATAATTTCTCCTTAATGAAAAGAAAATTAATTTTTATCCTGTGTACTTACAGAAAATAAAAGGTGAAGTAACAGGTCGGTTGATGAATATCAATAAGAATTTCTACGACAGCGAAATTTCCTAGTCTCGAGTGATTTAACACTTCTCTCACTGACTTTGAAGTTAAATACATAAGCGTACTTTAAAATCTTATTAACCTTATGAACTTTAAATAAAAGTACGTAGAAACTTATCCATAAAGTATGTTAGATTTCTAGACAATATCGAGAAGCTGTATGCATTGAATCTGCGACGTATAAAGGTATTTAAAGTAAATACAAAACTCATTCTCGAAATACTTCCAAAATTTCAAAACTGTATTTTATAATTATTATATTTTATTAATCTATATAAATATTGAAACTCGGTTCTCACGCATATTAACCTTTACGGACTTTATATATAAAGTTATTAGATTTAAGAATCTCTTTCTCTTCTATTCCATTCTTGTCTCATCTCTTTCACCTTTTTCTTCTTTCTCTCGTGAATGAACAGTGAGTTATGTAAACTGGAATTGATTAGTAGAAGTGAAGTGAATTAAAGTGAGCTGATAGTCCGATAAAAAAGATTGTATGAGCAACGAACGTTATAAGAAATAATAGTAGTAGTAAAAGAGAGAGAGAGAAAGATCGGAAAGCTTATATATATATATATAGAGAGAGAGAGAGAGAGAGATCGGACGTGATCTTATGCTGAAAAGGAACGGCAAATTAGCACTTGAAACTTATTGTTTAGATATTATACCAATACCTGAGATTGAAATTGATTTTTTCTCTCCTCGGAACCCACCTATAGAACTGTTTCAAATAAGCACATTTTTTTGATATTTTGTTATGAACGTGTGAGAGTTTTACCCCATATTCCTAATAATTGAGTTCTGAATCATTGTAAGCATTAAATAAAAATGAGTTTAAATTTCCTGCTTAAACTTTTATTGAATTGGGTGGTTGAAAACAAAAACACCGAAGCCGAGGTACCACCGTACTTGTACATACTACAAGAAAAGATTAAATAGTGTGAGTTACTATATCAGATGTAATATATATTTGAGTCTCAACGACTTCCTTTTCTAATACCATAGAAATTTATAGTCTGAAAAACTACTTCAAACTACGAGAGTTCGTAATCTCAATTCAATTAAAAAATGCTAAGTTTTTTGACTGAAGCAGTCACAAATAGACTTGTCAATGTCAAATAAATGCCATATTAAGAAAACAATAAGTACAAAAAAAAATCTAAATAAATAGAATAAAATAAATATTATGTGTACCATATTTTGTACAACACTAGTAAATTTGCGAATATATCAACCGTTCTACTGAATATAGTTATTAAAACACACCATCTCCTTTTCTGCTCAATATCACTGTCCCTACATTCTTATAAAAATGTAAATCTCTAAGGATATCTTTTACAGGATCAAATAAATCCAATGCAGGCAAAAGTAATGAAATTTTAGAAACTGAATCTTAAACGTAAGAAAACGTAAGTTTGAAAAGATGCAATATGAAAAAGAGAATTTAAAATATCAAACAAGTAAAAAAGTCAAAAACAAGATAAAAAATATGAAGATTTATGCCTTTTAGCTTATGCCTGTGAACTCAAAGAAAACATCTCCGTATTCAGAAAATTGCCTACAAAAACTGATTTAGTTTCAAGCAAACAAATATATACGATACTGACATAATCCGAATTCTCTATTTTCTTTGATAAACGCAGGAATTTCTTTACAAATATATCCGAATAGAAACATACATCTGTAATCAAATTTCTTGTACTCTTACAGGTATCTTCTTAAAATTGTCAATTTAACCGACAGTTGAATTTAAAAATTGTTTCGTATATATGACATTTGTCACGAAATTAAAAAATCTCCAGCATATCTTTTTCATGATGCCCATATTGCTCGCCCTATCCCTTTCAATATTCCCAATTAAGAGATTTTGTCTTACGATTAAATTTAACATAGCCTTAACACGGCGAAGGTAGTAAAATGAATAAAATAATAATGCCAGATAATATTTAAAAAATACGTCACCCCATCCACAGCTGGAGAAAACTTATTAAATATAAAAGGGAATAGATAATCAATATTAATACTTTGACTACCGGTTACATAAGGTTCTGCTGTTAGATGATGCCTTGATGTAAACGTAGATTTAAACGCAATGTGTTTTGCACGATTTCGTTAAAGGAAAAAATAGGAATGACAATGAATTGGAAGGAGGATAGTATTCAGTATTTTAAAAGTGCAAAGAGGAAATATTATGAACAGCACTTTCAATCCGTTAAACGTTTATGCTTGAGGTACTGGTTTCGGAGGCGTTTTAAAACATTCTGTTGATGGTTATCACCATCAACAGATAGTTTTAAAACACATGAGTGTGTGTTGTACAAACCACAAATATATTTAATTTTTTCCTCCATGAAATTATTACTTACTCTGCGTGGTAGTGTGCATATGATCGTGAACTTCTTACAGCATATTCCTCTATATGATAGTTCTGATACATGCCCTAATGTCGTACTTTCTGCATTTTCACATATAATAAGTTATTAACTTATGCGTTTTTACGTAAACGCGATAAATTTTCCTCTCGTGAAAAAAAAACCTAATTATTTATTTCAATTTACTACGAATATTGGTTCTCTCTGGTGTTGTGTTAATAATGTTGTCCCTGATACTTTTTCCAGGATTGATGAAATTCAAATGCCTAGTATTATCGACTATAATGCACTAGCAAAGGAACAGATGAGTGACGAGGAACTTGAATTTAAAAATTCCAATACCTTACCAATTGAACAAATTTTTATATCTTCCTAAGTGGAACTATTTTGTGATATTTCTACAGGAAACATTCATCCTTGTGTTCCAGAAACCTTTCATTAACTAATTTTTGAATCGGTGCACAATTTAGATCATTGTGGAGCTAAGGTCTACTCAGACAGTTTCCAAAAGTTTTACTTGGATGACGTCGAAGAAACAAAGTCTAAGGCGGAGTCAAGGGTTAATTTCCATGTCAAAAAGGCAAATTGTTTCGACATTTGAAGTCTATCACAAGAACATTCCCATATTAGACGACTGATTAGCTTATATTTACCTGAATATTGTCGGTCCTCTGCCACCTTCCCGTGGTTATCGTTATTATCTCTCATTAATTAACCGGTACATATGATGACTTGGGATTATACCTTTGGTGGATCAATCATCTAATTCCATTGCAGAAGCATATGTAGTAGAACTTTGAGAGTGTTTTCTTCAAAGCATTTTCAAAAGTACTTGGTTGTGATAAAATTTGAACAACCAATTATAACCCAGCCTACAATAGAATTATCGTGAGATTCCATAGATAACTGAAATCAGCTCTCAAATGTAAACTAAACGATCAATGTTAAACTGAACCATTAATTTTATTCTTGTTATTCTTATGACATCTTTAAATGAGGACACTGGTTCATGTGCTCTCTTTTCCTTCCGCCCAAATATTTATTTATCTGCCAATTGGATGCAGATATCCAATGCATGTGAGTAATTAATGTAAATTATGTTATACTTCAGCATAGATTTTATAATAAAATTGGTTTTTATTCATATGTATGCATTTGCCTTCTTCTGATGAAAATGTATTAATATACATAGGTAACGCCAAAATAATAATCCTATCTGATTACAGGATTTTTAACATGTAGGCGATCACTCTAACCCCCCTTCCCTTTTCAGGAAAATCAGTACAATATTCTTGAATATGAAATGACTTTATTTTGAGTAATCATAGATTTTTCTTGAAGAATAAATTAAGGTTTGTGTTAATGAAAACGAAGACATTCCCTAAAACTGTTATTTATGTATTCCTTTAAAAAGTTAATATAAGACCCTTTTTATTTCGTTCCATAAAAATAATAGTTTTTGCTTTTTATTAAAACTCTATTCAGCCAATCGATGGTTTGTTTAATGTATGATGTCGGATTTTTGTGCGAGCTATGCATTCATTCAATATATAATTACATTTCAATAAGAGAAAAAATGTTGGCAATATGAATAAAAATGAAAAAGCTAGATACTAATATTTGAAATTTCTAACTCAATTAAACGTACTTATTTACGGTGCAGAAATATAATAATACTAATAAATGCAATCTAAAGCATAAAAATTCAATGCACCTTGAAGGGCTCGTCGAACTGCGAAAAATGGAAAGGGGAGAGATGGGAAGGACCATACATATTTCAATGTATGATCACAAAATTTCAAATTACTTGAGGATTATTATTTCCTTGTTCAATCCTTACAAAGTAAAAACGCAATAAGTTATGGTCCTTTAATCTGGATACAAGCTGCCACTTAGAAAGTTTCCTATTAGTATCCAGCAAAATTTCTTTCCTAATTGTCTCCAATTTTCGGGCTAAATCGACAACATTTTGGAATAGTTACAGGAGCTTTCCCATCAAGTACCTAATGCTCTCTATGGGAGAAAGATAAGGAATTACTAACAAGCTTGAAGACTATTCTTTGCATGGCATGCCGTATATGCGGATGGATATTAACTTGTTGAATAGTTAGTTCGGGATGACACAAAAGTAACATCGGCACAATAGTCGTAGAATTTTATCAAAATACTAATTTTACGTAAGTGTGTCACTCATGACGAGCAAAGTTATTCAGCTATCAACACAAGTGCCAACTCAGATTATTTACCTCTTGAGGACCTGTGTAGTGGTGATAGCAAACGTAGGAGCTCTATGCTGCTCTGGAAGTTTCTAAACACGTTTGAGCTGTTTTTCAAGATGCAAATTCAAATGGGAATTGTCCCTAAAGACTATTCGTCTCCAGTCAGTTCCAAGATAATAAAGCACGATCAGCACGATTGCATTAAGACTGTATGGGGTGAGAGGGATATGAGAGATAACGGTCGACGAGAGTTAGATTCCTAGCCCAATACAAGGAATTATGATTTAGCATGCCCTTTCATATAATAGTCAGATTCCTGTGCTAGTGATACGCGGTTGTCCCCTAGATCACGAAACATGTGTTTTTAATTCGGAATAGTCCGTTTCGGACTCTTTGATTCTACCCATGAAAGACCCGTAGAGGATCATTAAAAAATTAATCCTTTAGAAGTGTGAATCACAATTTCAGAAGGAAGGGGGTATTTTCTCCTCTTTGTGGTTGATCTCCATCCTTCCTGGCGAAACACTGATATCAGAAGTTCGCCAAGAATTTGACATATTCACTCATGACATTCACACACACACGGAACACAAACATGCAACACTCGCGAATCACTAACAAAACACCTACATTCATGTTCGCGATTAACCTTTAACTATTAGGACACCCCTATCATCCTCCTTCACGTATGTAATTGTTAACTTAAACTGTTTGTTAAAATAAAGTAATTGAGTGCACCAAATGATAGTCTTTTCTTTCGAGTCATTGTTCTAAACCTTAATTCTAATTCTCAACAATGATCGGAGGCTCTTTTATTACTTAACGGCCTCACTACATTCGACCTAGTTGTTTAATTATTAATGTGTTAATCTCAAAATAATTAATTTTAAACAATAATCTAAATTAAAAAAAAGGTTCTAGATTACTAATCAATAGTAGCATATTTACATCATATCGCAACTAACACGAAATTCTATGACTAGTTGAGTTGACTTTCATTCTGTGCCTCTCTATATTAATTTTTAAGCAAAAAAAAAAAATCTGACCGCTCATATCATGCTTTGTTATGAATTATTTCAATTTTACCAAGCACTCCATTGGTCAACATCTTCATTTAACGGAGGTTCGAAATTACGAAGTCTGTCTTCAGTAGCCCTGGTGTTGCTTCTAGTGCGACGTTTATTAAACCAACCAAATCAAACTTTGGCCTAATAGGTCGCCAAGATTTCATCCCTCATACAGCGCATTTGAGACATAATGGAAGAGCCTTTGTAACAATTTCAGAATGTCATTGACTTAACCCGATAGTTAAAGCCAATTTGTTGGCAAGAAGTTCGGTGGACACTTCGGAGAACCATATGACTATGACTCTCTGAATGAAAGTTTACATCCAGGCCCCAAAGTATCAATTCTTAATGATCTTTTCCTTTGAATTAAATCCCTTTTTGTCAAGCTTTTATTTTTTTAAGTCTCGCTTCCCCTTACTTTAAGCCTTATTGACTTCACCTCCCACTTCCACACTTTGGAATCAATCATCCATTTTTTTTTTGAAATTTTGATCATTTCTATGTATGTTCAACCCATTTACCAAATTTTCGTGACAATTTAACAAACCTTTCATGGTGCATTGATTTTTATGTCATAGAGTGGATATTAGTAAAATTCCTTACATGTATTTTATTTTGCAAAGGGACATTACAGCTTTCCATAAAATATGGCTGAACTAGTCAGTTTAACGCATTAGCTCAGAATACATTATATATGGCTTAGAACTCTAAATTATACAAATTGTACTTTATAATATTTTATTTTCACAGCTTGAGTTGCTGCAAAAGTTATATTCTTACTTATAAAGTGATTTGAAAAAAAAATCATGTGAAAAAAAGAATTATATAACAATCACCATTATATTAATATTTGTTAAAAAGTCGTTATTTTAAAATGAAAATATATGTTATGATAAAATGCAATATATTGTTATTGCAAAAAGTTTTAATAGTTTATTATGATGAGATAATTGTATCACTTTATATTTTCAAAAATACTCACTTACGCTATTTTTTTGAGGGTAGGAAAAATAATCTCTTTTTATCGTTAACATACAGTGTTTTTTTAAACGAATAATCGTTGATTGAGTGTTTTTGTAAAAGTAAACTGAAGTCTTAATCGAGATTAAATAACATCGTTGGATGCAAACATAAGCTTTACATTTTAAAAGAGATATATGTGAAGTATATAAATTTCAGCAACTACATAAAAAAGAAGAAAGCACCATGTTCTAAGTAATATGTAAAGTTAAAAGCACAGATAAAATTTATTTTCTTCCCTTAAATAATTCAATTATAGAGTCTTTAATGTTTTTAAGTCTCTTGAAGATTAACAAAATGTCTGATTTTGTGAAAAATAAAGCAAACAAAAAATTTATGGCTAATTTTTTCTTTGAATAGAGCAGTACTTTTCTTCGGAATATTTAATGAAGGTAATAATCCTAGATGCATTACTAAAATTAATTTAAGTAACTAATAAAAGCTCTGTCTTTAACAGCGACTCAAAATTTATCTCTAGAGATTAAGATAATTACGATCAAATTATTTACATTATAAACAATTTATAACGAAGTATATTTAATCTTTTCCTAATTTATTTCTTACGGAAAAGGCTTAATTATTATTTTAACAACATAACTTACCTAACGTTTTCGCTAAATAAAAGCATCTTATCATGAAATGAGAATAGTTAAGATAGTCCGTTGTTTTTTATGCTGTTTCATTCACGCTGTTAAAAAAATCAGATGATGATATAGTATCATTCCAAAGAGATCGTTTTGAATATGCCTATAGGCATTTTATGGTGCACTTTCTGGGTAAAAAATAAACACTTCGATTATTCAAGATATTCCTTATCAGTATAGTTATGCATTACAATTGCGATCTACAATAAAAAGATTTTCACTATGTGAATACAATTTTCTTATCTGTAAATCAAGGTACTTTTTCATTTTTCTAGCGTGTATTTTTATGTAATTAAATATTGAAATTTTTCAAACGCGTAAGATATTTCCACGAAGCCTTTCACGATATTTAACATTACCACTTATACTTAGAGGTAAGAAAAAATTTTCACAAGTGTTTTCAATCAGCAGGCTAAGCAAAATACAAAATGTAAGACATTTTAGATAATTTTTTAAGTGCTAGAAAAATAAATAAAGTTAGAATTTTAACCCGTTTAGGACCGTCATACCCCCTCGATTACCCTTTCACGCCCACGGTATCATATATGTGACTAGCCTTTCAGAATCAGCAGGCCTTGGATGTCTTTTGCTCAATTTACCAAATGGTTCGATGACTTCTTCATATCAGAAGTAAAAAAAATCAATACATCCACTCCACATAAAATCTTATAGAAAGAGATTTAAAAAAGATTTCAAAACATTTATCTTTCCTCCACATGTAACGAGTTTGATACAGCCAATAGGCCAATCAGTTATCGAATGCATGATGTGCCATTACGGAAGACAAAGAAACTTTTAAATACTTAAGGAAATTTTTAACAGAAGATTAAGATGAAGAAGACATCGGAGCTCAACACAAAATGATTGATTTAAAAAACTGCATGTTCATGGTGGTGGAAACATAGATTTTTATAAAGTAACCTAAGTAGAGCTGAGAATCAATTAAAAGATATTTCAACAAAGGAAGAGGAATAAAAAGAGATAGAAGATGCAAAAGAAAGAGAAAGGATCGTGAAAATCGGGAGGAAGAAACGGAAAAAATGGACGAAACTTCAGTTGAGAAGACCAACACTACAGTGAAAATTTTCTGAATGTCCTGAGAGCAGTGCATAGGACGTATCCGAGTGGCTAGTGTATTATTTTTTTGGCCTTGGATTTCAAATTTTAAAAGACAATGAACTCATTCAGAGTGCAAGAGAAGATATCATTAGTGATCTGCAAGATGATGAGAATGTTGTTACTGAACTATACGAGAGACGGTCCGTTAGTGAGGCATTTGCATACCTTGGCACAATGTTAAAATTGAAGATGCTGTTGCATTAGTGTGACCATCTACTGCTACTCACTCTCAAGCGGAGGCGAGACTTAGCTGTAAATAAACGAATAACGACAGCGAAACCACTGATTAAACTGATATGTTCAGATAATGATAGTTGAATATATAATGTAAGCATGTAATTTTGCTTTAGTTAACTCTATAAATTAATATATAATAATCGTAATTTGTATTTTTTTCCTAAGAAATGACCTTTTCATCCTCAACTGTTTAACTATCTGGGTATTCTAGTATCCGGAACGGATCTGATCCAAATTAATTCGGATATTTAGAATTCTAATGTACACATATCTAAAATTTTATGCAGTTGGATTTCATCACTTTTTGCATGGTTTTTCGAATTAAAGGAAGTTTTTTATTTCATTTTACATGACTTTAGTTATCGTTGAGCGCACCCTCCTTTTCCAATACAAATTGTATTTTTACACGGTTTTTCAAGGAACATATTTGAGACGTCAAAAAGAGTTAAAATGTACTTCAAATATTTTTTTTTGTTTATTTTTGCTATTTTTGGTCAATTTTTTTTCTGTAAATGAATTACTTGTAAGTTTGATATAATCAAAAGAAATATTAATTTGAAATTACATTTAAAATTTAAAATATTTCATGAATTATAAATAATTTTACACAAGCAAAAGTAAAATTTATAGGATCATAGTTAAATGTAAAAAGAAAAATTTGATCACATGTAAGTACAGCACATTTTTTTTTTTTTTTTCAAAAGCAAAGTATGAATGCATTTAGAATTAAGATACCTTCAAAACACAAATTTTGGTCAAAATATCGATTTTTCATTTTCATATTAAAATGTAATCTTTTATCTTTGAAATTCGTCTCTATCTTATTTAGAAGCCGAGTTACAGCTGTTTTAATATTAATTGATCATGAGTTTCTTTGACCGCATTGGCTCTTCTGCTAATCGGAGGTGATCCGAGATGTTTGTTTACGTTTTTCTTTCCTAGTATTTAATACGAAATATTTTAATTAAGATACAAATAATTAATCAAAAAGTAAAACAAAATATTTAAGAATAAAAATAAATGTATCTGGAAAGACAATTTTCCCCTTTCTTATGTATAAAACCTGGCAATAAGTTTATTGTTATAGCTACTTTGTTTACATGCGCACGTTTCATTTTCATGCTGAAAGATTCCTCTGGTTAAAAAGTTAATGCCTTCAATTTATTCTCATTTTTTCTTCTTAAATGTGGTTACAATATTACTAGAAAATTTTAACATCAGTTTTATGGCAATAATTTTCAAAAAATGTCTGGAAATAACAACACTTCAACACTTGTTCCGTTTCTCCTTAAAATTGAAAAATGTCAGTTTATCAAAACCGGAAAAAATGTCTGGTCCAGTATTGGGTAATGGAATTTTCGACATTGAGTTTATTTCTGATGCTTTTCCTCAACTTTGCTGATTAAAATGTTTTGCACAGAAGGTAAAATTATTCGAGGATTCAAGATAGGAATGGTGCTCCCCTTTTACAATAAAATGTATATGCTGTGACCTTTTCTTTGGATTTGCTTCTTCAGAAAAAGTTGTAAATACCCCTATAACAAACACCAGAATATGCAAAAGTTTTACTGGTACTTTTAAATTATGCTCAATGTTAAATTTGACTGGAATGACCAAATTTGCATACAAAATTCAGGAAGCAAGGCTTTTGAAAGGGGTTTCTGAAGAATTCATAAAAAGGGCTGCAACTGAAATAGTAGAGGAAAAACAAATTCTTTGCATCTGATATCGTGAAATGTGGCGTTTCTGTAAATGGTACACTACAGTGTAAAGGCTATACGTCTATGAATAGGTGTGTTGCTGCTATATCAGTCAAAAGCGGGACAGTACCAGACATAGAAACTTCATCGTACTGTCCAACATGTAAGAGACTTCAGAAATGTCAAGAATTATTGAATACTTAATCGTTAAAAGCTGATCACATATCTTAGTGTAACTTTATGGGAATTTCTACAAAGTTGGAAATTATTGGGGCTTCACGAATATTTCTTCTGTCAGAAAAAACACATGAACTTTAAATACACCAAATATTATGGAGAAGGTGACTCGAAAGGTTACATGAATGTAAAAGACAAATATGAAACAAATAGAGTTACGAAAATGGATGCATCGGATATGTACAAAAGAGAATGTGTCCATGTCTGAGAAAATTAAAATAAGAAAACAATGTGTTGGTAATTTAAATGATGAGCAACGAAATGTAATTGCTGCTTTATATCACTGTGTGTCAAATAAGAAACTAATGCATGGTCAATATCTGGAAGGGAAAGAAAGCTGGTGCTATTTTCCACTGGAGTGACGAATGGAAAAAAAATCTTGCACAAAATATGCTGGTTTATCAAATGAGGTTTTAAACAAAATGAAGCCAGTATACTTAAAATTATGCGGTAAAGAAATTTTAAACAAATACTTATATGGACGTACGCAGAAGACAAAATAATGCTTTGAAATAATTTTTCAAAGAATACTGAAAGAGATATTCGTTTCGCTAAAAACTTAGATTTGGATCTTATGATGCAAGTATTTCATTTAATGAAGGTTTTACTGACTGTTTAAAAGTTTTTAATAAGATGAACATTGAAAATTCTGGGGATTTTACTTTACGGGTATCTAAAAATTTAGACAATTGCAGAATTCACGAATCAATACGTAATACAGACCCAAAGACAAAGAAACACAAAAAAATTTTAAGAACTCTCAAAAAGAAAAAAATTAGTGTTTTGAAAGGTAAAGAAGAGGAGCATTATAAATCTGGTGCATTTTAATATTATAGTAAGTGTCATTCACGTAAACAGATTAATGAAATGTTATTTTTGTCATTTTCTCAAAATGAGTCTTTTTACATTTTTCATTACTGCAAAACACAATATTTCAAAATGTTATGCATCCCCCTGATATTATATATATATATATATATATATATATATATAAAACTCAAATTAGTTAAGTACTATTGACTCAAATTTTATCTGGCAACAGTGCATGGTGGTGGACATCATCACTTAAAAAAGTTCCTTAGCCTATTGCACTGATGTTCATGATCACATTTCAAAGATATGATTTTTTTAATTTTTGCCTTTAGAATTGCGAAATTTGAATTGATTTTTCATGAAAAACATGGATTCGGGTATGTAGTTCTTAATGTTTTAAATCTTTAACTGGAAATATTTAATTATGATGTTTTATTGTTTCGAAAAAAATCTTAAATTTTTAATTGAATAATTTTAATTGGATAATTTTAATTGGGTATTTTTAATTGGATATTTTTAATGGATAATTTTTAATTGGATATTTTTAAATGGATAAGTCTTAATTGGATAATTTTTATTTGGATAATTAATAATTGGATAATTTAATAGATGGTTTTTGTTTAAAAAAAATTTAATTGGAAGGTTTTTAGGTGAAGAATATATTTTATTAGTTTGGAAAACAATTGTTTTTAAAAATAATTAGTAATTGGGATATCTCTCCATTCAATTTTTCTTCTTTGTTTATTATTTCTTTTCTTAAAATTACAAATTGAATTTTGGAGTAATCCATTTTTACCCAACAAGATGCATTGGGGGAGTGTTGGTACCATAGAACTAGTTTAACTTCACAATTCAGTCCTCAGTCTGAATATGCATGTTTTGTTTTGTTGGGTGTTCAAATTATTCTTTGGTTCAAATTAGTTTCAAATTTGATTCAATTTTATCTTTTTTACTTAGTTCTATCAATGTGTTTTTTTGTTGATTTTGGATTTTAATTGTTCTCTTATTTTATGTTTTTAATGATAAATTCTTTGCTTTATCTCATACATATATTTTCTTGCAATAATATGGCTGCTTTGAGCCTATTTTTGTAAGAAGTTATGAATTTTATGGATTAAAGATGTCTTTATATATATATATATATATATATATATATGTGCGCGTGTGTGTAAGAGAGAGAAAGAGACTGTGTATATGTGTGTGTGTTTTTCAAATACTTATACATAGAATAAACTGTTCTTGAGATGCTATGTGGTGTAAAAGTTTTTTTTATGTTGCAATAAAGTAAAAATTACAATGACTTTTAAAAAAAATTTCAGCGTTCAGAAACTCAAAATTCCATAGTTTCCTACGTAAGGGCTATATTATCAAAAAGACTAATTCTGTGTTATATAATTTACAAAATATCAATATATTTATTTTCTTTTCACTTCTCACGTTTCGAGAGAAATATTAATTTTAGCATATATTTGTATGAAATGCCCTTTTGTTAATAAAAATATACATTAACAAAACTTTTCCTTTTCTAATTCTGAAGCCCAATAAGGTCACAAAGAAATTTGTAGGCAAAATCCTGGTGAATTCAAAGAATTTTCTTCGTTCGTGTACTGTTACCTTAATTATTTAACTATATCAGATACGCAAAAAAAGAGAGTATTTCATTCAAATACATTTAGAAACATATTTCTCTACAAATTTCCAAATCACTTCTGAAAATATTAAGATTTCAATTCATTTATCGTTATAGAATTTCTTCATATTTTACCAAAAAGTATCTGGAAAAAAAATCTTAATTAAACTTTATCGATACGTATTGTTTTACCTAGTACAATATTTTTGTTATATGAAGAATAAAAAAGGAATTGGGGAAATGTCAAAGTAAACGAATATTACAGCAAAAACAAGAGTTTTAATGCGGAAATCACGGTCCGATTAAAACGATTTCGAACAAACTTAGATACGTGTCAGGTACAAAATTACGTTTACTTAAAGAGAAGAACAAAACGAGGTCGAAACTCATAATCTAATATTTGAATTTTAGATATATAAACCAGGTGGTTAAATACATAAATACTTCTAGAAACCTGAAGACAGGCAAATATTTTCATTGAAAGTTTTAAATAAATATTTTTATTGAAAATAATTATTAATTGCGTAGCAAAGAATTTTTCTTTTTTTATTTTAACAGTTTTCTCAATGTATTTCTCTCTCTCTCTGTCTCTCTTTGTGTGTATGTTTCTCTCTCCCTCTTGCAGTATTTTAAAAATGTAAATTTCAAAATGATATCCCTTATGAAAAAAAAAATTAATACGATAAAACCTGTCAAAATAACATATATCTTTCCGATGTTGTTCCGCATGAAATAGAGTTCACTGAAATATTTCTTTGTATCAGATAAGCACTATATTAAGAATTGTGGTATATTAACGCGTGTTCACTTTATTAATTTCTCACTTCTGGTATTTTACGATGATATTAGAATTAAATAATTTTATACTCAACATATACAGACAGCCCTTCGTATTAGTAAGATTTTTTTTGAAATATTTTTAAGTACGCATAAAATAGTATGAACCCTAAATATGAGTTTGGAAAGTACACTTTTTATATTAGATTTTCACTTAGCATACTTTTATTTTGTTTATTGATTCTACTTATTTTCCAATAAACCTATGTTCATTTCTTGAAGATGCCTTTGCAAATTTCACAAGGATAAAAGTGTTCTGCATTGAGTAATTACTTTCAAAACGTTCTCAACAGGAGAGACAGGTGTTTTAAACTAAATTTTTCTTTTAGTAAAAGTACTTTTAGTAATTTTTCTCTTAGTAATCTTCCATTGTAGCTGACGGGAAAGCAGCTGCAATGAAGGGTAGCAATATTGAAATTTAGGATGGTTTTCTAACTTTCTAATTTCCTTAATTGCAACCTGTCTTTTATTTTCAATTTGGTTCATTTATTTTTTATTTTATTTATTTATTATTATTAGTTTATCCCATGTTGAAGCTTATTTTTTGTTGTATCTCTTAAGTTGAGAATTTATTAAAATTTGAAATATATATGTGGTTGTTAATGATTGTTTAACTATTAACGTCGCTTCTGAGAAGCAACTATCGGTGTCTACCTTTGAAGGGCAAAGTAAGACTTAAGACATTTGTCTGTAGTGCGAACTATTAAGCTGGTGAGCTGAACGCTATTGTAAGCATTATTACTGCTATTACAGAAGGTTTTTGTACCTATTTGTATAGTTGATCTGCACAAGTACTTATTTTCTTCCTGATTGTGTTGTTAATCTGTACCAAGTTCTTTTACTTGTTCTTCGACGTTTTCTGAATATATGTGAATAAAATGTCAATTTCCATTATCCTTCATGCTAAATTGTTTTCACTATACACTGAGACGGAGATATGCATATTTATATAATGTTACGAACATGAGATGGTGCTTCTCCCTGCAGCGGCTATCTTATGAAGGAAAAGATATATTTACTGATATGTCACCAGTCAGAAAGAAAATTTTAAGAAAGAACCCCTTAGTCTTGGCGACGAATTTGGCGTCTTGACGAGAAACTTAATAACTTTGGCGACGAATGGAAATATCTCGAATGTGCTGGATCTTAGGCGAAATATCGATCGAGAAGAGTTACAAACTTTTTGTTAATTTCTCATGTGACGTCACACTTGGCCGGAAGAGATAAAAACACGTCAAAAGCCACAATCTAGGGGGATCAGTCAATCTATCAGCGAGTTCGACTTCGGAGTCCATGTTGGAGAGATCGATCGAGAAATCAGCTGGAAGCTGATTTTTCGATCGGATCTTTTTCTTGTCGGCATTTCAAGTGAAGCATACTAAGCGTACTAAGTGAATTTGTGGATAAGCAGCGTGTATCTGATGGGAATTGTTGGAGCCTTCCCTGAATGTGCAGAGTATTACTGCGCAAACAATCCGTAGAGCAAACTAGTAAGCTAGTGAGCAGAAAGTTGCTGTTGTAACTGTAACTATCCTTAAAAGTGTGTTTTTTTTCTTGTATCTGTGTAACTAAATTGGGCAGATGCAGTGTATCTATTTGTACTGTTATTGTCTAAACTTTGCTACTTGTGTGTTGTCCTGAAGATTTCAAATAAAGCGTCACATTCAAATATTGTTGTGACTATTGTCTTGTTTATTGTTGTAAATTTAATTTAGTTCTGACAAGTCATTCAAGGTATTGCAATTCTTTCAAACATGGGTTTTTATATATTGTAATGTAATTTATAACGTCTGTTTGCATTTAATCCTTATACTTTTAAGAAATTTTATCCCAAGCTATCTTTTAATTTCATAGTGCATTAAAGAATTCAATTTCTTAATTTCATTTACTTTAAAGTTCTTAAGTTTATATAAACATTTTATTTGATTTTTACAAGAACTTTAAATTAGTTCTTGTAAAAATCAAATAAAAAAACTGAGTCTGAACTCCATTATAAAATTAGATATTCTAAATTTTCTGATGCATTCGATCCATTTAGTTTCCGGTGTAATCTTTACAATAGGAATAGATAAATGTCAAAATATTGGCTGCAATGATCTTAACTTTTTATCAATGAAGAGTTTGCTAGAAATATTCAACCGTACATTACTATTAGAGTTGAAAATATTTATTAATCTAGAAAATTAATGTACATAATGTATAGCTTCGTTTAAGCTCTAATATTTAAAATTTAGAACCAAAAGTATTGTCAATTTTTAATGTATATTAAAAAACTGTTTAATTTTTAATAGTTTTCTTTTTTACATTATCTATTTTGCAAAAACCTAAGAACCATGTAAAAACCTTTTAATTTTATTTTCAATAGAATTATAAATTATTTATAAAATAAGAACTGGCTATCCTGCATAAAAAAATAAATACCGTAATAGCGAAAAAACTTTTTAAGCCATTTATTATAATATTACAATTACTTTTTTCCAATTATTATAAAATATTTAAACATTCAAATCTATTTTACAATATTTATACTTTTAAAAAATAATAAATATAAATTTATATAAATCTTATAAAAAGATTTATATGTCACTTAATTCTTCCTTCAATATGTTCAGAGACTTCAATATTAAACTTTTCTTTTCCAGAAGCTTAACAACTTTCTACTCCTTTAAAATTATATATATCAAAGTATCATATTTTTTTCTATTTAATTAATTAAAATAGAACAAAAATATTTTTAACGTACCTTTGATGAATTATTATTTAAAGTTAGCATAACATTTTTAGAAAAAAATACATCAGATATTTTTAACACTATAAATTTTTAATAAGATTCCATGGCGTGTTTTTATAAAAAAGCATAATTCAAGTATTAAATGGTAAAGTTAAAAATTTTAAAATGTCAGATTGCTTATATTACGTTTAAATAGAAAAGTTAAGCATAGATTTTTTTAAGGCTTTGGAATTAATTGATTTCAAATTAAATTATGAACTGATGCTTGTGTATTGTTTTTAATTTGCATAAAATGCACTCATTGAAATCTATAGAATAATACATTACTTTTTTTCAATAAAATAAGCCAGTCACCTAAAGAAAAATATGATATTCAATAAAAAAAAATTTCATGCCATTTCATATGAGGGGGGGAGGGTTAAAAAAGTACTGGTATTTGAAAACACATGGCATCATTAAGATAAATTATTGTTACCATTGGGTGTTTCCATTTGCTAAACGGAGCCTAAACAAATTTGACACTGATTTATAACTTAGTTTTGATTTGGTCGTTATTTGCGGCCAAATCAAAATTTGATTGCCACCGTTTCGAGTTGTCTACGCCATTTGTATCGAGTTGTCACCGTGGAGAGATTTGGATTCAAAATTATGCGCCAGAAATCTAGCAAAAAGCAAAACACTGAGTTGTTTCCGGTGAATCTTTTCCGAAAAAGGCGAAAATAGTCTCATCAGCGGGAAAAGTTATGACGAAGAATTTTTGAGATGTGCAGGACATCATGATCACGAATGAAAGTAACTGAAACGATACCTGCCTAGAGAGTCATGATGCTTACTAAAAATAAACCATTTTCATTGCTACAAGCATCATCTATTGGAATTTCTTATTGAATGACCTTCGTACCTCGATTGATTTGAAACGGTATTCAAACGAACACTATTGATATTACTGTGCTGCTATTCTGTGGAATACTAAAAATAAGAATACGACAATCTAAAGTGTGATACATTTTCTTACATTCAACAACAACATTTTTATGTTTAAAGAAATTATATTAAAAGGGAATAATATCACGTAATTAAAAATTAAGCTAGATATATTTTAGATCAAAAAATTTTCTTTAGTTATTATGATTGAGTTTTTTTTCTACATATACTTTTCAAAACCCAATAACAAAACTAATTCCAGAATTTCTAAAAAAAATCTAGATGTTATGCAAAAACAAAATTTAAATCGTGGTTCATGAAACTGACTCTTTTTCAACAATTCTTCAACTTTATTAATTATTATCATCATTAATTTTAGTTTCACACAGAATTTCGGGGAACATTGCGCAGAAAGCTTTTCCCTTAACTTTTAAGAAGGGGTTCAAAATTCGATTAATAGATAACTTATTTTGCTTAATGAGAGGTTAAAAGGTTATCTGGATTCGGAGTATTTCCGAGAAAAATTATGAATGTATAGAGCAGTTGCTCCCAATCTATTTTGGTCGTGGAACCCCAAAGTTTGTTGCCAATGATCGTGGAACCCTGAATATTTTTTTAATTAACGACTTTTCAAAATTAATATCTGATATTAAATAAAACAAGTATTATTTTGGTATTTCAGATTTTATTGAATGAAACAAAATTCAAAAAAAAAAAATCAATTCATCATAGATATAATTAATAAAAATACAAAACATAAAATAAAATAAATGGAATTTTTTTTTTAATCAAATAAAATTTGTCTCACGGAACCCTTAAATTTTTTTGAGGAGCCCCAGGGTTCCACGGACCCCTCTTTGGGAACCACTGGTATAGAGTATAATAATTTTATATTCGATTTCTGAATAAAACTTAAGGTGAAACAGTAAATAAATTACAAACAGTCTCTGATACTGAATCACATTAATCTAAAAGAGGTTTCGAATTTAAAAAAACCCTGAAAATATCAGAGTATCAATAGCTGGGAAAAAACAAAAAGAAATTTAATTTGTGGGATTAAAAATAAATTTTTCAAACCAATTTCTTCGTACAGATAATCACTTACACAAATTTTTTCAAACAATATGAAAAAATGAGTTTCAACAAAATTTTGTTTTATATGCAGCTATTTTATATTAAGTATTTGTTTTTTTAGAATGATCTCTCTTAAAGATCAAATAAAATTACCAAAAATATTTTAAACTCTAAAACTATTTATCTATTTTTAAGAAAAATTACTCAGTTATGGGAACCTTAAATTCAAAAGAACTTTTTTGTGATAAATAAAATTGTACCTACAAGTCTGTTATTGTTTTGTTTTATTTTTTGAACAAATGAGTTCCATACATTAATAAGGATTCAGTAGGAAAGATAAATGTTCTTTTCCCAGGTTTTCGAATTTCAATATCCACATATGATCGCTCTCTCTCTCTCCCTCTTACTTGTGAATCAATTTCAATATCTTACATTTCTCCACTACAATTATAAAATCGATTCATGAAATTTTTAAGAACATTAGTATGCGTCCCCTCCTCCACTTTTTAACTAAAATGATTATCATTATTTAGCTAATTATATTTATGATAACTACGTAAAACAAAGTCCGAAATTGAAAAAAGTTTAAGACTAGAAAATGGTATTATTATGATCGCTATAATACTTAACTTGAAATGACTGCAGTTATTTTTACATGCAGTTATCAAAATAGGGTAAGCACGGTAAAAGGTTACAAAAAACTTTCAAGAAAACGTAGGATACTTTTAAAATTCGAAATGTCCTGAATGTGTATAGTAAAGGAAATTAGACAAATCATGTGTGGTTTACAGTAAAATATTATACTAATTACTCTGGATGATATCGGAAAAGGTCCCACAGAGGTGGTGAGTATCACTCGCGAAATCAGTTATTTTAAATTGGACTAGGTGGCTTAGTAATTTTGAGATTTTGAGACATGAAAGTACGATATTGCTTTCATGTTCTTTTTCAGACAGCGTCTAAAAAGGTCTAACTGTATGAATCAGAATATGATTGTCTATCCTTTTAAGGAAACAATGTTTACAGCTTGAGTTTAGACAAACTGTCCCAATTGGCTCTTGGCTGTTTTTCTATCTTCCTAAGTGACGACAAGGCCGGCAAAAAAAAGCACTAGATCATTGTTCAAATCAAGGCAGAGCACCCTTTGTGCTTCACAGTTGGAAGAAGACAATCCGGAAGTTACGCTTATGTAGTGCACACGCTAGGTTTCTGTGAATAATATGAACGAAAATTTGTAAAAAATATATAGTAATAATATATAATAATATACATATAATAAAATATCATTTTCCTTTCCGCACATTATTCGACCTGGTATTGTCGCGGCTCTAATCGAGACGGCATTTAGCATTTATCCTTTTCACTATTGGAGGGAGAAAAAAGAAGTGCTTCTCTAGGCCCGCGGCTTCTCACAGCGGAATGTTACGCTGTGCACAGACAATTTTAGATATTAAGCCTAATTCGCAAAAAAAAAAATTCCTCTAAAATCAGCTATTCGTTAGAATATTTTGGTTTTTACATATATTATTCAAAATGCATTAAACTTAATATATACGAAAGAAAAAAAAAATAATCGACAGTTGTATGGTTTATACATAAAATTATTACATAAAAATCATTTCTTTTACGAAAATACAAAATATACTTACTTTCGTTACATAAATTTCATGGTGTAAAGATGCACCATTAACATGAAATATTAAGATATAGAAAATGAATCTTATTTCGCTGTATGGTATTTTTATAAAAAAAAAAATTCTACAATGCATAGCCCAACGTCACACGTCTAACACACATATTTTGTCAACTTTTGACGCTTCACGGAAGATTTTGAGCAAAAGGCACATCTCTTTCTTCCTCTTTCCCCCTTTTAATGGCTATGTACAGAATTGAGTTATTTTCGCTAACATCACTGTCAGATTCATTCATTAATTCGCTTGAATGCCACTACAAATAAAAACCGATCGAATGAAACGAACAATTGAGAGACTCTGCTACCAAAAGTCTAACCCCCCAAAACATCCATAAATTCTTAATCGAACTTCTAAGAAGTAAACAAGAAAGAAAAAAGCAAACCGAAAGCAAGTGCACTCTTTAAATCATGTCATTACATTTAAAGAGCAGCGCCGCAACACGTGCTCTTAACAATTACCCCCCTCCTGATAGCCAGAAGTGAAATCCAAGTCTATATCACCAAGGCCATTACTCCAAATAATCTAAGTATATAGATTTCGTGGTATTGTAACGCCATATAGTAACATTAAAAAAATCAAATAAAATATTCTCCTTAAGCGTATCACTATTGATACGCTAGGCACAAAAGAGAAAACGCGAGCGTATCGTATTTCCGACGCTGGGAGTGAACTCGTATCAGTCTGAAATAGCTTTCGAATCACTATTCTACCCTATATATTTGATCTTTGTGTAACCGTCTTCTTTTTGAAGCTACGATCCATTTCAATATCGGAAGTTATCTTTCAGTCAACATTCCGCGCTTGGCATAAGTTTCCTTATGTATGGTATATTGTCAGGACTTACGTTATTTTAGTACGAGAAACTCATACAATGTTAATGAGTACGGTTCTCGATTGTTATAAACTAGGCACACTCCAACAATTTACTCTCTTTAAAAGTTTATGAAACGAGATACTTTGCACCGTACATAAAAACACATCATGCTTTACAGGCAGTAAAAGGTAAAAAAAATAATAAATGTGCTATTTGTATTAAAAAGATTTTTCTCGTAGTTACTTACATGTACATATAAATATTTGTATAATTATATGTGTAACAGACATAATTATTAACATGTATATAAATTCATAATAGATTACAAATCATAGCTAATAAAAAAGCACAATCAAAATAAACATATAGTAAATTAAAAATAAAACAAAAACAAGAAAACTATATAAAACTATATATATATATATATATAAATATATATATATATATATGGAATTATGGAATGGAATATCTAGATATTAAGGAATGAGATTGTGTGTGTGTGTGTTGGTGATGGAAGTAAACTGTAACTGACAGAACAGTAACAAGACAACTTTCAAAAAAAATTTACAATTACTGGTGCCACTGTTTTTCGTAAAATGATTTCCCTTCATGACATTAGGGTACACAAGTTTTGTAAGATTCTGCTTAAAGCATTCTGGGACTTTGAGACGAATAAAATTGTCTTTTCCTGAATGTAACCCAAAAAGCATCCGTATTAGGCATGGAGAGTGGAATATTATGAATGGGAAACGGGAAGTGGGTAGTTAATGGTAATATTGCTCACTGATATGTTTTTCCTTTTCTGAGAGTATGACCATGAATATGAACCCTTCGTATCCGAAAAATTCGTGGTCACGACTTTTCAATTGAATAGACCCTCTTCCCTTCTTTGCAGCATATTCAACGGAGGCAACCCTTTGTTTTTATCGTGCTTGGCTTCTCGATAATAATGATGAATAAAGGTCTCATTGACATATGTGGCAGCTCGTCTGAAAATGGTTATGACAACTCGAAGCAGTAGCAATTAAAATTAACTCCGGTATCAATGTCAACGTCATCTGTCGTCAAAAATAGTTACTATTTGAACCTCCTTCATATTGTCTCAAATATTTAACTGCATGAAGTTATCGAATCCATACTTTTCAAATTTTTTACTCTAATCAATAGAAAAATTATTTTCCAAATTTGAAAGTATGAAAAATAAACAAAATAGATCAATAAATATACTATAAGAATTAAAAACCCTTTGACAAGAAAATTAAGTGTATTGAAACATGCACATTTTTTTGGATGCATAAATTCTCCAAATCCAAAATTTAATACAGTTTTCTAAACCAGTTCAGAAAATATTTAGACTTAAAGTTTCAAAAGTATGCACGTTTTGATTTTTTTATAGGGCCATATACTATATAATAATTTTAAAATATCAATCTTTTTTTCATGTAGTGTTTGAAAACATAAAATATGTGAGCAATCTTTTTAGGTTTCGCCCTTCTCCAATAATATTTTAATTATAAAATAAACTATGATGAAATTATTGAAGTTTAAAGAAAGGCTTTGCGAGAATATTTTAAACCGATAAAAGGTTGAAAACAAAACGAGAAAAAACAATGGGAGAAAATTAAAAGACGATAACGAAAGAACATAAAATTAGTTTTACTGCATTAATTTTGATTAATATGATAATGCATTATCGCATTAAAGCTTCAAAAAATCAAAAATTGAGAGTCTCTTAATGCAGTATCACTTGCGAATGCGTTTGATTATAGAAAAAACTAAAAATTTATGTCTCTGTGTTTTGCTTGCATTGCTTTGATTTTCTAATACATGGAACTTTTGCGCAAATTATTCCAAATTTACTTTGTTTCTTATTTATTTTATCTTTGAAAATTGTTATTTTCTCCCCATAAGCTGGATGTGCTGCTCATTTGTCGAAAAATTTAATTTCCCTCTTTTATATACAATAGAATCTAGTTTTGTTATTATATTTATATTATATATATAATAATAATAATAAACTAATTTTAAGTATAATTTTTTACGAAGCAAATACAATTTAATGGAATTAATGCCTCATTTGCTATTTATTAATTATTGTTTTTAAATTCCTGCCTTTTTAGGAGTGTTCTATTTTATTGATAAACTTCTGACCAATGCACTCGCTGGAATTTGTCAATTTTAACAATTTTCATAGTTTAAGTTAAGTTAAGCATAACTCTAAATAATTTGAAATCCAAATTTTGAGGAACAACTAATTTCTTATGTTTAATTTTAAAAATAGTATTATAAAAACAAGCAATTCAGAATAACTGCGCTTTAAACATTCACTTATAGAATTATAGATTATTTTAACATCAGCATGATTCATAATTAATCATTAAAAAAATTTTCTGAAAGGTCTACTGTTTGATGAAAAAAATAAAAAATCACTCATTTTCGTAAAACAAAATTTATAATAAATGTGTTTCAATAAGGAAAGCATCAGCCCTTGTAGTGAGTTGGTAGCGTCGACTATTTATACTGTAAATTAAGTTGCACACTGGAATGAGAAATAATACCCATACATGGATCATCCCTTGTTCCAGCTCATTTAGCAACCACGGAAAAAGACTTGGAATCATTGAAAAAAAACCTTAAACCTTAAATACTTCCCATCTATTTGCCAAGATAACCCTAAAGATGTTGCTTCAGATGAAGGCCTGGGTATCCAGCTGGCAATTCCATTTGCTCTAAACCTTGATCAGCAAGATATTCACCAACAGCTCAAGCTCGGTGAGGCGGAGCATTTTCATTCAAAAGATGATAGCACCGTCATAGTATTAAATGTTATTTCACAACTATCAGAGTTCCTCCATGAAGCACATTAAGTCTGCGCAGTCAGAGAGATTTCAGCTCAATCCATCATAGCGCTTCCTCTATATTTGTGTCTTTCTATAATGTTAGAATGATGGTATATGGGGCCATATTCTATACACATCAACACAAGACTAAATCCAGTCACTTAACTAAACCAAAACTCGTATGTGAAGAATCCCATTGATATCTAGTGTAAGTAACTTGCACATAGTCCTTGATTATGAAAACACCTGCACACCGTAGTAACAGTATTATCGTCTGTGTTACGGTAGATGAATGGTTATGAAATGATCTGAAAAGGATTGAGACACAGTTGTGTTTCTCATCCTTCTCGGAAAGAGTAGGAAGTAATCTTGTACAAGAGTTGAAACCCCAATGGGTAGCTAAAGCATGTCATCTTGATGTAAAATTTTCGGATTTAAATTGACCCCAGTGTCTTTAGACTAAGAGTGCCTTTTTGATATATATTAATGTGGAGTGATTCACTAAAAGAGGCAATTTTACGAGTGATGCCCCGTATTTGATATAAAATCCCAATACTCAATAATGGACAACTAAGTTGAATTGATTGTTTAATCGAGTTTATTGAAGTATTAATTTACAAAGGAACAGATAA
>BMAW01104639.1:271433-360729 GCA_019974015.1 Nephila pilipes
GGAATTTTGAATTTAAAGAATTTGGAGCATATAAAATCTAAATTTCAGAACATTTTACAAGCAACAATTATCTTTTTGTTTTCGTAACTAAATTTAATAGTTTGTGTTTTTCCCATTACTTAATTATTTGATTTTTTTCTCTTCTTGTGGTATTTTTATTAGTGGAAAATAATTATTTATTTACTAAACAAAGTTCTTGGGAAAGTAATAAGAAGAAAGTTTTATATCATCAACTGCTTGAAGCATTCACTTAAGATCAAAAGGATCTATATTTAATAATCATATACCTCAGATAGGTTTGAGCAGAATCTTACGAAATGTGAAATTTAGGCTGATTTCGTGATGAGAGAGAGAAAAATCAGTTTCCCGAAAGAAGAAGCATTTATACATAAGAAATTAGAACTTAATTAACCATATTACTTAAATCTTTCAATCGTTTCTTTGATGTCATGATTAAATTTTCTTTCACATAATAAAAGGTGTATGAATTTTGTCCTGTAGCGAAGATAACTGAGAATATTATTTTAACTTTTTTTTTTCCTGGACCTCTGTACTTTATTCATATATACCAATGACGTGAGCGGGCTGCTTATGAAAATTGGAGCCATACCCACCCCAACACTTGTTAAAAATATTAAAAACATGTTTAAAATTTAATTTTTTTCGAATATTAATAATGAAAACCTAATAAACGTACATTTTATATACATGCAGAGAATCTGGAAACAAGGTTCTGCATACATTTGCAAAAGAACTACTTTATCATAGATTATATTTATTTTTTCAATTAAATCTATTTGTTCGTAACTGCAGATAGAATCATTAAATAAAAATTGATTTCCTGATCATAACATGTAATTACAATAATCTGTTTAAAAATAGAAACCATTTAGAAAGAAATTTCTTAAGACATATTTTCAACAAATACTCATTGTATATGTAACTGTAAAAACGGAAATCTTTTACATAAAGTTTCGTATTATATTTTAGCTAAATTTTAAAGCAGGATAAGCATTTTATCATCTTTTGAGTAATATTTTCAAATACATCGCTATAGCTTGGCATAATGCCTCTTTGCGATTAAAGGGTCTTAACTGGATTGACTTTCATCTTTATACTATATCGAATCATAATAACTAGTGGAAAAAGAAATTAGGCATTTATTAAGATAGAATATTTTCTTCGAGAATATGTACGATAGCAATTTAAAATATTTCTAGAAAAAAAAGCTAAATAATGTTGTTTTGCATATTAAGGATTAATTAATGTTATAATTTTAAATTCTTTTATTTATTCATGTGACAACGTCGAGTAATTGAGGAATTTATTTATTCGAAAAATTTATGTTCCGGAAGCAATAATCCTAATGGTATTAAGCGAAAAGTAAAAATTCTTCCAATTGAATGAAGTTTAAAGTAATTACAGGTTTAATAAATCATAATATTTAGTGACTTAGACGTATAATATATATATAAATCGTAAGTATAAGCTCGAATAAAACTTCGAAAATATGAAGGATAATATAAAAGTGACAAGTTGATACTTAAAGTATATATAGAAAGCTAGGAGTTTGGGTCGTTCGCAATTTTCTCTTCACTATCCTTGGGGACTTTATGATAATTTTAATTGTATAAAATTACGATTTTTTGTTCCAACGGAAATGAAACGTGATTTGGTGAATTAGATGAAGGCAGAAGTGAAGTGAAAAATAATTAGAAATTGTGATAAAAAATGAAATAGAATTAAAAAGAAAATGAAATGAATAGAATATAATGTGAGGTTAATAATTATTCGTTAGTTGTATTAAATCATCGTACTTAATGTTTGATATTGAAGCGAATCTTTGTTGAGAAGTATTATTATTAGAATCGATTGATGAGACAAATGGTAGAATCAGAACAAGTGAATTGGTAAACTTAGACTTTGTTTGTTCATCATATATAGAATTGCCAAGTTAAGGAGGATTCAAGACAAAGCGACCTTATCTATCCTTCAGTGTTTATTAATAAAGTATTTTTTTTCTTGTTCGAATGTATCTTTAATTGGAATATAATAATTATCCTCTGTGCTCAGGAAAGTTGACAGTAAAGTTCAGTAAAGAATGATGGGCGTCACTAAGTTATTAAAAATCAGAAATTTAAAAATACTTGAATTTATAATCACAGTTAAAACTAACTTAAAATGTTTATAAATAAATTTTAATATACATAGAATATATCTTAATGTAACTGAAACATATTTAAAAATATCAAGCAGTTCTTTAAATAGCACGAAAGTTATAATTATATAACAGTATAATAAACGTTTATGTAATATTGCAAAGCAAGTGACATTATAAATTGTGTAACACTTTATTCATATGAATAAAATTAAGATTAATAATGTGTTTCCTTAAATTCTTATCAAGGCACATCTTTTAGCAGATTTAATTTATATGCAGGTATCTCTATTTAGATAATCTAGTTAATTTCCATTTTAAAAGAGCTCCAGCTCTTCCACAACAATAAGAATGTGTTTTTAAATGAGAAAAGATTACTGTATAAAATCCCTTTGGCTCTGAGGAAAAAAAATTATTATTATTCACTTTGTGGAAATACTTTTAAGTATTATTACTAAGTTTTAAATAAAATTACCTTAATTAAACAGAACTTCTAAATCATTTCAACAACAAAAAACATAAAAATAGCAGTCTTAATTGCCCTTTTAAGTTTATTTTTCAAAGAATGGTGTAAAATATCGAATTTTGTATGCTTAAAAATGGCTAATAGTTAATCGGATTATATTTAAAATCCAAAGAATTACTATTTTTTTAAAAAAATTCAATTTTAGAATTTGTTTAGAATCCTTCTATTAACAATTTAAAACTACAAACACAATGATTTTCTTTAAGTTGTTTGTACATAATAAATATATATTTTAATCACAATTGGAAATTAAATTTTTATAAAATTAATTAAAAATGTAAAGTTTTGATTGTATTAAAAATAGTTATTCTTATTTCTACAAATGAAAATATCTTCTCGATAAATAAATTAAATTAGTAATACTACTCTTTGGAAAATTCTTACATTTAGTTACAAAACAAAGTTGTTGAAACATTAGTTGATTTTAATTACTTAACAATATTTCTCCTTGCACTTATTAAACGTTTTTATTTGTTTCTTACTTAAGCATTGCTCTCTTAAAGAATTCAGATATATAGTTTTTTTTAATAATTTAAATTAGGAAATTTTGAATTTTTTAAAATATAATTTATTCAATCTAAATATGCAATCATTTTCTATAAAAATTAAAGAGATCAATCTTAGTTACATATTCATGTTTGAATTTGATAATTAATTGCTTTTATGCTATTCGAAAATTAATATTTAATTTTGTTTCGAAAGCAATAAATATAATTCTGGAAGCTAAAGATTTTAATACATGAATTTTTAATATTTCGTAAAGAAAGCTATAAAAAATTAATGTTTGTAAGTTAACTATTTTTTTATTATTAAATCTATTTCTTGTTAGTATTTATTAATTTGATTCTTTCTCCAGGAATTAACATCCTCTTAAAATATTAGTTTAATTGCAATAAAGTTAGATTAAAATTAAGATTCTCATGAAAAAAATTTCAAAAAGATTCATCTGCAATAGAAATTCTCGACTCTACAAAGTTTATTTTTTAAATCAGTTTTAAAATCGAGGCATCAAAAACAAAACCATTTGATTAAATCTGTTACATAAATTTTTAAAATTTGTTTTTCGAGTCTTTATGCAAGATATTTCGATGTATAGAGTTAATACTTGCCAAATGAGCGATTAAGAATTTTATACCGGAGATAAACTTCCGACATTTTTACTCTGCAGATATATATATATATATATCAGGAAAATCATGCAATAAAAAATATACGAGTTTTACAGTATAAAGAGAGAAATTCATATACATATTTAATTGTAAGTATATCTAGAAAATAATTCGACATAAAAACCAACGTTTTTAAAAACAAAGTTTGTATATGGTGGCAAAGTTTATTAAAAAAAATTATTGAAATATTAGCTAAAAAGTGCCGCAAACGTCTAAATATTGCATTGTTAGGCGAGTAAGAACGATTCACAAAATTTCAGAGCTCTAGTTTGATGGGAAGTTGGTTAAATTAACTATCGAATATTTGATGACACTCTGATACACACACACCAAGTGAAATACATAAAAACGTTAAAACTAACTAAAATTAATTCATCCGGTAAATTAAATGGTTGGAATGCAGTTTAGTCAAACCACTCATGGAGACAGGAATTATTTGGCGGTATTTTGCCAAATGTGGCTACCCTGGACAGCTTCGCGGACTTAACGATCAGCCAAAAAAAAAAAAAAAAAAAAAAAAATGCCATGTTTGGCAATTTTTGGAACCGCGCCAAAACAAAAAAAAATTCTAACATTATTGGGGCTAAACTACATTATTTAAAAAAATATATTTATTAAAACTTGTCGCAAATGTCTAAATATTGCATTGTTAGGCAAATAAGAACAATTCCCAAAGTTTCATAGCTCCAGCTTAATGGGAAGTTGGTTAAATTAACTATTAAAAATTTGATGACACACACACACCAAGTGAAATATAGAAAAACGTTTTAAAATGTATATGATTAACGATAATATTTTAAATACTTGCTTGTAAATGCATTTATACTTTGTTTTTGAAAAAAAAATTCTTCGTGATACTTATTTTATACTAACATGTTATTAAAACTCATAATACATTTCGCCGTGATCAGATTAATGTCATTTTGTTTGGTCAGAAATAGTCTGTAAACAGTCTATTAACTGTGAATTGTGTCTGGAATGTAAGCAGACTATTACACACACATAAATATTACGAATAAATTTATTTAAAAAATAATTAACCTTTACTAAAAAGAATTAAATTAAGTTTTTAAATATCTTTGAATGCGCCAAACCTTTTCACACGGTACATACATATCTCGAAAAAACCTGTGTCAAAAAAATTATTTGTGTATAGTGAAAAGGAAAAGGCGTTCTATGTTATTCCAAAACCGTAAAAGAATAAATAAATATCTCTACTTATTTCTATAAACATTTTTAAGAAGTGATGAAAACTGAACTGAATTCGTTTTAGATATGCTTATTTACATTTATATACAACAGATTTATACATTAACACAATCATAAAATTGATATATATATATATTGAACATTAAAACATTCAAAATTATAACTTTATAACATTGACAATTATGACCTTCATACATTTAACCTTACAACACTTAAAATTATACCACATATATATAACATTACAAAATTTATATATTGAACTTTATAACATTTTTGCATTA
The DNA here is from genome assembly GCA_019974015.1 of Nephila pilipes. Lineage (NCBI taxonomy): Eukaryota > Metazoa > Arthropoda > Arachnida > Araneae > Nephilidae > Nephila > Nephila pilipes. The sequence continues at coordinate 276,777 of BMAW01104639.1, forward strand.
AATATTATGCACAGTTAATCTTATAAGATATTTTTTCATTTATACATTGAACATTGTGACATTTATGCATTTAACGTAATATTATATATTTAATATTTACAAAACCTGAAAGTTTGAATATTCAACATTAATTGAAATTCATTCATGTTTCAAATAATAATCAAAATAAAGCTATGAAAACTGATACATATCACGTAAAAGAAAAACTAAAACTTTAAATTAAAAATACTAGCAACAACATTATTTAAAAATATGTCGCTACCTATGTACTGGTAGCTAACATATTTGTTTGCGGCAATATGAAACAAAATGTTCTCTACCAAAAAAAATCTACCACATCAGTTAAGCTAGAATCTAATGAAGACTTTCGTCCGGTAATGACGTTTTGAGTAGGTCTACTGTTTTCCGAAATCTCTCTTTTGCGGTACAGACTTTTTTTAATCAAAAAATCTGATTTTTCCCTATCTTTCGGTTTTTGGGAGTTCCTTACGTAATTCGTGGTACTCAGCTAAGCAAATCTTCAAATAATATTGGAATTTTTCCAATGATCAATCAAACCGCAGTTTGGGGAAACCTAAAAAAATGGAAATCCAATTTGTTGAGCAAACTGATCAGTGACTTAAGACAGTGTTAGAGTAAATCAGTCGTGTGAAAAAAGAAAGGGAGGTTTTCTTAGACAATGGTATTTTAAAACCGATATTTTAACATGGGCTACCATCTTGTTGTTTTTTTTGAGGAAATGGCGTCAACAAAATGCATGGGCATAAAATTAAGGATGCATAGTGTTAGGCTCAAAAGATTGACATTATAATTCATTATGATTACAATAGTTACATTTTGCTTGCTTAAGGTATATTTACATTGCTAATTTATATTTCGTTTAATATTTTATGGTCTGCTTTTCTTTTAATATCAGAACAGAATATTATTGTCTACTTTGACAGTTTACCGTTTGCTCTTAATCATGATATTTAATTTAATAACTGATTTTAATGGCAGAATCGTCTTCTTTTATTCTTTTTGTTGTAAACATTGGTAACGTTTTTGTACTTTTGAATGTTTTGCTTGTGAAAATAAAAAGGCATTAGGAATTTGAAAAAGGAATATTCTCTTGATGATAGTTATTACTTTTGTGAAGTACACTTACTTTACGCTAATTATTATTTATTTTTAAAAATTCCACTTTTTCGAGAACTGAACATAAAAAAACAACTTTTACCATATGTTAAATTGAAATTACAAGCAGTGAAGTAAATTTCATTTATTAATATTTGGTGTAAATAACATACAACAAGAGCTCTAACGAACAACGTATTTATGTTCATTCAAATCTGTCAATCCATTTTTTCTGTAGACATATGTTTTTAAGAGAGATTTCCATTTCTCCCCAAAACCGATAGTTCTAGTTCTAGTCTTTATAGTTCAAAGATATTTTAACTTTTCTTGACATCTAAACTAAACAAAAAATTTATTTATCCGATTCAGTATCATAATGAAGTAAGATACTATAACTTGATTTTTTTGGAATAATAATATTTAAATACATTTATAAATTTCTTGAAAGTTTCAAGTCAGAAACTAATTTCTTACGGCCTTTTATTTCTAATACTTATGCATCTCTGATATTTTTAATGATTATATATATTGTTTATTTCTTGGCTTTGGTCTGCTTTTAGCTAGTCTTTTTAGTGAAATATAGATGAAAGGAAAAATAAGAAATAATTTTAAATAATCTGGAAATTTTTTTTTAGCTCTAGCACCGCTTAAAAATATTTTTGTTAAAAGTTCTCTTAAGAAAAAGTAAAATACTTAAAAACATAAAGTGATAATGATAATCAATGCATGATGCTTTCACTGACATTTAAACTGTTTTGCATCGATCTGAAATTTTGCCCCTTTTGAAAAATTTATCAAGGGAGATTTAAAAAAAAAAAAAAAAAAAAAAAAAAAAAAAAAAAGACCCAGTTAATCTTTTTTGAATTAAAAAAGGAAAACTGAGAGATTTAAGAAAATACCTTTTATACATTTTTTGAATTCTAAGAAATCACTTCTTTAATTAATAAAAATTGAATACTATTTTCTTCGCTCAAATTATTTTCCGAAACCATTTTAATTATTTGTTTAGTTTAATTATTCTATATTTAATTGAATTCTCACAATTATTTACTTATAATTTTCAAATTTATTGTTAATATTACAAAAAAAATCCAAAACAACTAGGTAGAAAAATTGAAATTATACTGCCAAGTAGAATTGAAAGCTTAATGTTTGGACTGAATCCAAAAATTTCTTCATTTCATATCGCTTAGGGAAAAAAAAAAAAAAAAACTGAAGTGTTGAAATTCTACAAAGTAAAGAATGAAATGTTAATGGATAATAATTATAAATGGGAATCTAAGAAACCAAGAATGAATATTGCTATGCAAAATATTGCTATGCTTGAATATTTTTCTTCATTCCTTATGTTTTTTTTTTTTTTTTTTGCCTTAAGTTCCCCGGAAGAGATTCATACTCATCCATGCTTGTTCTTTCTCGCTCAAGAAATTAGTATTTCTTCACCATGCACTAAGTTCACTGTAGTAATTTTAGTTAAAAGTCAAAAATATTATTATCAATACACTATTTGATTCAGTTTCAAAATTTTGCACAGGGTATTCAAACACATGAAATATAGTCATTGATAAGAGCTCCTTCTGAATTCTTTTTCATTAAGAATTAAAAAAATATGAACTATATTATTCAATATAATTACAGATTTCTGTATAATTGCTTTTCATTTAAGATATCTCGGGATATTTAAACTTCAAAATTTTCGATGTTTTGAAAAAAAAAAAATGTTTTAGAACCCCATCTTTTGTGAACATTTTGGTGCCGAAAGTTTAACAATACTGTCAATACTTGCGGAGTTATTGAGAAAAACTAAACCTTGTTTTACTAGTTGTATTATAATTATTTCATTTTTCTCAAAACAAAAAAGTTCAGTTAGCACACGGGATTTCTCAGACACTGTTTATCATATTAGTTTGAAATTTCGTACACATTCGTAACAAAATCTACATGACTTATACATCCATTTTTAGACAAATTATTAACAGGAAAAATTTTATATGAATTTTAATTGGGCCTTTTCTGAAAACTTCATAATTCAAATAATTGTATTAAAAAAGATTTCGCTAAATTTGTTTGAAAATTGGGAATGAATTTATAACTGAGCATTTTTCTCGATATTTCATCGTTTATTTTAATTGAGTAATTTAATAATAATTATAAAAAAACGCACTTTCGGTAGCTAATTCCGTTCTTTGCAAAACTTTACAGAAAAACTTTTTTGGACATTTTCTTAGCATTCTTGATTTGTGTTTTTGTTTACTTGATTCATTATAATATTATTAGCTTTGTAATAAGTAAATTATAATTACTTTGTTGATGCATATAAATTTCAGATAGGTACTTTTTTGGCAAAAGCGAAAGAAGGTAATTATGAACTTTATACTTAGTTTTCATTACTTATAGGCTTAGTTGTTATCCACTGAGTTTTCGTGTTTTCATTTATACTTGTTTTTTCATATTAGAGTTCAAACTCTTTTATGAATCTAAAATGTTAAAGGAATTTCTGTTTAAATTATAAAAAAGGAATTCATTTTTTGTTTTCAATGGAAAAGCAAACAGACAAAAAATGTTGTAGATTTATTGTATATATTGTATAATTATTTTCTTAAACCAAGAAAATTACAAAGGCAATCCCATAAAAATGGGTACACTTCTACCTTTGAAATAGTCCAATTTATACACTTTTCTATCCTCTCTCTTTTAAATCACGATCGACGCTTAATTTTAGCTAAATAGACCAATATTCATAATAAAATAGTAGTTTATAAAGAGATGTACAAAGTTTAGAACGCCATTTTTAAGAAGAAAAATGTATTATTCAATTATTATATAAAATAGCGCAATATTTAAATTATAATAAAATATGTTAGATTTAGTACAAACTTTTGGTGTGATATATCTTTTATTTCAAAATAGAATTTATACATTAATTTTTATGTCAAAAAATCCCCTTGATAAAGAATTTTTAAATAGATTCTAAAATTATGTTCGCTTTTCTAAAATTATTAAAAAAAAAAAAAAAAATCTGATAGGTTCTAAAATCATGACGGCAAACAACGTTTAAAATGATGTTAAGAAAAGAAAATTTTACCATAAAATAAAATCGATTTGTCATACTCGAACAAAATACACATTTTATTAATGTTACCGAATGTTATACAACTGTAAAAGAGATGTATAAAATGTACTAAAGTGATGTACGATTTTTACGAAAATATAAGAACTTTTTTTTAAAAAAAATTGATACGTTTGGCAGGTATTAAATGAATGTTTCGATGAAAAGAAAAACGACCCTGCTTTTGATTTCTAAAGCAGAAAATGTAATTCTCGGAATGATTAATGAGCTTGTTGCAAGTTTCGGCATTAATGTGATAAATACAAGGAATAGTAAAAATATAATTTAACACTAGTCTAATTCATGCATAAAATGTGGTAAAATAACCAAGGAAAATAGTTTTAAATAATTTAAATAAAAATTGTGTCATATTTTACGAGTTTCTCTATAAATATATCTTTACTTTTATAAATTGACATTCTTTTTGACCATAAGGGAAAACTGAATAGGAACTCGCGAAAAAATAAACAGAAATTATGATTTCATAAAATAAATGAAATAGAAATATTGAATAACTTTCTGAGGATAAAATATTAGAAAATATTTATTTCTTAGAATTAAAAGTAAGGAATTTTTCCGCTTTTAAAAAAAAAGTTTTTAATTTTAAATCAAAACGAGATAAAAATATAAATTGAAAAGTTAAAAATGTAATACTTTTTTCAATTCATGCTTTGAATATGACAGCTTAACTATGATGCTTTAAATTATATGAATAGAAGTAAAGAGGAGTTGTAATTTGTGACGCCCGCCCGACCCGGGCGTCCTCTTATGCCATCACTAGATTCAATTATTAAACACTACGACACAAATAATTACAGAATCACCAAAACAACTTTCAACTATTTATTAGTATATATTTACTATAACAGAAAAAATTGTGCTCTCTCGGGTAAGCTTTCTAATACCTTAATTCAACCCACCAATAATAATCTAACAGACTCTTACCAATAGTCCTTCCTCGACTGCAACTCAGATTCTGGAACAACTGTTGCAAACACAAGGCAAAAGCTCGAACCCTCTACTATAAACTTTAATTCCTCCTTTCTCTTATCTGACACTTCAGCTTCACCTCATCTCACCTACAGATTATCTCTCAGATCCTCTTTCAGAGACCCTTGATACTTTCAGTCGTAGTTTATATATTTCCAAACCTAACAACTTCACTTCATTCCTAACTGCTTTACATACTAACTTTGTGTATCACGTTTCATTTTTGGTTGGGCAAAGGTTGTATAGTGAAAGCAATCAATCTCAATTGAAAGTTCCCAAGGTTAGTGAAGAGAAACTGCGAATAGCCCAATGTAACAAATTAATAAAATTATTTTTGTCCAACAAAATAACCGTGGGAAAAAATGCTTCACACTTTATCTACACAAAGGCAATTTTAATGCCAAATGATAAAGAAAAGCAAAATAATTGCATATGTAAATGTAAGCGATAAATCCATGAATGGAACTAAATATATGGGTAGAGATGTATCCATTTCTAAAATATACATTCATAATTTTTACTTTATAACAATTTGTTCAATAAATTCAATCCCATCTCAGACAAAAAAAATATTAGCCACCTAAAGGGCTATTGTTTTAGGTGGATCACTTTTGGTGTTCTAGATCACTTTTCAACTTTTTATCGTTTGCTTCAATTTTAATTACATTTAACTTAAATATACTCAGTTAAATAATTTATCGTTTACTTTCATTTCAATTACGTGTAGCGGATATAATGTTGAATTTAATAATTTATCGTTTACTTTTATTTTAACTACGTTTAGCTTAAATATATTCAAGTTAAGAGTACTTTAACGACGCAAGGACCAGATGTGGGTATGCCACGCCAAAAAAAGGTAAAGTGGCGATCTAGATGTGTGAAAAACTGAAAAAAGATTAAAAAAAAAATTATAGACAAGAAGGAGGATCAAAAACAGAGAAGGATCACTAAGGTTTCCCGGGGACACGTCTCCCGTGTTCGCCAAAGACAATTAACTCCATGGGAAAGAAAAGGATCACTAGGGCCCTTGTGAGCACGATGCCAACAGTTAACTGGAAAACCCCTCTAAGGCAAAAGATGAGAGTGCCGTGGGAAGACGTGTTCCACACGTTGAGACTGTCACTCTTTTCCGCCTGACATCGGGCCACTACTACCAACAAGCCCACCTTCATCGTTTCTGATTGGCTCCCGATGAAAACTGTCCGTTGAGTCAGACTTCATATATAGATGGTGATATCCTGCAAAGCTGCCTCGAATCTACCTGCGGGCATTTCTACGCACTACTGGCAGGCTCGACATCGAATTGCTGAACTGTCATGTACGGGCTTAGCTAAATGAAAAGAAATAAGTTTACAAAGTCTAATTTCAAAAAAACATATTAAGATCGTTTTCTTTTCAGATACATGACTTAACTATTAAGCTACCTAAAGGGTTATTGTTTTAGTTGGATCACTTTTGGCGAACCAGATCTATTTTCAATTTCTTATTGTTTGCTTCAATTTTAATTATATTTAGCTTAAATATATTCAATTTAAGAATTTATCGTTTGCTTCAATTTAAATACATTTAGCTTAAATGCAAACAATTTAATAATATTTATCGTTTGCCTTAATTTTAATTACATGTAGCTTAAATATATTCAATTTAATAATTTATCATTTGCTTTAATATCAATTACATGTAATTGAAATAGTATTCAACTTAATAATTTATCGTTTGCTTTAATTTTAATATTGGAAAAGTTTACTATTGTCCATTTCTCGATATTCTATCGTTTACTTTTAATTCTTATATTTGATTGAGTAATTTAATAATAATTATAAAAAAAAGTGCCCTTTGAGTGGCTAAATACACGTCTTGCGTATGAATCTATCAGTTTCAGCTACTTACCTCTTTATTTTATACATCTCAAAGCTTAATTCAGTTTTATCCTCTCCAAATAATCTAATATATTATCCTTCTCAGAAAAATTTCTAGATTCCTCATTAGTCCTTTATGTCCGAGTTAAGTGTAAAATGTGTTAGCTCATTGTAACCCAATTTCTGTTTAGGATTATAAATAATGAAGCAAAAATAATTCCGAAGGAAAGTCCCTCAGAACAAAGAAGGAACTACTATTTTGGAAGATTTTTAAAAGGAAACTGATGCGTATTTATGTAAAAGAAGACAATAATTTTTTTAAAAAAATAAAAATCGAAATGAAATTAATTTAGTAATCACGGAGCGATCCTAGCATTGCACGTCAGTTTGTTAAAGCAATGACGTGGAAGAAGATATGCACACAGTAGGAAAGCATTAAATGCGCACAAATCAGATAAATCCATAATCATTTTCTTAAAAGCCAGTGGAATGAATCAATGTAAAATATTTCTTATTATAATTTCGTTCGATTTCAGTGGAAAGGATGATTTTATTCTTGAATAAAAAGGACAATGTAAGTCAATCTTCATAAACTCCAAACTCTAACCTTTTATTAACACAAAACCTTTGAAAACTAAAACCTTCAATAACAGATTCAATATCCTCTTAAACATTGATACTATTACAGAATTATTTTGAAGTACTAAATTTAATGTATTTATTCCAAGAACATATCTGATAAGTATACTGGCCCCGGAAGACGACAGCGGTCATAAAAGTTTGAAGCAATTTGGAAAGTATAACTTTCATAATAAAGATAAGGTTCATGTCTAAGATCGAATAATTAGATAAGAACTTTATTAGATTGCCGCTTTTTTATGTAAGTCTCTCTCTATATAGCTTATTTTTTAAGTATTTAACTTAAATAATAAACTTGGGTTTGTAAATATGTATTTTTAGATAATGTTTTAAAAGTTGTCATTTAATAATTTAGTTCTCATTTAATAATCAATAAAGATAAGTATCAGTATATTTTACAAAAGTATTTTCCATTTATATCTTTTCTCAAAAAATGTATCCGAACATTGTCTAACATTAAATTTGTATTTTTTTTTCTTTTTTAATCTAAAAAATAATACACTATCCTCCTCTTAATATGATAAATTTAAATTATTTAAATTAGCTTCAAAATATATGACATTGAGAAAAAAGATTTTGAAAAGACCATTGCCAGAGTTTTAATTAATTATTGAATAATATTTATTTATTTTTTTTAAAAAAAAAATCAAAAATAATATGAAACAAAGTTTCTAACAGATTTTTTCTAAAAATAGTTTTCATTATAATTATTTTCTTTTGAAATTGGAGCTAAAAAGTGAATGCGTGAAAAAAATTGAATTCATAAAAGTGAATGCAATAGTACCTCCCAATAAAAGGCACCCATCGGAGCAGACCTTTTGTCCCTTAAATAGAAGTGTCCTTAAATAAGAAGTAAATACATATACTATTTTTTCAAAGGGAGCGGGACAAAATGAATTGTCCCTTAAACAGAGATATTCTTTATTTGGAGGTGTCCTTTACAAGAGATACTACTGTATTTCTAAAGAAACATTACTCAAGCGTAAATTCTAAAGAGGATGGATGCCATTCTTATTAGAGTAAAACGCAAAAATTCAACAATTGAATTTTAATCAAATGAAGAATAATTCAACTTAAGCAGAAATGAACAGGAACATTTATATCAAAAACATTTATACAGGAACATTTATATCATATTATGTTACATCACGAATCTTAAAAAGTTTGTTCTTCATTAATGTTAAACAAATGCTATTTTAAATCACAGCTATTTTGAAATTTATTCGATTAGCATCACTTTTACTTCACATTGCATCTTATTATAGTAAAAATAATACTATTACGATTGTTTTGTCACTATTTTGGTTGTTATTATTATTATTTGCTAAAACATTTATGGCGATGCAATTCTCAACTAATGAGTAAGAAAAATACAAGGTTTTTCTACTAGTAACGGGAGAGAAAGGGTTCAGAGGAATTATACAGCAGTTGATATGTATATACAAACACTCGGTAAAGGAATAGTTCCCAAGTCGGTGAAGTAAGTTAAATGTTACAGGAAACTCTCTGATAAGAATGTTTAATGTGAGAAACGCTGCAATATTTCCTTCTTTTGAGATAAGCAGTTTTCCAGAACTATTATCGCCTACAAATAGCTTGTCTCATTTCTTTTCCTCTTTTATATTCAATTTCCATTTTCTACTCTATTAAAGCAAAGGGAAAAAAATGAAAGAAAAGGAAATATCAATTCAGAATTTGATGCGTGATACATACATGTATAATATTAAAACGACTTTTGAACTGAAAATATGTAAATATTTTCAATTCAAAACTTACAAAATTCAGTTTGAACTGAATATATGTAAATATATTCTGCTTATTTGAAGTTTTGAATCATTTCGCCCAAAATTTCATTTCTTAAAATTTATATATTTATTCTACAAGCACACGTACACACGTGTCTCAAATTCCCGTCTTACTTAAAATTTACCTTAAAGGAATTATTTCAATGATTCTTAATTAAAAATTAAACTTTATTCTTCATTAAATAAAAATACTTTATTTATAAGTATGGTTGAAAGATTTCTTGAACTTGCATTATAAGTAAAATTTTCGCTTTCAAAACAATGAAAAGATTCAGTTCAGAAAAATAATATCGCACATGATCAGAAGCTAAATGCGAAAATCTCTTTTGGAATAATATTCGTAATATCCGATATCAAAACACAGGATTTTAGAAAATATATTTCATTCTTCTGTGTGAAAATTAATTCTTCATTTCCTCTGTATTAATATTATATCCAATAAGAGTTTATTATTATTAACAAAAATTTTCTTTGATTGAGTAAGAAACATCTCGTATTGAAAATACTGAAGATGTGCTTCGCTAAAAATAAATTGGAATTTCATTCGATTTGTGAAAATAATCTGCAATTTGAAGCACACCCCCCCCCCCCCCCCCCCCCCCCCGGGGGCCCGCAGAGAAGATTCTGAAATACATTCTGATATAGAAAGATTCTGGTGTGTTTTAATAACCAAAGAAATAGGGATAAATATATGTGTGCTGAGAAAAAAAATTCACTCAAATGATTATGGTTTGTTGGTTTTATTAAAGTCGCAATAGAAGTAACACGAGATAGAAGTAAGATTCTGGTGTGTTTTAATAACAAAAGAAATAGGGATAAATATATGTGTGCTGAGAAAAAAAATTCACTCAAATGATTATGGTTTGTTGGTTTTATTAAAGTCGCAATAGAAGTAACACGAGGGCTATTGGCGATGGTCCTCATAATTTTGAGTCTCATTCATATGACGAGGACGACGCCTGAGCTGGAACTTCCCTCTTCTAACTTTCACGCTACGCCAAAAAGTGATGTAACGAATAATATAATATAAATTTATTTAAGAAATTTAGTTTGAGTGAGTGATTATAAAGTTGAAGGGCGCAAGAGCGAGATATAGCTATACTGCGCCAAATATAATGTAATTGTGAACTAGACGTTTGATAAAAAGCGGGAAAAAAGATAAAAAGGTTGAGAAAGGAGAATCGAACCCAAAAAGGATCGCTAGGTAACCTAGGTATCCCAGGAGCGCGCCAACCGTGTATACCAAGACAGTAAACCCAATGGGAAAAGAGAAAGATCCTTAGGGTGCTCGGGTGAGTGTTGGCCATGCTCATCTGAAGAAGATAAGCCCCTGAGGATATTTAGTTTCGTTCCAATTAATGTGATTCTAGTCCATTGTAGCCAATTGGCTAAGACATCGAGTTTGTGGCATCGTTGTTCCAGTCCAGCCACGGATTCTAATCTTGATTCCTATAAAGACCAATAGTTGTTGAGGGAGGGACTGAGGCGCATTAAACTTGTCGGGGATCTAAGTCCTCTCGGCAGCGTGGCGTCGATGTTAAGAGTAGAAGATCAGCCCAGCGAAATCTTCACTTTCTGATTGAAGATCCAAATTACGAGGAGGATATGATCCAAGCCAAATCCCCCCCCACACACACACTCCTTTGAGCTTCTGCCTCTAGTCTTCCAAAAACTACTTTAATTTAACTGATTGATAATTTATCAACGTCTTACTAAGAAGCCACACGAAGGCTATTGGGGTCAGATCTAGTTTTTGAACCTAGGTCAAGGGACGATAACGACACTTGAGCTGAAACCACCCTCTCCTAATCTCTATACCACGCCAAACGTGAGAACTTGGAACTTCAACAGATTTAACGTACATCAGCCCCGCTACTCGGCGGGGCTTTAACGGCATCAGGGCACGAACACAGGGCTTGAGGTAAACCTACAGCCGCAAGACCACGACCATGACCACTAGGCTACTAAGGTCATTATTATTAACCGAACCTTAATCTTTAGAAATGCTCACCCATCCTAAGAATGTGGCTGCGATAGCCAAGTGATCATGGTCGTGATGTTGTCCAACTAAGTCGTAGTTCCAGTCCAGTTTTTTTATAAAAATTTTAAAAATCTAATTATTTTTAAGAATTGAGAATTTCATTAAAATTTTTATTCAAAATGCAATATTAATTCTTAAAAATTCAATCCACTATAAAAAAATTTAAAAAAATGAAATTAAGAAAAAAAGAGTTACATTTCTAATCAATAACCTAATGTATTATAAGTATTTTAAAAGTATTAAACTCAAAATTTAGTAATACACTCTATATGATCAATTCATTTTATTCTTGATTCAGTATGAGTTTTCATTTATCACAAAAAGATGAGATATACTTAATAACTTTCGCAACATTCTCATCCCTAGATACAATTAATACCGATATTCATATGGTTCAAATGGATGTGTGTGTATGAAAGTAGATTTCTGGCACAAGAATCCAATTTTGCTATGATGTGCCAAACCATATGTTACTATGATCCAGACGTAAGAAGGATGGAAGAAAAAGTAAATAATGGTTGACAAGGAGAGGTGAAAATAAAGAACTATCTCTAGGGTGTCCCGGAGGCGTGTCACCCGTTTTTACTGAAGACAGTAAGCCACATGCGAAAGAAAAAGGTCTATACGATGATTTTGGGCCATAATTCCCGTGCCTAGCTATAAAGTGTAATTTTCTGAGGGGATGGCTCAAAATTTGTTGTGATTTGTTGATAACGTCGCATCGAGAAACAACACAGGGGAACGGATCTCGTAATTTTAAAGCTTGGTCAACTGACGACACCTCAGCTAGAACCTCCCTCTCCTAATTTTCACACCAAGCCAACGGGATGACTAAGTTTCGACAGATTTAACCCACCTCAGCCCCGACTACAAAACGGGTCTTGAGTGGCATCAGGAATCAAATCTGCGTCACAACGAAAGCAACCATGTCCGCGATCATGAGACCTCTGGAATACTGTGGCACAAGGCTGAAAGGGTGAGTAAGTGAGTGAATGTAAAGTTTATTGGCTATGCTACGCCAAACTAGATTTAACTGTCTTCTTGACATGAAAAAAAAATTGAAGAAAAGACACAAATTTGTTGACAGAAAGGTGGATCAAAAATAGAGAAGGAATCTAGAGTAATCCGGGGGAGCGACATCCATGTTTACCAAAGATAGTAAATCCCACGGGAAAGAAAAAGATCACTAGAGTGTCTCTGGGTCATGATGCCTGTACTTATGTAAAAAAGGTAAGTCCCTGAGGTCTTATGATATAATCCCCAGGAGCAGGGGGTCCGGCTATACCCCTTGACGCTGGGTACCCATATTAGTCGCCTCTTACGAGCAAGAGTTACAGTGGGTCTATTCTGTTATATCCGCTTACCACACGGGTCAAGGCTCAAAGGGAACACAAGTATGTGGTATAAATAAAGTCATTAATTAATAAAAATATTTAAATGACTTCGAAAATAAAAATTCTTTCATACTGGAATCTTTTTATTTATTTATTTATTTTTTTTTGCCTAAATAGCTAATGCTATCAATTTAATTCAATTCCCTACGAATTAGATTATTTCCGCGTTCGCACACACACACACATACATATCCCCGGGGAAAGATTCATAACATTTTCCTAGTTTCTTAACTATACGTGATAAATGAATCAGTATCCGAAATTGCTAAGCCACCATTCGTCTCTTTGATTCATGAGCGATTTTCCAGTGATCGTAATTTCAAAATTGAATATTTCCATAACTATGGAAAGGATTGCCCGTTTTTTTCCTACCGAATTTAGAGGTTTTAAGATAAGAGAGATCCAAATATCTGATATGCTACAATTCGGGTTTTTTTTCCCCTTCGTATAAGCTATTTAATAATTCATATTTTTAATAGTACTACTTTTTAAATCTACTTTCTTCTTTCTTTCTTTTCTTTTTTTTTTTGAATTGACAAAACATTATTTTATCATTTTGTGTGAAAAGTGTTGCGTCGAAAGTTTTTTTTTTTTTTTTTCTTTATCAAAGTTTCAGATACTCATTTATTACGGGATCTATCTTTTATACTCTCTAAACTCACTCAAATTTCAAAGTAGAAATTTACAAAATTTAAAATTTGGCATAATTTTAAGAGCATAAATGTGATGTTTGGTTGTTTATTAAGTTATTGGATACAGACCATATAATTTTGTACCTCAGTCAAGTGACGAAAACGATACTTGAGCTGGCACATCTGTCTCCCAATATCCACACCTTTCCTATGAGAGGACTTGGGACCTAGACCAAATTTAGTGTGCATCAGCTCCGGCTACACGGCAAGTGTTTACTGACATCAGAGCTCGAGCCTACAACTCGAAGAAATCGACTCCGTCTGAGTCCGCGACCTTCATCATTAGGTTCCTATGGTCTTAATGTGAAGTCAGAAATGCTAAAAAAATGGTAAAGAATAAATTCGCTTAAGGAGTGAATTAAATGCGTTGATTAAATTACTTAATCCGTTAACACCGTAATTTAGTTCCTTTTGAGTCATTAATATAGGGTTATTCAAAATGATTTATCCGATTTCAAAGTGAATATTTTCAAAAATAAACTATGAAAAACGGTGGAAGTCTTGTTGTGAAAAATAAATTACCCTCGTGTATTCTTCGTGAAGCTATTTCACAAAAGCTGTTTTAGAAGCTTTCATTGAGTTACCTAACAGTTGAATCTGTCACAGTGGACCTGATGACTGACTTTTGCATAACTGGCCACCTAAGTTATCTGATACAACCCCATGTGATTTCTTCCTTTGTGGGTTAGTAAAGATAAAGTGTGTACGTCATTATTACTCACAAATTAATGCGAACTTATACAACGGAATTCTATTGCTCTGCAATTAATAACCACTGGCACTTTACAATGTGTTCGGCAGGAATTTATTAATCGAATTGACATTACTCGTATTGAGTGAGTGAGTGAGTGAGTGAGTGTAGGTTTTTATGGCGCAAGAGCCAAAGTAGGCTATGCTGCGCCAAACATTTGTTAAAATAAATTATTTTAAAAATATGAAACAGATACAAGATGATAAAAGAGAAAGAGGTAAAAAGTTAAAACTTCAAATGAGGTGTGAAAGGCCAATGTGTTTTAAGAAAGCAAATAAGTTATGGTGGAGGTTTTCTCACACCAAATCAGATAGGTTTAAAACTGATGAATGAAAAAAAATCCGGCGATGATGATCAAACACCGGACAGTCAATTAAAATATGATGAATAGTGTAAGGGACATGGCAAGAAGGACACTCGGGAGCACCTTCTCCAAACAAAAGGTGTTTATGAGTGAATCGAGTATGTCCAATGCGAAGGCGAATCAGTCAGACATCTGCTCTTCGCATTGGAACAACAAATTCTCCAATGATAGGCTTTACCGAATGAAGTTGATTATTTGTCTGAAGATTCCATGATTCCTGCCATGTCTGATAAATAAGCTTTAAAATGTGACGTCGTATATCCTCTAGTGGACTGCGAGCTGCAGAGGATTCTTTGCCATTCGTACATTCGAGTCCGCTTGTTCATTGCCTAAAATACCTACATGACTAGGTACCCAACAGAAATTAATAACATAACCCTTGCATTACATGTATTGAACACTTGTAAAAAACTTCCATAATTTCCCTTTGCATTCTTGAATTACTTGTCATTCTGGGTCGTTTAATTTGAAAGTATGGAGTATTGATATCAGATGAATCACTTTGAATAACTCCGTATTGATACCAATTTTGTCCTACTCCAACAAGAATTTCTAAAGTTAATACGGGTGTCTCAATTTTTTGATTGTCAATTAATTTATATCTATTGAAGGGAAAAGAACTTGCAATTACGTCCTTTTAATTTAATCTCTAAGCTTCTATAAAGATATGGGGGAGGGGAAATTTTTGAAAAAAGTTTTGAAATTCAAGTTACACACACAGGTATAGGCATAGTACTACAGTGGCTTAGATTTTCTTTCAGACACTTGGGGTTTGATATTCAGTAACAAGGAATATGAGCTAAATATTAAAATAAAGAATTATTTCACATAAATCATTACTTATCAATCTCGCAATAATATATTACAAATATTTTGTATAGTAAAATTAGATATTCATAAAGACCAGGAAATCAACTCACATAAGCATTCGAAAACTTTAAATGCACAGTATCAGTGATTGTAAATATTCAAATAACAGAACAATTAATATTTCAACTGACTCTACAGAAGTCTGATTAAGAATTTTGCTTGAATAGAGATATATTACACAAAATCTTTACTTTGAACCACAAAACAACTCTCAACTTTAGAACCGGACAAAAATAATAATTTTAAATTCTCAGTCTCTTACTCTATTGTTCATTTTTACGATTTCAATATTGTGAAAACAAATCCTTAAACTAATTATTTTTTTTAAATTTTTAAACTACAAGTTGCAGAGTTTAATTTTCTAAAATTTATTGCATGCCAAAAGATTTTTTTTTTTTTTTTTTGATAAAAGGACAAACATTTTAATAAATTTTCCAAACAATTTTAAAAAGTTTTACCAAATTAGAAAAAGTTTTTGTGTTCATGAACACGAATTATTTTTCAAATTCTTAATCGAATAGCCCTGTAAAAAAAAAAAAAAAAAAAAGACTCAAGATCAATGGCGCTAAAATTTATTTTCAAATTCCTCTATTCTTAATTTTCAAATTCCTAACTCGCGAAACTAATTTCTTTAATTCAGAACAAAACTTTACTTTTAAAAATGACCTACAAGATTTATTTATTTCAAGTTGCATTAAGAATTCATTTAAAAAAATTTATCATCAACTTCTCACGAAATACTGGAAACAACTCCATTTTCCACAGCTTGGAACAAATGTTTTGTTTGAACAGAGACGAAATTACATTTCAAATCCTTAATCCTATATCACAGACAAAACTCTTGACAAGAAAAAGGGCTCTGCTAAAAATTCTTTTCGAACTTCCTGTCTCTCTTTACTTTCCAAACGAATTTTATTTTCTACAAGCAAGGGTAAAAGATCTAGACAGCGAAAATGCGCGCCAGTTATTTCGTTTTCCATAATTCAAGGCAAACGCAGCGCCACCTACCGTCGGCCCATCCGCTACTGTAGAGCCAAACGATCGCTAAACCTTCAGAGAAGCCGGTCTCCGGTTCGCTCGAAAACAGCTTTTTCTCGCACACAGAGTGGAATCGTTCGGTGCCGTCAATCATCTGGTATTTTGGCCCGCGTTTTAGCACACTGCATCTGGCAACATGGTGATTACAGCATGAAGTCCAGGACGCTCTTTTGATAACAGAACTGTCAAGTCGGAAAGCGTGCAACTGTAGAGATTAATAGCTTTGCTGGTTAGTTTTGTTTATTTTGATTATAAATAGTTTTTATTAGTATTTTTTTTTTTCTCTGGCCATGGAATTATTTAAATTTCTTGAAAGGATTAGTGAATGAAAATTTTATATTTGATGTTAGATGTGACGAAAGCTGTAAAGGTAAGAAATACTACTTCTGAAATGTTTATTTTTCTGTTTCGCATGTGTGAAGAGTGAAAGTAATTTCAGAACTTGTCAGATTTCATTATGATATTTAAAAAAAATAAGTATTAAAGAAATTTGGTTTTAACGAAGAATTAGATCAAAAAATGAGAATGTTCTTTTGACATAAAATACGTAATTAAAAATAGCTTCGTTTCAAAAAATAATCGTAGAGTTTATTGAACTTTTTTTTTTTTTTTTTTTTTTTTATCCCGGTGAGATGAGTTAAATAACGCATATTTATACTATTTGTAGTGTGTTAAAATTATGTGGATTGAAGAGCATTCATGAAACAAATTTTTTTTTTTTCTGTTATTTTTTTATTTTAAAAGCTTTTGACGGAAATATTTAAGAATTAAATTAAAATTCAACATTCCAATCTTAATCTTGTGTAAATTGAAGTTTAAATTTTTTGAAGAAAATTGTTAGTCTTGCAGAATTCTTTGCATCATGTGAAAAAAATACATACTTGAAAATAATCAACTTTCGATTTATTGATTTATTTGTTATTGTCTACTGGTGGATAAACAAACAAATGTTTTATTCGACAAAATATTTGAACTAACATTCGTAAATGGCTTAACCGACTGAAATTGTAATAATAATTATAAAAATGAATATTTATATTGTTCATTCGCACTGTTTTATTTGAAAAATAATGATTTTCTTTAATTTTATTAGTTTCGTTTTACATTGTTAAAATATTTCTCTCTCAAAAAAAAAAGTTTTTTTACGAGACCGTGATCAATTTTAGCGAAGCCAGTAAAAAAAAATGTTCTTCTCACATTCAAATATGATTTTTATTTTAATAGATTTATAAATTTCTGTTTTCAAATTAATTTTACTTGTGTTCCAAATGTTATAGAAATATTGTTTGAAAGTTGCTTGGAAAGCAAAAAAAAAATTAATTAAAAATTTATTTTTATGTGTGTTGTTGCAGAAAAAAGTGTGTATGTATATATCTATATATAAAATATGTTTTTTAATCACTTCATAAACATGCACACATCTGTTTATCATCAACTTCGTAATGCTTTCATTTTTTGACCTGCTAATTAATAATTAAAACCACAAAAATGTAAAACTTTAAAATTTGAAATGTTATATAGAATGTCTAGCAAACATTTTTAGATTCAAAACCTTAATTTATCTGTGTTGAATAAATTTTGAGTGAAAGAGTTTGAAAACATATAAAATTATACGATATGGTAAAGTGAAAAAAAAATTAAAATATTCTATTTAAACTAATTTTACTAAGATACATCAAAAGCAATACATACTTACAAATCTACTATTTGACAAAAACAAAAAGTTAAAAGCTTCGAAATCAGTGAGTTTGAAACGGAACCTTGACCTAAATATGGATTTTTCTGATGTGTTTTCTTAAGTTAATGAAACGAAAAGTAATTTTTGTATTTGAGTAACAGAATAATCGTGAAATAAATTTTCGCGATAAATTATTTTTAAATTAATTTAATTTATGTAATTATTTTGATAATTTTTAAGGCATGAATTGATTTTACATCTCACGTTTATGTATCTAATTTTTCGTTCTGTGATCATAACAATTGGGAGACCTAAGAGTATTTGCATTACAATAAAGCTATTCATTAATGAGTATTGTCAAAATTCCTATTTCTTAATAAAATATTAAAAATAAATCGATGCTTAGCTCCATAAATGTTTGTCTTTTTTATTAATTTCTTATTTTTGAGGAATATCATTCTAATAAGAGAGGGAAATGTAAATATATCTTTAATATCTGATATGAATAATTAAGCCGCTAACTATTCCTCTAAATTATTTCTGCACTAACTTAAATTTTAAAATATGCTGGTGTATGATTCTCATTATTGCATTCGAAATTATTATTTTATTTTCTGCTTTTGTATGAGAGGTAGTTCCCTTAAAATACGAATCGAAACTCAAAAGCTACAAAATCACGATCTTCTGTTGCATATTTGGAATTAGATTATTTTAAAAAAAACAACAATGTTTCGTGGAAACATCGATGCATATAGAATTTACTTTTTCGATTCGAATTTAAATCCATTGGTTTCCTAGAATGTTCTGAAACATTCAGCCATCCACTCTATTGTGAATTGCAGACGATATCCTGCTGGTGTTTTTTTATTCTCAGAATTGAACCCGACGACTCGTTTCTCACTTTACAGTGAGGCTTGCGCAATATGAACTTAGAGCTTTTTTTTTACACCGGCTTCTCGGGAATTGCGTTATTCAAGACGATCTTCCTTTTTGGTGTTAATAATTCTTTATTCCTCCCTAGAGGGTATATGAGATGTTATTTTATTCCATCAAATGTAAGAACATTTTTATTTTATCAGTAAACATAGTAGACAAGAGTTATTGAAATGTAACTGACGTAAGTATGTGCAAGAACTTTTTGTTTGCAGAAACGGGAAGAACTAATAAATTCATAACTGTAGTTATAAAAAGTGTTCGGTTACAAATTATCACGTAATTTCAGATTTATTATCTGAGAGATGATGAATAATTTTTTGTAGAAATTAAAAGAACTTGTATATTCATTACAAATTTCGTTTTAATTCTAACTACGATTATCTGAAATTGTTTTTATTATGTTTCATGAATATTTTTGTTTCCAAATTATTTTGCTCGTTTTAAATTATGTTAGATTGCTTGAACTAAAGTCACTTTTTTTAAAACACGAAGCTGACATTTTTTTTTATCCGCATTGTAATAATGGATTTCGTTTTGCAACAATATTTCTTAAAATGCAAGTGGCATTGTCACGTGTTGTCTTTAATCCTATTATTTTAATAGTATTAAAGCTATTTCTGTTTTTTCGTAAATCCTTAAGCACTTGTAGATATTTGTGAAACATTTAAATGAAAAGCAACTTATTAATTCACCTGAATTTATTTAAGTATCTCTACACTTTCTCTCGACTTACGACCTCAAAAATGGGTTATTTATGTATTTTAAACGAAAGATTTGCTTTTTCAATATGTATGTTTCACGGGGAAAGCAGAAAAAAAAATTCTCAGAAATATTTTATGTCACGTATGCAGAATTTCATTTCTTTTTTACTATTTTTACTTTTCAGGTTACTTTCAGGTTGTATTTTTGTTTACTGTACGTATAATAAAATACGTATGTACGTTTCACACTATGTACACTAATTATGCATACAAAAATTGAGTTTTTGTATTTTATGTAAATTTTTATACCCCATTTGAATGAATATATATATACCGTAAGTTTAGGAGACTATCTTCAAATATTACTGTAATTATATCGCTTTAATATATTGTCTGACCTAATAAGGCAATCTTTCGGCTTTCTAGGTCCTTTACGTAGGTACAGAAATCACTCACCCGAGGCGCACAGGTGATTTTTTTCCCCTTTCCAATGGGGATTGTCTGCGGTAACAGGGTGAAGCGCACCCTGGATACCCTTGGGATATTTCTTTATTATAGATCCCCCTTTGTCTACATGGTTGCGGACGGCATTTTTCGTCGAGTCGTGGGTTCGAGCCACGAAAGGGGGCCGCGGTAGCCTAGTGGTCAAGGTCGTGGATAGCGGCTGGCGGTTTTCGTTCAGTCGCGGGTTCGATCCTTGGCCACCAAAGACCCGCCGTGTAGCCGGGGCTGATGCACGTTAAATCTGTTCGGGGCCCAAAGTCCTCCCGTTGGCGTGGTGTGGATGTTAGGAGAGGGGGGTGCCAGCTCAGGTGTCGTCCTCGTCACTTGACCGTGGTTCAAAATTATGAGGTCCGTCGCCAATAGCCCTCGTGTTGCTTCTAGTGCGACGTTAATAAAAACTAAAACTAAAACTAATCGAGCCACGAAAGACTCTTCGTGTAGTCGGAGCTAATGCACGTTATATCTGTCGAGGCTCGAATCCACCTGATGGCGTGATGTAGAAGTTTAGAGAGAGAGCTGCCAACTTAGGTGTCGTTTTCGTAACTTAGTCTAGGTTCAATATTACGAGGTCCGTCGCCAATAGCTCTCATGCTGTTTCTCAGTGCGACTTTAATAAACAATCACACATACACCTTGTTTGGCGCAGCATAGCCCATATCTGGATCTTGCTTCAGTAAACTCACCATCATTCAAATACTTACGACTGTCTAGGGAGTATCCTAAATGAATTATCACCTGGCAATATATATAATTTATTTTTGGTTTAATTACGTATTAAAGTGATTAAAAGTCGTTAGTGCGTGTCGAAAGTTCACTAAACTTCTGAGGCTCTCCAAGATCTTGAGCGATCTGGTTTGTAATAGGTATTTAAATTTTTATTATTTAGATTACTTGTATTTCAGCTCTTGATTTCTTATTATTATCAAGAGTTAATCAACGTTTATATTAATTATAAATACAAAAAATATAATCTTGGGTATAGATGTAGATTTCCGAAATAAAGTGCGTAAGTTGTGTTTCAAATTAATTTAAAACGAGAAGTTTTTATTGAAATAGTTGATACATGAAAAAATTTCATCTGAAGAATTTTGAAGATTAGTAAAAAATTAATTATACAAAGTAATTACATGTTACTTATCTCAACAAGTATCTGTGTACAGTTAATAATTTTTATTGATTTTATTTAAATGTTGAATTGCACTGATTACTTAGTCATGTTATGACGGAACATTCGTGAAATACTAGCAGCATTCTGTTTTCTTTAGTTTTGAGCTTTGTAAATTATGACATGACGTAATTCGTTCCGTAAGATTACAAAGACTTGCGAGGAATAATAAAATACTGTGTGTGCGTTTAAAACTTTCTTTTAGTGTCATATGTCCTTGAGCTTCTTAAAGGAGCTCACATTTTCTTGTGTAATGATATTTTAATCATTCTATAAAATTTTAAAAATAATATTTTTGGCCAAAAAAAATTTTTTTTTCTCGTAGTTGAATATGGACATGATTTTTCCGACATATTTTAATTTAAGTGTAAGTTAAAAAAAAACAGCTGTAATCTATACAGTTGCAATTTTTTATGCTTCTTTTCAGGATACCTGTGCATAGAGTGAGCCAAAAATTTTCCAAGTAATTTTATGGGGGAAAAAAATGAAGAAAAAAGTTATACGAAGAAAAGAAAAAAATAAAATTTCTAAAATTGCAACATTCTATAATTTTTTTATAAGAAGGTGGTGCTATCATTAAAGTTGGTTCACTATTTTTTGCGCAATGTTATATATATTTTTGAGGAGTATAATATTTTGTATATATGAGGAACACTTAAAAGGTACCCAATTGCAAATATATCTCGATAATCATGTCCACGAACAATTAAAAAGAAAAAAAAATTACATTTATAGCTTTATAGAATGATTAAAGTATCATAAGGCACAACAATAATCTTAGTTTCAACTTGGCTAAATCTGTTTAATTTAATAATTTTAAAAGATATGTCTCGAAAAAGAGGTCTTAAATTCGGTATTTTAATATTCCTCGCTTGTTCTGGTTCGCTTAAATTTGATTTACGGTCCTCTTATTTTACCACGAAAAGGCTCA
Source organism: Nephila pilipes (assembly GCA_019974015.1). Lineage (NCBI taxonomy): Eukaryota > Metazoa > Arthropoda > Arachnida > Araneae > Nephilidae > Nephila > Nephila pilipes. Next base: position 299,360 of record BMAW01104639.1, read on the forward strand.
ATTTTTTAAACTTTTGAGAAATATTTTTATGTAGAATCTTAAGAAAAATATAGGGGTTAGTAACAATGAGTCATTTTAACCATCATGAAGCGTTTTTACTCTGTTGGTTTCAAATAAAGTTTAGTTGAAATTGCGAAAATCACACAGCAAAGCATGACTGAACACCAGCAGTAAATATTACAACAATGAGCCATAAATATATGCTCGTTGCATTCATTTATCTATTTTCATATTTGCTTTCGCCCATTCTTGTTAAGGTACACTGAAATCCATCTTACTAAATTACTGCTCTATTCCTAAACGTGCATTAAATTTATTTGTAACTTTTGCTGTAAACGTTACGTAATACCTATTTGTATAAACCATGCATGTTGCCTTCTGTGTATAGATGTCATATAATACCTAAAAATATTTTTAAAGCTGTTTTACTGAACACAAATTACTTGCATTTATGAATAAAATTTCAATTGTAAGGGTTATTAAAAATTTGAATATTTTCTATAGGAGGAAGTGAATTATATATGTGTTTCTGTTATATTATATGGCATAGTAAACAAAAAAAAAGCAATTTGTCTTGTTTTGTTTGGGATGTTAAATCACAAACATATAAATTAGTGAGATTCTGCTCCTAGTGTAAACTACGAGAGGATTTGAAAGAAATATTACTAATTATAAGCAATTTTTGTTACCAGTATTGCAATAAAACTGCTTCAAATATTATTAAAATTCTTCAAAAATGTATTGCTATTTATTATTCTTGTAATCCAATAATATGAAATGTGCAAATCATACTCATAATTAAACTTCCACATAGCACCATGGAGAATAAAAAATAACCACAAACGCAAAGGAAAAAACATATAAAAATTTATTATATCTCAAAGAATTTAGCATTGTTCTCTCACTGCACTAAAAATAAAAAATTGTTTACCTGTTGTTTTTCTGAACATTCTGTTCTAATTATGGTTTCCAAACTTTTCATTTAGAATTATAGCTGAATACTAATTGATATGTCGACCCTTCGAATGAGATCTATTTTAAAATGTAACTTTTTTGTTCGGGGGGGGGGGGTGAATCACAATGCTTAAGCAAATATGCAGAAGCAAAAGTTGTCGAACGTTTTTGATAACTTGTAAATACCAATGTTGACCCAAGTTTCCGGAGTTCTTCCCAGCTTTTTATTTTCGTCCCTTCTCCTCGTCATTCCATTATCCTCAGTTGCCAAATTGTTCCTTTCCTGTCTCTAACACTGGTCACACACTTGAATGTAAGCTCTTCTGAAATTTTCTCTGGCAACCCACAAATCTACTCCCTCGGGCCTTACCTTCTTTACGCAAGTACAGGCATCATGACCTCGAGGTACCCTTGTGATCTTTTTCTTTCCCATGGGGTTTACTGTCTTTGGTAAACGCTGGTGACTCTACCCTCCGGGATACCCTAGCTATCCTACTCTATTTTCGATCCAACTTCGTGTCAACTAATTTTTACCCTTTTCTTCCTGTCCAAATTATAGTTTAAGCGTTTGCCCTATGTTAGCGAGTGTTTCATCATCCTCGTCTCTCATTTTTTAATTCTTCTGTTCTGAAATTGTCTAGAGTGGCAAAGGAAAATCTCCACCGCAACTTATTTGCATTTTTATTTAAAATTGTCTTTCTGTCCATATTCAAAATTTTATTCTAACCCTCCACATTATATTTATATCTAAGCGTGCTTGTTTAAAAAAACAATGAAATTATAAATAAATATTTGTCGCAGCCAAATTCGGCTCAGCCCTGCTGTCACTCGCTAGCCAGATTTGGCTCTTGCGCCATAAATTCTGACTCGCTCGTTAGACTCAAATGGCCCTTGTTTCGAGTTAATTGCCGGGACTGTATTCGGCGAGTCGTGCGCTCTGTCCTGATGCCACTTAAGACCCGTCGTGTGGCACGGCAAATGCACGTTTAATATGTTGAGGTTATGAAAAAAACAAACTAACTAACTAATGCAATTTTCAACGAGTAGCCAGATTTGGCTCTTGTGCTATAAGCGTACAATCACTCATTTAATATGTTGAGGCTTACATGAGACGATAAGGAAGTTAGGAGAATGTGGTGCCGTCTTAGGTGACATCCTCGTTACTTGAACGAGGTTCAAAATTACGTTGGACGTTAAAAAATAATCAAATCAAGGAATTTTTTCATTTCATTGTTTAAGGCAAATGATTCATTACCAAACTTTACTTAAGCTTGGCTAAATCACAAATAAAATGTTATAAAAAAACATCGTGTGAAGTAATGGGAGTTTTTGTATTTTAAATCCATCCTGGCTTCGAAATCATCACACAGTGGTTTGGAGGCTTAACACGTGAGATGACAAATAGTGTCGTCAACGCCATTTTCCACGTAGCTCAAATAATGGAAATTTAAAAATTCTTGAACGATGTTTATTTGGCATAATTTAACCAATGAACGTTGGTTCTTCTTAGGTTTAAAATATTGTGAAAAATCCTCAGAAAGCTTTTGTAATTCCGATGTTAGAGAAAGTGCATGTGTAGAATAAAATCGATAGCAATAATTTTGCAAAATTCATTAAAACTGAACGTGTACATGTGCCTTTCTTAATATATTTATGTTCGGTTATTTCGTGATGATCTCACAGTCACGTGATTCAAGATAAATGATTGTAATTTGAGATCCATAAAATGAAGCAACCGGCCTTGACATGACGTTTTTTTTTTCTGCACTTTTTTCGATGTTTTTTTTTAACCACATTCTTACTCGATAGTTTCGAAATAATTTCTCGGAAAACTTTAAATTTGTTTTTCTGAATACGCATTGTAATGGCCTTATTATTGATAATTTTATATGGACCCATTTAATTTAGGCAATTAGAGAACTGATCCTTTATGTCCTTTCGAGTTCAGTGTTTTTTATTTGAAGATCATGGACATAAAATTTAGATGCATTCGGTAGTCGAAATTCCAGGAAGAAACTGTACAGTAAAAAAAATTAATTGCTTCGCATTCATTAATTTCATTACTTTAATCTTCATCGATTTTATGACAAAACTTATTGGGCTGTAAAAAAGTTCAACGTACAACGATTATTGCAACTTATTTCTGCCGTTTGAATATTAAACTGGAATATAATAGAGCCATATCTAATTTTTTTTTGAACATGTCGTTTTTAAAACTGTTTTAATATTTTTAATGCTGCTTTCAAAAATATATAACGAAGCTATAATTTATAAATCGATATAACATTTTCTTATAAAAAGCGTTTAATACTGAAACAAATCTGCATAATTAAGAAGTTTGTGTTGTATTTGTAGTTAATGTTTAGTATTTTTCTCATTTTATGCAATAGAATCAAGTCTTACGAATTCAGTTTTAAAAAAGCATTGGCATTTAAGAAAATTTCAAATTTTTTTTTTTTTTTTTTTTTTTTAAATTAAACAAGCAATTCACTTTACGAAACACATAAACCTGCTAAAATTTTATTTGATGCCGTAATTATGCTTTTACAACAATTATATCGAGTTAACTAGTTATATAATCCAATATTAATCCTTAATGTTGAAGGCGGCTGTTGTACGTTAAATTTAATTGGTCCTCGAACTCCTTAACGACTTTCGTATTAAAATTTGGATACTTGTATATGGTATCATCTTCGTAATATGATTGAAACTTATAAATGTAAAAGATTCAACACCATTAAGCAATTATAGTAAAAGGTATTGTCAATTAGGACTTTGAGCGTGGGCAGATTTAACGCGCATAAAGACCCGGCTGCACGGCGGGTATTTAGAGGTATCAAAGCTCGAACCCACGATTAGACGAAAACTGCTGGTCGCGAGTCCACGACCATGACAACTAGCCTACCGCAGCAGGCTGAAAAGGTGTGTGCTGTTTATTTTAATACCAGTTTTAAGTCATTGTCAAAAATGACCGAGTACTGTAAAGTTTTAATTATTATGTACTAAGAAATTGAACGAGATATCTAGATTAAATTTATTTCGCTTATTAATAAATCTTTATGTGTATAATGTTGCAAATTACAGGTATTAATGTCGCTACTGAGGAGGAGAAGTTAGTGTTCAATTTGATGAATTCTCCAACGAAAGATCAAGAAACACTGGGAAGAAGTGTTTCAACTCTGGATGGGCTGACTGTGTCGTGATGTCTAAAGAGTAATAAATAAAAATTAAGTTTCTGTCTCGATAAGTTCTAGTAATAATTAAAACTTTACGATACTGTGGGTTACTTCAATCGATAGCTTCTTGAAGCCAAGCAAACCAACATTAACAGCTGTAATTAACAATATGTACATAAAGATCAATTATACGGAATAAATTGTGCACAGATATCTAGGTTATTTCTTTGTAATAATTAAAAATTAACGATAATATTTCGCTATAATATTGCGTAGATTTTTTTTAATCAATCATTCTTTTTATATTATCCGGAGAAAAATATTACACTGTAGATATGCTATAGAAGTTTGTTAATCGGATTCTACTCTATATCGAAATGTATGAAATATAAATCTGTGGGTAGAGAAAAAGAAAAACCCTTCTGAGATGCTCCGTGTCATTGAGAAAACTCAGAAGCTAGTCATTTTCATGCATGACCAAGCCTCATCCTCATTTCTTCTCGGAGCTGGGAGCCTTCAATGAGAGGCTTTCCGTCGTTTGGGTCGAGAATCGATGATCTTTCCGGAAGCTTTTATTTTACTGCTGTGGGTTATATTTTTTAAAGGCTTGATGGGAAGAGATATGTCTGAAATATTATGTATGGGGTAAAAATTCTGTATCTTGGGAAAAAAACCTACCATAAAAAAAAGAATTTTTAAAAATAGACTTTGCCAAGAGACAATTCTGTGTATCGAAATAAAATTTCTAAAAATGTTTTAATGTTTTGGCATTTGATTTATCGATATTTAGTTTTTTTTTTATAATATGAATTAAATAAATGCAGATTTATTCAATAATACATATTCATAATATGAAATGAAGTTACTCAATGATACGTAAGGAAATATTAAGTAACTGGAAGTGGTTACGAGTTCGAAACTCATTGCACCGAAAAATAAAATAGGGTATAATAGAATAGAAGAAACGGGTTTTTTACTCCTTTAATAATCGTCACCATTTCATTCGAAGACTTTGTTTATTCTTTCGTTGTTCAATTCTCGAAATTGCCTTATTTAAGTAGGTACAGACATCATGATCCCGAGGCATTGTAGTGGTATTTTTCTTTCTTATAGGGTTTACTGACTTTGGTAAACACAGATGACGCGCTTCTTGGGTATCCTAGCGATCCTTCTCTATTTTCGACCTTCCTTTTTGTTAATCAAAATTTAACCTTTTTTTCTTTTATTCTGACGTCTAGAACACAGTTTTACACTTTACTAGCTTTACTCTCGCTTATTTACTTTGTTTGTCTCAGCAATGCCACATCTAGCTTTTGTGCCGTTACAAATCAATCACTAATTCACATGACTCACTCATACACTGAATTCGCCGTGTCAATCATCAAACGCTCATTCAAACCTCTAGATCACAGTTACATCTTGTAAGGCGCAACGTGGTCACATCTGGCTCTTGCGCTATAAAATTTCACCATCTCCATCATCATTTAACTCTTTGTATATTCAGTGACGCTGATAGTACACTATGGAAACTTGATGTGTAGAAAAGAAAAAAAATTAAAACTTATCACACTCAACATATTTCAATCAACACACTCTACAATTTTTTTAAAAAAAGTATTGATTTGAATCGAAACAGTTAGACTCTGATACAAACAGCGAGTAGTATCCATCCACAGTAGTATTTGAAACAAAATTTCCATAAAACAGCAACGTCTGATGGAATGAAGTTAACAAGTAAGCAGAATTACTGTAAAATTAAAAAGTATTCAGAAAAGTCAAGTGTAATTAATTTTACAATGGAACGTGTGTTTTAAAAATGCTGCGTGGTTTGAAATATTCGAGTTAACTTTTCGAAATTTATTTTGACTTGGTAACTGAATTTTAGTTTAATGCTGTGTTGTCTTCGTTGTGGTAAGCTTTGTCAAAAACTTTTTTGTCATTTTTGCACCAAATTAATTAGTTTTCTCTAACCCATGTCTTGGCGGCACGAGACATGGGTTGCCTGTTTAATTACTCCAGATGAAAATTAATGTAAAGAGTTCAATTTAAAGACCTCGTATTTAAAATGCTTATAGTATCATTAAGGATTATCTTTTGAGATTTTGATGGCTGCTAAGGACTAAGCGCCTCTAGCGGAATTAATCTTAATTTTATGCAGCGGAACATTAACTTTGATTTGGATGTAATGAGTTTGAATTAATTATAATGAAGAATCTTCCTCTATAAGTATTGTTCTCTAAACTACGGTCTTATAATTTTTGACTGAAATTTGCATTTTTGAATTAAAATTGTTATTTTCGTTTCGAGTAAAATATAATAGTTCTAATTTCTTAGCAATTGGAATATTCCATTGAAAAATGTTTTAACTGAGCGAGGAAATAAATTTGAAAATTACTTTTACACTTGAATTGGTATTTTTTTTACATGTATCATAAAAAAAATTGATAAAGATTTAACTGATGAATCTCTAAATAGTTTAAGCTGAAAATGTAAAACAAAATATTAATTATAAAATGCGCTCATCACAGCAATATATAAATTTCGAGACCATCAATTTAAATATTTTCAGGGTGGGATGGTATAGAGATTCTTTATGAGTTTCAAGAAAGAAATCCTTTCAGTATTCATTCCTTTAACAGAAACTTTCCCAAACAAAATGAATAAGTTTGCGGCGGCTCTTTCTTGAAACAATGACGACAGTAATTAAAATACCTTCGGGAAAGCCTTTTCATTCTAGTTGTTAAGAGCACATCAAAAGAAGACCGGACGAATTTTCTCCGGATCGATACATCATCCTTGTCACTTAAGATCAACCTACCACTTCCCTCGCCTCGGAGTAGAAAACATTCCCCAATGTAGTGGGAAAGTACTGGTTACTAACCCCCGCCCTGATGAAAAAATCTTGCGTCTTGGTGTCCAAGACCCAATCATTATCAAAACTAGTAATATACCGGTTACGCATCAAATTTATCTCAACTAGAGACAGCCGATGACGTCAAATGGAGATTGTCGAAATCGGAACGAAATTACACCCAAAAGAGGACGCATATCAATTGCTATAATGGTTGGAAGAACAACCTTCTCGTATAAATATCGTTCACAAAGTTCCTCTTCGTATAATTACGATGATAATGTAGGGGGAGTATGTGGCGGCTCTCATCAACAACAACCACAGAAGTTATAAATCCTGAATGACTAGAGGGAAAATACCTTTCGGTCTTGTTGCTCTGAGCACTGCAAAAACAGACTGATAGATCAAGGTTTTGAATCAACCCTGTCTTTCTAGTCTACCGAGCTCCTCCCCTGTCACGGTGTAGAAAAATATTTTCCCGTGTGGCAGGAAAACATCCAGCCACCGAATGTTAGTGAATATTTTGTATCGATTGATAAATAAGAATCATTTTACTATTTTATATTTTTTTCAGTATTTTTTTATTTATTTAATGATGCCAAAGTCGATTTTTTTTTTTTAAAGATGAGTTTCGAGTATTTGCTTTATGTAGAATGTGTGAGAAACATCATCTATTAAAATGAAAAGACAGACTATGCCTTAGAGAGTGTTGAAATTTTTTTTTAACTTGAAAGAGACACAATTCTCGTTTAAGAACGATAAGGGTCTTTTTTAAACGGATATGATTTAAAATTTTGAGAAATGCATCCACTGAAAAATACTGGAGAAAATAGTCTTAGAGCGATTGGATTTAATGTTCCTGATTCACATTTGCAACATTATTTATTAATCAAATAATATCTAATGTGTATCAAAATATATGGTAATTACACTTTAATTATTGGCCAGTCATAAAGCTCAGGATTAGGAATTTGGATGGCAAATGATGTCTTATATAATATATAATGTCGACTAATGACAGCGAATTATTTTTTCTGAAGAATTGAGAAATTAAATGTTTTTTACAGTGTCGGCTATATCTTGCTCTTTTTTCTGGAAAAAAAAATAAAATCTGATGTATATTTCAGTCTTTTTTGACCATCTGTGTGTGGAACAATTTTACCAACTAGAGACAAAACATTTATTTACATTAAGTCACTGAACGGAAAATAAGTTCCATTTCAAATATACTGAACGTTTTTTAAACGTCCAGTAAGAATTCTTGATCAAAATAATATCCAAAACCTGGGTTTATTTCGGCAAGACTATTTTACCAACATGACAGTTTTTCTCAAATGCTCAACTGAAATATGTCATCGAAAATAAATGGTACATTACCGATTAGAGTTTTTGTCAAAACTAGTCTTTTCCTTGAATAGGCTGCGATTTGAACAACAGACTGAGGATGTCTGTGTTGTAAAATTATATTTTCCGAATTATTCTGACATTTATTTCGTTAGATAAAAGTATTTATTCTTATACTGAAATGTTCTATTCGTCTGTATTTTTTTTAAATTAAAATATTTAAGTACATTTTGTTGTACTCTTTTGTCTCTTAAACGAGTTTCAAAATTACGAGATACGTCTCCAATAACCCTCATGTTGCTTCTAGTGCGACCAACCAAAAAAAAATCCTAAAAATTAAACCAAATATTTTCATTACTTTAAAAACATATATATACACAATATAATTAACTTTAATTCTTTATTAAACTTAAATTTATTTTAATCCTTGATTGACAATATAATTAAATTTAATCCTTAATTTATCTTTTTTCTATAATGTTCAATAAAAGATTTTAGTGTCACTATACTGGTGTTTTGAAATTCATGGGCAAAAATTTAAGGGGTGATAGAGAACATCTAAACGAGCAATTTTCACCATTCCCTCATAAAGCGGAGAGCAAGCGGTGAACCGCTAGACGGCGCTCTAATGAAAAGCATAAAGCACGAGTTTTCTTACACATCGTCATTTCTACCGGGAATTTTAGGAGACATGGCGACGTACAGTAATCAGGAAAAGGTTATGCCTCCTGAAATCCACGGTAGAAATGACGATGTGTACGAAAACTCGCGCTTAATGCTTTCCATTACAACGCCGTCTAGCGGTTCAATGCTTGTTCTCCGGAATTACTTATTTGGATGTTTTCTATCACTGCTTAGATTTTTTCCCATGAGTTTTGAAATACCCTGTACATGTATCAAAAGCTTACATGCATACTTATGAATTCATACAGCAATAAAAATTTAATTCGATGTCGCTTTGCTAAAAGAATAAGTACCTGTGTTCAGTAATATGCGAATTCCAATCAATGATTGTCATATTTAATTGTGAGCTGATGCGTGATAAATTCAAAGAGGCCTTTTGCCAGCTTTTTGTGGTAATTTAGAAAAACAAATTACTATAGATAATAGCATTCTCTTTACTTGATTGAAATTCAAATTCATGATATCGCCATCCCAATGATTAATTATCAAAACAACGTGAATTGAATTTATAGGATATAATTTTTTACATAGAACACGGATGTGCATTGATAATTACAAACCATATTCATCCTATGGTTAATTTCGTAAGCGTATTGGCCGGCATGTTAAATCTTTGTAAATGAACTTAATTAAAAACTTGTAGTTAAATTAAAATTAAGTGACGTAATTCTATTTCAGAGCACCATTAATTGTATATTAAAACTCGAGATTAGTTGAAAAGGGAATAAATTGAAGCGACTTTTATCTTTTTCTCACGTTTCCGTGCGACGTGATTCGGATCAAATTCAAAGTGGATAGCATCTAATTTAGCCAGACATAACAGTTTTTGCCGTTTCATCACATTTATGGAGCAATTACGTGTAATTTACTTTGTTGATATCAGTAGAATTGAAAACCTGTAGAAATAAAAATTAAAGGCTTTTCAAATTTCTTCGATTACTTCAGTGTATTTTCATCAGGCTTTTATAGATTTATTTTTGAAATTTTTCTGGAGTTAAAACGTTATATCCGGGACTATGTGCTTCAGTACAAGGTTGTGTTTGATTTTATACCAGATTCATCAGTTGTAAGCAGGTATAAGGGGAAGCTTTTAGAACCTTATTTTTACTTTATGTAAATAGGATTAATTTCGCATCGATCGATATTCAGATGAGGCAATTTGTTTTGAATTAAACTGGCTGTATTTCTTTTACTTTTCATAGGAAACAATTATTTATTTAAAAAAAAAAACATTTAAGCAGACTTAAGTCTTCTAACTCATTCGTTTTGATTTCTTTATGGTAATACTGGGAGGTTTTATTTTATTGTTATTTTTTTTTTCTATTTTCTTTAGTTAAAAGGAATTAGCACTTTAGTTAAAAGAATTTCTATTAACTTTGTTTTCTTCCGGGCTTCGATCGAGGTTCAATCCTAGTTCTTATTCAACAATACCGTTAGAATTTTCTTGTATTGTAGCGTCTGAGATATTATTGGAAAATATGCTATTTGTATATGAATTAGATACAATTATAATATTTTTCATTCGTTCTTATGCCCTCAAGGGCTTACCATTTTTCGGTAAGTACATTAATCATGACTTCAAGATACTTAGGCCGCGATGACCTAATGGTCAAGGTTTCGGATTCATGACCGGCGGTTTTTTTCAATCACGGGTTCGATCCTTGGCTGCCAAAGACCTGCCGTGTAGCCGGTGCTGTTGCACTTTAAATCTGTCGGGACCCAAAATCATCCCGTTGGAGTGGTGTGGAAGTTAGGAAAGGGAGGGTGCCAGCTCTGATGTCATCCTCGTCACTTGACCAATGTTCAAAATTACGAGGTCCGTCGCCCTGGTGTTGCTTCTAGTGCGACATTAATAAAAACTAAACTCTAGGTATCTAAGTAATCTTTTTTTCCTATAGTTTAACTGTTTTTGGTGAACACGGTTAACGCATCCCCAGGATGCCTTAGTTACTCTTTTCTATTTTCGACCCTTTTTATGACAAATTTTGTACTTTTTTTCAAACTTCTGGATCACAGTTACGCCTTGTTTTGGCGCAACACAGCTTTTATCTTTTTCTTGCACCAATAAAAACCACAATCATTCAATTACTCTTGTCTATATTATATTTCCTAACATCTAGATCATAGATACAGATGATTTGGCTTAATATAGATAGATTTGGCTCTAGCGCAATAAACCTCAACTTTCACTCACCTACTCACAATCCATTAGATACGTCTGATTTATCAACTGTAAACAGGTACAAATGCAAATTTACGATTTTTACAACCTTATTTTTAATTCATGTACTTAAAGTTTTAAATTCTTGACTGTTCTATTTTGTTTTTGCAATTTTTTATTAAATTTGAAACCAAAGCATGTTCAATGCGAAAAGTCTCCGCCGGAAGTATTTGCCTGCTCTCTACTTCATTGCTTAGTTAGCAGAAATGCGAATTTTTTCAGTATCGTGTTAAAGACTGCACAATCCCTTCAGGTAGTTTTCCTAAGTTATTGATCTTTATGAACAAAACTCTTTTGTACGTTGCTACCAACCGATTTTATCTAAACCTAAGTCATTGTCTCTTGGCTTTTTTTTCTTTTTCGCTACTGACTTTTAGCAATCTTTCGCAAATTAGATAAGCTGATGTTGAACTTTAATCAATATTAATCTACTTATCTGTGTGCTTCTCTCGCTGGGAAGCAAAAATAAAATTTGGTTAGTTATCACACATACCGTATTCTTCACCCCTTTGCGTCCCCCTCCCGATCGACCCCGTCAGCAGCAACAGCCGATTTTAGCACTCCAGGTCAATTCTTGACAGGATTAATAATTACTTCCTGTGCGATGAAAACATTTCATTTAGTGAACAATTTTATCGCTTTACTGTATATATTGAAATTATTATACAATTATTTACTATATTAGTGTTCTTCATCTGTTATTTGTGTAGTGGTCATGATGTGCTTTGCATCTGTCGGAGCTGAAAATCCTCTTGTTGGCAAATAATGTGGAAATTTAGGAGAATGGAGTGCCATTTCAGATGTCATTGACCGGTGTGATAACTGGGTATAAGAAAATAGTCCCATATGGCTCGTGCATGTCGTAAGAGGCGATTAAAATTGGTACCCGACGTCTGGGGGTAGCCAGGCACTCTGCCTCTGGGGATTATATCAGGGGACCTCAGGGATTTGCCTTCTTTAGGTAAGTCCGAGCATCATGACCCCGAGACACCCTAGTGATCTTTCCTTCCCCATGGGTTTTATTTTCTTTGGTAAACACGCATTATGCACCCCCGAGATAGTTTAATGACCCTTTATTTTCGACCCTTCTTCTTGTCAATCAAACATATACCTTTTTTTCTATTTTTTCTCCACGCATCTAGATCATAGTTTTACACTTTACTAGCTTTGTTCTTGCTCACGTACTATGTTTGGCGCAGGATGGGCCGCGGTAGCCTGGTGGTCAAGGTCGGGGACTAGCGACCGGCGGTTTTCGTTCAGTCGCTGGTTCGATCCTTGGCCGCCAAAGACCCGCCGTGTAGCCGGGGCTGATGCACGTTAAATCTGTTCGGGGCCCAAAGTCCTTCCGTTGGCGTGGTGTGGATGTTAGGAGAAGGGGTGACAGCTCAGGTGTCGTCCTCGTCACTTGACCGTGGTTCAAAATTACGAGGTCCGTCGCTAATAGCCCTCGTGTTGCTTCTAGTGCGACGTTAATAAAAAACTGAACTGAACTAAACTTGGCTCAATATGATGATGGCCACATTTGGCTTATGCACCATTTCAAATATTATTACCCAATCACTCATTACAACGTTTAGATCGCGGTTACATCTTGTTTGGCGCATAATGACCACATCTGGCTTTTGCGCCATAAAACTTCACCATAACTCAGATGTCATCCTCTTCACTTGACCGTGGATGAAAACCACGAAGCTCATCGCCAGTAGTCTTCGTAATGTTTCTAAGTGTAATGTTAATAAAGAATCTTTTGCCGTCTTTCAGGAGGAGCAGAATTTATTTTCATTTTCCAATATTTGTCATTTGTTATTTACATGATGAACTTGCTTATTAGCAATTAAGGAGTGTGTTGGCATAGCTTTATCGAACATGACTCTTGCGCCATCAAAATCGACTAACCAATCATTTGCTTTAGTTTGGGCCCCCGTGACCTCGACCGTTGGCGAAAATATAAACATACAGTTCCATTCAGATATTAATCGGCAAATCAATTGAAATGTAATGGCTTGTGACTCGCGATTTAAACAAGTTATTTAGTTATGCGTTTAAAAGTGAAAATTTATGTATTAGTACAACGCCGCTTTACTGATTATCATAGCTTATTGATGAAGTGCCAAATAACATCTTATAACAGATTTTTCCGGAATTAGTTTTAAAATATCAGATTAATGAACATCAACAATCAATTTATTTCTGCTTATATGACAAACTTTCCACTAGCTTTTAATTATACTTTCAAATACCATACTTTCCAATTCCCCGCTTGGCCATTAACAACATCCGTAAGATGATACAAACTGAATGACCCCCGCACAAAGAGCCCTTTCGAAATCCAGTCATCGAAGCGTCCTTTGATTTATGACCCTTCCCAAAATGACTGCAAGCCAACTTTTCATGGCTGCCTCTGAAATGAATGGGTCGGAGGTATTTTATAATAACTCTTTACCGTGCTTTAAAACTGGCTGACGGAATTTGTGGACATTGTTTGGGGGCTTAATATAGATGCTCAGTTTTGGCTGCTGCTGAAATTTGATTAATTGGCTGAGGTGGTTTCTGTTTTCTAGACGGCTGCCCATTCATTACGTTGTGCAGACTTTTAAAGTTGATCGTAAATCAACACCGGATCTGCGATGGCTTCGGTTCGGAGTTTTATTTCCCGAGTGAGTGAGCCGTGTAGGAATTTGAAAGTCAATTTGTGGCTTTGGAAGGTCACTTTAAAGAGTGTTGTGAAATATTTTATGGTCTAAAGAATTGTTAAACTCATTAAATGTTTTAATTCAGATGGTGTTTACTTCATTATTTCGGAATATTGTCTGTCTTTTTGCAAATATTGGGGGGGGGGAGAGATTGTCAATCAAAACGTTGACAAGTTATTGTAGACGAATTGTTGTGGAAATACAGTAAGCATCCTTTTTATGAGTCTCTTTATCTGACATCATTTGAATTCACTTTACTTCGGAAGCGATGATCGTGGCAGTCTAGTGGTCGTGGTCGCGGACTCGAAGCTGGCGTTGTTTTCGTCGAGTCGTGAGTTCGAGCCTTAGTGTGGGGCCGCGGTAGCCTAGTGGTCAAGGTCGTAGACTAGCGGCCGGCGGTTTTCGTTCAGACGCGGGTTCGATCCTTGGCCGCCAAAGACCCGCCGTGTAGCCGGGGCTGATGCACGTTAAATCTTTTCGGGGCCCAAAGTCCTCCCGTTGGCGGGGTGTGGATGTTAGGAGAGGGGGGTGCCAGCTCAGGTGTCGTTCTCGTCACTTGACCGTGGTTCAAAATTACGAGGTCCGTCGCCAATAGCCCTCGTGTTGCTTCTAGTGCGACGTTAATAAAAACTAAACTTAACTCGAGCCTTAGTGCCGCTGAAAACCCTCCGTGTAGCAAAGCTGATGCGCGTTATATCTAATTGAGGTCTGAAATCTTTCGACTGGCGTGGTGTTGAAGTTTGAAGAGGGAGATGTCAGCTCAGATGTCGTCCCCGTCACTTGACCTAAGTTCAAAACTACGGTATCCATCGCCAACAACCCTAGAGTTGCTTCTAAGTTTAACATTAACAAACAATAACCACCTTTTTGTTGTTGACAAATATTTAATTGAACAAAAAAAAAAAGGATCAGTTACTTCATTTTATGGCTGATTGCTTATTAATATCGCACAAGCAAACACTATGGCTATTGGTGATGGATCTTGTGATTTTGAACCTCAGTACAAGTGACGAAGACGATATCTGAGTTGGCACCTCCTTCAATCTTCCATGCCAACAGGAGAACTTGGAGCCTCAACAGTGCATCAGCGCCATTTCACTGTAATTTTATGTGTTACAGGTATGAAATAAAATTATTTGAGAAAATGAAACTTTTTTGTTGTATAGATTGAGTAAATGAAAAGTGCTCACATACTTTTTGAGCATTTAGACAAAATCGAACCAAAATAATATTTCTTTGATAATATTTTTAGGATTTTATAAAAGCTTACAGCATTTTTCTTCTCTTCATCTTGTGAATATATGTAGTGTATAATCGTTCATTTCGTTATCTGGCCTGAGGAGAATCGCTTGAAAAGGCATCTACTCTGAAATTCTAAAAAGTCTGCATTCATACATTTAGTATGAAATTTTAAAATTTCTCTGTGATTTGAATATAATATATCTCAAATTGCCACGAATTCGAACCAATAAAAGATCGTGGTCTCAATGGTTTTAATTTAAATTCCTTCCTTAAAATCCTGATATTAAAAAAAAGTGATATTATCTTCATGCCCAAATAACAGACTTCATAATTTTCACTTGGCTTTCGTATACTTTATTTTTACTCAGTGGTTTAATTTTAGATTTAGTTTGTGCTAACTACATAATGTAATGTACTTCAATTTTAATGAAAGCTGTCCAACTAGAGTTATGGTCTCCTCAGAAAACCGTCTTGACACCGCTAAAACTTAACCATGTGAACTTTGGTTTTTAGATGAGTGTCTTTATCTGTTGCTATGTGAAAATTAGGAGAGAAAAATACTATTTCAAGTGTCGTCTCAGTAAATTCAAAGTAGCTTGTAACTTGTGATCAATGTAAAAAAAAGAGTGAAAAAGTTCTTCAGCATCAATTATATTCTATCGAGTATTTGTTCTTTTCATATAGTATTGAGTTTTAGAAAAAAGAAATTATCATCCAAATTATGAAATTTAAATTGAAATCAACAATTAAAGTTGTCTATATCTGATGTCAAACAACCCGATCGAAACTTGGAACTCATTTCCAGTTAGAAAATTGTTCCAGTGTTCACGAAAACTTGGGATTTTATTTCTCTTACACCCATTTTATGATGAAGTTATCTTGAAATTTAGGAGCATTCGAAAACCACGTCATTTTCTCTGGAACATATACATTTCAAAAGCCATTTAGCATTACAGTATAGTAGATGAAACATGAAACACATTTTGCATTAGAAAAAAAGGATTCATTCGGATAGATATGAATAATACTGTAAAATACACTGCTCCCTAAAAGATAGCGATGTCTAAATATAAAATTAATGTTCGAGTGTTATGTCAGCAGAAAAGGTGTTTAAGTTCGAGTTCAATTCATCAACCTTTCGTGAAGACAGTCTTAACACAGGGGAGTGCAGCTGCTACTTGCTGGCTGTGTGAGAAACTCCATCGTCCTCTGTTCGTGCTCCGACCTCCATTGAAGAATAATATTGGAAATAACGAAGGAAAATTTATGAATTCTAAATTAACGTCTCTAGATAAACACGAGGGCTGTTGGCGGCGAACCTCGTGGTTTCTTGATGATTGTACTTGAGTTTTATTTCACTCTCATAACTCCCACACCGATAAGAAATAGAAGTTTAGTTTCATTGAGCGAGCAGCGACTTCTATTATTCCGCTTGGCGTTTGGAGAGTGGGATGCCAACTCAAGTGCTGTCCTTGTTTTGTGATCTAGTAATTACGCTCTCCATCGCCAAAAAACTTCATGTTGCTTCTAAATGCTCTCATCTTCTTGAGAGTCTTAGCTAAGTGAGGAAGGTTCAAAATTACGAAGACCGTCGCCAATAGCCCTCGTGTTGCTTCCAGTGTGACGTTAATAAAACCAAATCTTCATAAAGTCGGGAATGAAACACTAGGCTCTACTTGACGAGTCCTGCCAACGAACTCGCAACTATATCCACATGGATACCGCGGCAAAATAATGACGAATTTCTTTGAACAACATTGGAATCCAAAATTCTTTTATTGAGTAATATGGAAAGTTGAAGAATGAGGAACAAAGATCAAATATCTTTTTCGCCAAAAATTGTGATGTGTTGCAAAACTATAAATATTAAGTAAATTAATCAAATCAAAATGATTTTATCCTATTAAGTATTCTTTACTATGCATAAGGAAAGAGCTTTTCAGCGACTTCAACTTATCAAGATTATAACTTCCGTGCGTAGATATTGACATCGCTGTCGCGGCAACTTTGCGATTAAAAATCCCCTCTACCAACCAGTTTTCATTCGTGAATATAATGTTCCATCCTACAGAATTTCTATACTTTATTCTTCAAATCTAGATTATTGCATTTATTTAAACATTTTTAAAGAATTATTTTTACAAAATAAAATTTTATGATACGAAAACCCACAACTTTTCTCGGTAATACTTTATTTTTTTTTAAAAAAGTCAGAGGTAAAATGTAATTCTACAGAAGCTTTCATTATTTTTTGATCTTCCGAGTTGCTCTTATTGCATACAAAACATGCTGTTCGTCTGCTGCCGACGTTTTTCGTCCAGTCGTAGGTTCGAGCCTTGTTGCCAATAAAGACCCGCCGTATAGCCGGGGCTGATGCACGTTAGATCTGTCGAGGGTCAAATTCCTCCCGTTGGAGTGATGTAGAAGTTGGGAGAGGGGGAGTCAGCTCAGGTGTCGTCCTCGTCACTTGACTGAGGCTCAAAATCTTGAGGTCCGTCGTGAATAGCTTTAGTGTTGCTCTTAGTGTGACGTAACAAAATTAACCAAACCTATAGTGTTGAAGTTTGTAAGTGAACGGAGTGTTTAAAGAGTGGTCGTTTTCGTACGACTTTCAATGGGAAATTCCCCACTGTAACTTGTTTGCATTTTTTTTATATTATTTGTAAGATTTTAAACCTGATTTATCGCATTATGTATTTTATTTATAATTTTATTTTAATGTATTGACAAGCCTTTTGTCATATTTTAAACAAATGTTTGGCGCTACTTAGCCGCCACGAACCTCTACTGGCATTCACTTTTTCATACGATCATGGGTCAAACTTTATAAGTCCTTTGCAAATAACCTCTTATAGTACTACTGTTAGTTGCGAAAAAATCTATAATTACTGCATCAAATTCTATAACACTGATACAATTCTCAAGCTTTGTGACATGGATGCCAAACAATTTTGATTGATCTAGCTACGTCAAAAGGTTATTTATTTTGTATAAAAGCAAGCGTTTAAAAACTGACTTAAAAATGATTTGTTGATTTATTTGAAAAATTGCCTCCAAAAGCACAGTTTTGTTTGAAGTTTCCAATGAATGTGCATTATTTATGCTACCATAACTATGCAGCTTGAAATAAATGCTTATGCTGTATTTTGAACTTATCAACATTTTTTTTTTACTTATTTTATAGGAAAGTAGCAGAGGAAATCATTTTCTTACAGAATATAATACAATAATTATTGTGTGTTATCTATAAATTTAATTTTTTTTTCTTTTTAATAATATTTTAACTTTTACGCTCTCCTCTCCAAACTTTTTGGTATCGTTCCACTTGTAATCTTTTCGCTTGACTGCTTACTTTTTCACAAATTTTTCTGTGCTATACATGAATTAAAATTAGAAGTTGTTTTATATTATTCGTAATAGAATTTTTCATTTCTCAAAAATATTTTTAACTTCTCAGTGTTTTGATTTCCGTTTCTGAAAAGGCTTGTATTTCTCTTTTGAAGAAAAAAACATAACTTTATTCTTAATAAAATTGTTTCTAACTATTTTGAAATGTTCCCAAAAATATGTCAAATAAAATTAAAACTGCAGATGTTCTGCAACGGTGAACGAAATTTCGCTTCCTTCTTACTCAAACAAAGTGTAAGAGGTTTTAGCGATTTTCTTTCAAAAATCGCCTTGTTGTAAAACAAAGTCCTCACATTTGTGTGTCCCATGGATTTCTGTCTCTTGTGTGTACTACACTGCCTTTGGTAAACACGAGTGACGAACCCTCGGGTTTACCCTAGCGAACTTTCTCTATTTTTGACCCTCCTAGCCAACCAATTTCTGTTTTTTTTTTCAAATTTTTTTCACTTCTAGATTACAGTTAAATCTTGTTTGGTGCAGCATAGCCACATCTGGCTCTTGCGCCAATAATCTTTGCATTCACTCACACTCACTCACCTCACTTTTGTGTGGTTTGTTAATCAGAAGATGAGGAGATAAACTCGAGTATATATCAACCGTGTCTCGTGATGGTGGCTCAAAGTAACAATATTGTCTCTAATAGTTCTCTCGTTGCACACATCTAATAACGTTGTGAAGAATAAATCACTTTTTTCACTTAATTTGTGGAGGCTATTTATTGGTTAGTAGCAGAACTTGAATTTCTTTGCCAATGGACCGTAGTTTCTTGTCTTAATTCCTTTGAAGACCATTTTGAAACAAACTGTGGTATTGAATATAACCTATTCACAGCTCCCATATCTGCTTGAAATGTCTTTATTCATTTTGATATACTTGATATGTATAACATATAATTCTTGATGAATACACTGATCATTGTATCCATCTGCAGAATATAATGTAGTGTTGAATTCTTTCTTTTGATTTTATTTCCCGAAAATTTATATTTGTTTCTTCAAATTATACATAAATTGCTTCTCTTTCTTACATTCTTTTAGAGGATGCTTCTATAATGAATAATTTTCTCTATTTTTGAGAAGAGAGATTAGTGGAAGAATTTTCTTTTTCGTGAATTGTTTCTAAACAAAATTGCTTTAAAGTTAGTATATACTTTTAAAGCAATAAAAAATGTTATGAAAAAAATATTTGAACTATTTATATTAAGTCAATTAAATTTTTTACTTTAAATAAAATTGAATACTAAAATTTGAAAAACTTAAATTGATATCAAGAGAAAATAAAACGGAGAGAGAGATATGAATTGTACAAAAGGAAAATTTTAATATATACAGAACGGTATTCAAGAATAGTTTTAAACGTGTTTAATCAATATCATTTACTCTCATGTCGCAAATTTGAAACGAGCTATTCACGAAAAAAAAATCTGTTCCTATTCATGTATTTCTATTTAAGCATTCTTTGCAAAGCATTTATTCTTTTTGTTTAAATATATAATTATTCTAAATATTTTCTCGTTTGCGTATTTTTTGGATTATTTCAGTGATTGTTATGTGTAGCATTTTTGTCTATAAAACAAAAGAAATTCAGTTGAATAAACCAAGATGAATTTCCTTTCCTATATTTTTTGCTTAACATTTTCGAGTTTCACAAGTGTTTTTCGATTTTGCATCAGTAAAGCAGTTTCCACTTTCGTTTTAGTAGTTACACTCGCTATTTACATAGTGATTTGCGTGGAAAGAAAATCTTTAAGTTTTTTTCTTGGAAATGTTCCTCGGTTCATTACCGAATAATTTGCATTTAAGTTTTATTAATGATTGAATCAAACTATTTAATAATATTCAGATAGATAGAAAAGAAGAGAATGCTATTTAAAATATATTTTTATATCACAATGATAACTGAAAATGTAGATCTAAGAGTCGTGCTTTTTATGAATTAAAATAAATAATTTCCATCTCTAACCATTTGAATATTTTAACCAATTTGTGAATATGAAAATATGATAAAACTAATACCGCCACCTCACGCACACTATGCCATACACACAACGTTTCAAATTCGTATTAATTTTATTTCTCTAATTTCATAATGACTT
Organism: Nephila pilipes; assembly: GCA_019974015.1. Classification (NCBI taxonomy): domain Eukaryota; kingdom Metazoa; phylum Arthropoda; class Arachnida; order Araneae; family Nephilidae; genus Nephila; species Nephila pilipes. Next base: position 320,028 of record BMAW01104639.1, read on the forward strand.
ACAATGTACAAAATTGGAGAAATAAACTCCATATTTAGTGTGTGTGTCCCAGATCTGAATTAGATCGTGAATTATCTTGCAAGAAAAATTATTCACTAGAAAAATCGTATAAAATTTGTAAAAGGTATGTAAAATATCTGTTTTGTAACTGATAAGTTCAACTCAACGAAGTCTACAAATCCCTGTAATTTTTAAACGTTTTTGATATCAACATGTGTTTTTCAATTGTTACGTCTCATCAAAATATATCTAGAGATAAATTAAATTTATATACTTTGGTCTATTTCACCATTTAACTAACGAATAATCTAATTCTAATGATAAATTATTTGCCTAAGATTCTCAATTCAGTGCTGAAATCGTATGTATTACCTCCTATTTCCTGAAAAGGTTCTGTAATCCGGTGATTAAAAAATAGCTCTCATGATCGCTTAAGTGCGATTTTAACAAAACAATCGGACAATTTATTGGTGATTGAGATAGCAAGCTTCGTTGTCAAAAAACGTACGGCTCGAGTCCTTATTCCATCAATAACCAATCGTGTGGGATAACGGAAGCTGTTATGAGACAAACTCAGTCCTTATATGGTGTGGAAGTTATGACATTGAAGTAGCAGCTGAGGTATTGGATTAAAAGTATGAAGTCTCCAATAAACATACGCATCTCTAAAAGGATATTAGTTTGAACTAAGCGTGTTTTTAAAAAAATACTGAATTGTCAGGATTGCCTTTTCATTTTCAGAATTTTAAAATTATTAAATTTTAGTAAGAAAATCCACTTATAAAATTTTATCAATTTTAATACGTAACTATTTTTTCATTGAAAACCCAATTGTTGCAATTAATCCTTGATTATTAAACCTAAATAAATGTTACTTACTCTATAACTAATCGTTCTATTCATAGACTACGAATTAAAAACTAGTATATATTTACGTTTCCTTTATTTCAAGCACAAAAAAGATGTTAAAGTGGTAAAAATTAGCGATGCACTTTTGTCTGATGTTAAAAATGTGCCCTCCACAAATAGCTTTGTTGCAATAGTTCAGTACGTGCTCTGTCATTCTGCGTTTCATAGATGGACAATGAGCACAAAATCTGTTTCAGTCGTGTCTTCTCTGAAGATTTTTCAATAATCAAAATATCTTTTTTGTCATTTATTTTGATGAATCGTCTTAAAGTTACTGTATTGTACAGTAAATCTCAAAGTGACAAGTGTACAGATGTGCGTATCACCTTAGCATAACTAATTTTACTAGTTTATTAAGTTACTGTGAGTTGAGGTGATGTGACCCCTGTCTAGTGCATCTTCCTGATGATTTTATTCTTTAGTTGTATAATTCACTAAAAGTGACTAATTGGTTCGATCTTTAATCCACACAATACAGTTAAATAAAGCAAGACGACTCTGTTGATTTGGTAAAGAACTTATTATAGTGAGGTAAAATTAATTTACAGCGTTATATTGAGGTAATTACTTGTCATTATTTGTTTTACAATCGAATGTCGTCTAACCTAATACGTCTCAATATCTGGAAAACTCCATCTCTGTAGTTTGGATCGTTAGCTCTTGGGTCTTTCGGCCTTTAATCTCCGATCGACAAGCTGTAGATGAGTAGCTTCGGCCGAAGCTCCTTCTCGAATCCGTTTTATATTACATGCCAAAAAAAAAAAATGTTTAACAATATTACTTTCGCCACGGGCGCCTCTTTGAGATCCTCGCTCTGTTGGCGAGCTCATACGGGCTTTTGGGAGATGTTTGGAGCATTTGGAGCATTTCTAATAACTGCAAAACTGGCAGTTATTAGACGAATGTTTGGTTATCTATGGTTAATAATTTTAGTTGAAAAAAAACTTTTTTAATTGTAAATTTCTATGATCTTGTATTGCCTCTTTAGAGTGTTATATTTTTAAATGAGTCTTTGTTCCACTCGGAATTTAAGTGCGCAATCTTGTAGTTTCGGAGTTATGATTTTCCAAATCGAATTAACCACATATTTTGTTGTTATTGCATTACTCTACTGTTCCCTATGCGATTTCTTTGATTAAATTTGAATTCTTTGGGATTGGTAGGAGGGGGAATTATTACCATCTTCAAATGCCGCTTGCAAATGTTACAATATATTATATTCTAAACTGGATAATTATCACATTGTTCTTGAACTGCAATTACTGCAGTACGCTTGATTGGATTGAGCTATTATGTTCCCACAGATATCATGTTTATTCTCACCACATCATATAACATTGAGATTACATTTCGAATTAATTCCCTTAGCTAACTGTAATACATCCGATATAAATCAAGTGAACTAATGGCTGGTGCACCTTAGCCTGCGTAGTAATTAATCTCCCTATCGGATATCAATTAACTTAATTATTAGTACATTAGACCCCCAACACGACAGGCTGGAGTAGAATGGGAATCATTTGTTAGCTCGAATCTCCCTGCTGCAATTAGAGTGATTAGTGATAGTGATCCTTTTAGCTCAAGTAGTCTACTTGTTTATATTAGTTGGGCTGTTATTGTGAGGAATAAATCTTGTAGAGATAAAACTTTCGGGATTCCCTGGGAAACAAATTGTGTCTCGATGGAGTAATATTTTGTTTCTTTCTTTTCTTTTTTTTTTTTTATTTCTTCTTTTGGTATAAAGTAACGCTGAGGACTGAAAAGAATGTTGTGCATCTGAAAGAAAAAAAGAATTTTCTAGCGAAGAATTTTATGTGACGTTGGGAGTTAGTTGTTCAAGTAAATAAAAGATGTTTCTACGCTCAAGTGCTTGGAATAAATTGTATGTTTATGTAATTAGGTAAAAATTTGTTTTAAATTTCGAGACTGCAAAAATTGATTTGTTCTGATAAGACTTGGAATGAGGATTTGTTGACAAACAATCAATATAAAAAGGAGGAAATAATGGGAATTTCTGACATTAGAAGAGATCTTTTTTCGTTGATAAGGAAAATGAGAATTAACTGTTTGTACTAAGCCTTTTTTTTAAAATTAGTAAACTATAGTTTATCTTTTACTAACTGACATTGGAAAATAGCGATACCAATTTGTTGTTTATAGTTTCCTATACAAACGAAAGTGTAATTTCATTAACTGCGAACGAAGATAAATGTAATAGTCTGTTTAGTATAGTTGTAGCAATAAGATCTCCATTTATAATTTTTTTTTATCTAGTGTAAGATCATCTTATTGAATTGAAGAAGTTATTTTTGTAGCGGACTGTCTTCCTTATTTTTAACACAAGATCTACTGGTTACTGATTGTATACCTATTTTTACTCAAGTCAATCTTTTTGACAGGTCAATTAAAATAGTTTTTCGTAAATCTTTTTAAATGAAATCAATAGATTTTTGCTAATAGTGCACACACACATTTTGTACAAGTTAACACCTTTTTGGAATGTACAACATTCTTGAAAATATAGTTATTACACTTAATTAAAATATTATTAGGTCTATTTTTCTTACATTGCCCGATTGGGCAAGACTTTCTTCCACTAAGAGTTTACATAACTGGTAATGAATCGGTACTACTATTTTGTTTGTCCCGAACATCAGTGCCTAGTTCTACAAGCATTTGAAAAACGAAATTTTTTCCAGATATGTTTACTCCCGTAGTCTTTTTGTACGATATCCGATATACGAATTTGATGGCTACCAAATACAATCCATTATCCTCCCCCACGTCCAATATCTCTACTTGATCCATGTAATTCACTACATATCAATATATCAATTCTAATTTATATAAGTCACGGTTCATTATCAAATCAAGTAGCGTCATATAAAGTCTCAAGAGGTTAGTTGAAGTGAAATACGCATAAATATAGCATCATAAAGTATAGGTGGAACATGAATGTACAAAAATATTTCTTTATGGACAGGTTATTGACCTATCTTGAAAAATTCAACTTTTTGCTCAGTAAATAAACTCCACCTCTGTTTCTGCAAAATTTGCTTTTGAAATAATCACTCGCTTTCTTCTGCTTGTATTATAAATAAGAATTCAACCCCTCTAAATTTCTGAACTTTATATTCTTTCTTTGAAAACTGCCGAGGCACCCTGGGGATTTTTTCTTTCCTATAGGGTTTACTGTCTTTAGTAAACACGGGGGACGCGCCTCCCCCCCCGGGTAACCCTAGCGATCCTTCTCTATTTTCGACCCTCCTTCTAGTCAACCATTTTTTTTCCCAATTTTTTCACGTATGGACCACAGTTAAATCTTGTTTGGCGCAGCATAGCAACATCTGGCTCTTGCTTACTCACTCATTCTTTGCAAACTGCACAGTTGAAATGATCGTTCGTATTACAAAAAGTCTTGCTGTTCTTGGTAAGAAATTTTTAAAGCTGCTTGTTTACGTACTGACTGCTTACTGGACGAAATTTGTTTTGTCGCAGAATAACAAAAAATGAAAACCAAAGAAATTATTAGTTATAAATCAAATATCATGTTCAATTTGTCGGATTTTCGTATTCCGTTAATCTAGTATTAAGAAACGTAGTGACACAATAACTATTAGCCAAAAATCCTTGATCAATTAATTTTGTCTTGAATAAGTAATATCAAAACTAGTTAATGTCAAGCGCTTCACTAATCTTCTTCCTTATCGAATACTGTAATAAGAAATTCTACTTTTCTGTGTAACTCGACTCATCCAAATCCAGTAGACTTCTAGTGACTGTATCTTAGTCAAATATATATTCTCAATATATGTCCTAAAATTGTTTTAATGAATATAGTGTTGCTATGAATCTATTCAATTCTTCTATATCACCTAATCTATCCATAATACTTCTAATATGGTAATCTATAAGTTAATGTACGTAGTTTACGGTTTTTTCACGATCTCGTTTCAAGCATTTCATTAAAGTAGTCCCGGAGGTTAGTTGAAAGGGAAATGCGCGTGAGAACCCGACACATTTTAAAGAAAAGTTCTTGGCGATACAATGAATACTTGGGTAATTCGGTAATCTATTTCTGTTTCAATAAAAATGTATACCAAAACTGTTAGAATACTATATAAAGCTTACGAATTTACAAAGAACTAGAAAACAGTGCTGAATCAAAATTAATTGCATTTGCAAACAAAAATCTACAAAGGAAACAGTATTCGAACCAATTCAAACTATGAAAAATACAATCTATTATTTTCGTAAATGTTTTCTTTCCCCACCAAAATCAGATTAAGTGATATTGAAAGCTAATCACTGAAAAATTAAATCGCTCACATTCTACAATTTTTTTTTTAAAAAAAATTTCTGGAATAGTTACATTAGTATCAGTGAACGTTATGTTAAATTTGTCTAACACAGAAGTTTACATATTTGCGTAAAGTCTTAAGGTTTAAAAAATGAAGGTCTGTTGTTGAGATTAAGAATTATGCATCATAAACGATGTACGCTTTAATGGATTTAAACTAGATTTAAATGAAAATGTAGTATTCCCTTCCTTAATTATACATGTTCCTGTCAAGATATTCTCGTATCCTGAAAATTACTTTTATGAATTGTTTTCTAGAGATGTTTTTTCGTAGCTGAAAAAGCTAAACCGAATATTTAAAAAAAAATTCTAACATTAAATAAGGTCTAAGGATCCAAACATGGTCTTTGCACAAGCTAACTAGTTAGCCATTGTTTAAAATTTTAAAGTGGAACACATTTTAGTTAGACTGAGTTATTTCCTGTATATTTATGCGAATTTTTTTCATCTTTTGTGTCGAAATACTAGTCGTAAATATTTCAAATTTGAAATATGTGCATATATATGTGTGTGTGCTTAACTGAACATCTATATTTGCTCATGAGATAATTTTAAAAATTTATATTTCTACTTATCATGGTTAAGTCTTCCTGCTCCCGTCTACCTGCAATTTTGATTTCGTGAACGTAATGTTATCTTATGGAATGTCTACTACCATCGTCAAATTTTTACCATTTTATCTATTTGAATGCAAGAAAGTGCACCCGAAAGGGAAAAACATAATCAAGGTTCCAGCGGAATTACCTTTTTCCTGCGATTTTGAAAGATATTTTTACCCCTATTTTAATGATTCGTTTGTGGGTTTTCCGGTCTTTAAAAATATTCTAAAACATTTTCAAAAATATACAGAAGAAAATGTAATTCCACAGAAGTTTTCCGTATTTTTTAACCTTTCGGGTTCACATTTTTGCTTTCAAATAGATAAAATGGTAAAGATTTGAGGACCGTAGTAGAAATTCCTTGGGATCAACATTACGTTCTCGAAATCGAAATGGTCGGTAGACGGGAGGCTTAAGCCCGTTTTTTTTAACTTATAATACAGGTATGACGAAGTCACTATTCCTTTAAGTAATACTAATTATGCTTTTGTCAAAATTAGATTTTAAATTTTAATGCTAATAATTATATTTTTAAATAATTAATGTTGAAAATTCGAAACATTTTTTTATATGTAATTTAGTTAATGTGTGATAAGATGGTCTTTATATATAGTTTTAATAAGGGATTCTGGAATACTGTAAAACCTGGATTTAACACTTTTTGTGGTGATTATCAGTCCAAAAGGCTCAAAAGGTGTGGGTGAGTGGTGTCTTTCTATTATACATATTGTAATTTCTACGCGCTTGTTACGTACATAAATTACTATTTGCAAATTATTTACAACTACATTGAGCCTCCAAACAGCCCATACAGTCATTATCCCGCTTTGACAGTCAGGAGAACAAATTACATCAGAGACATAAAAAATCCCATGATCCCTTGCGCTGTCATACTTTAAATGAGACACGCCATCTAATTTATTTCCGCGGCATTCAAATAAATTATTTCCTACACTATCAATAATAATTTCTTTATATCGACAAATAGAACATAGGAGGGAGAGAGAAAGGAAAAGAAAGGCATTGAATTTTCTATTTGATTGATGTATAATCGTATAGTCCGTTTTTTCATAAGGGCGATTCAAAAAGTACCCAAGATCATTTTCGCTTTCTTTGCAGTATTCATCTAATGCAACTTATTGTTTTGATTGCTGCTTGGTTTCCGTTGTATAATGAAGAGACTAGGTCTCATCAACGGTGACAACTCGATGCGACAGCAGTCACATTTTAGTTGGCAGTAAATGACTGCTAAATCAAAAAATAACCTATCAATCAGTGTCAGATTGGCGAAAGCGCCTTTTAATAGATGGCTTTGTTATGGCAAGTTGGTGTTATCGTGCTCCTCAATCTGTCATCTAAAATGAGTATTTTTTTAGAACTTTCATTTTTTCATTTTTTATCATCAAAATCTCAGAAAAGGAATAAATAGTAACAGAGTAATAATTGGAATTAAATCTGATGCAATTTTGTTGATTAAAGTTGGTTGTGTACAATGAAGACTCTTGGAAAATCTTGAAATTATATTTTTATTAATGCAACATGTAGGAGAGGCAAACACCAAGAGAAATTACATCGTGAAATATGGAGAACACCAGAAGAGTCTCTCGACCGTCGTGGCAACAGCGGAAGAGAGAAGGGAATTCTCCTTTCTTGCAATTTATATGCAATGAATTCTTCAGATCACGTGATATTGGATGGAGGGATCTTTAGGTTTTTTTAGCTGCAGGCAGAAAGTCTAGTAGGGATTATCCCTATGGGTTTGGATCCATGGCAAAGTTGAGAAGAGTTTTTGAACGTGGAATTACATTAATTGAAAGCTAACTTCGAATGGTATCAGGAAATAAAGATGAACTTTTTACTGTGAATGTTAATGAATATAGAAAACGTTAGAAAATTAAATTTAAGTAAAATCATTACACACACACATTTATATATGCGAGTGAGTGTTAAAGTGTCTGTTTAAGTTTTTATTGTCGGTTTTATTTTCATTTTATAGTAAAAAAGTCGGTCTCTCACAGCCCAGTGGAAACTAAAATTAAGAATATTTGCATGCAAACTTATATAGGTATATGACATTTAAAATCGTAACAGAAAATCTCATCAAATAAGGATTGGCCGTAATAATCCAATTAGTACAAAGAAGTCGATGGGTCTCATATTACAAATTTAGTTCCGATTAACTGAAATAATGAGAGTTGCTTCACGTTAAAAACAGTTCGTTCCTACTCTAATGTATCCATTTGGGCATTCCTCGCTTTGATGTTATAATATTCTCACAATTAAAGTTAGAAGAAAAAACAAAACAAACAAAACGACGCAATAGCAAACAATTATTCTTAATATATAAATAAAGCTTACAAGGAAGTTTTTTCAACTTTCTGTAAACAAACCATTTTATACAGCTTCACACTAACCTCGAAAATACGTCCGCCCAATAATGGATTCTGAAAAATATAATAGCATATTATCGAACACTCCCTCCGCGAATAAATCTTGCTTTTTCAAGCACGTCTATTGACTTCAACCACCGTCACATTTCATGGTACATTTGATCACGGCACAGATTGAGCGATCCATTCTTTTTACACTGTACCTGCCAGTATACATTAGTCGTTCCATCAATAACAATGTCGTCGTAAGGGACTGGTGACAAATGGACCGACTTAGTAGGGTTTCAGAACGTCGAAACAATATTTTTTTTCCCACGAACATCTAATTGGAAATCAATAAATATGTTATAGTCTCCCCCAGTCCAAAAGCAAAATCAGTATGTATCGATCTATCGCATGGCCTATCCACCATGTTGCCTTTTATATGCCAAGCGAGAAGAGTTTTGGTATTTTATGATAAAAATGTAGGTCTTCGGCGTGCTCCTTCGTTTTTACTGTGTTGATACGGTCAAAGAAGGTGTATTTAATGCCATAAATTTCCTCCATAAGGGAGTGAGATGCAAGAAAGGCTTGTGAGATACTAAGTGATATACTTCCAGTAGAACAGGATCGATAAGTACCAGAACTTTAATAAATGTTGATACTACAGAAATGTCAATAGTTTGGGAAAAGAGGTGATATTTTTCCGCAAATGTGCTTTTAGCGATGTGAAATATGTTTTCGCTATGACTTTGAGAGTACAACATGATATGAATGTGATTTTTTGTTCCTTTCTTTCATTCCCCCTCCCCTTTAATGTTCCATTGTATCTTGTAAGTGTAAGAATTTACCCATTTATTAGTGAATGGGCTGCAATATCTGTTTTATTTTGTAGTTTGCAGAATGTATGTTTTCTTATGCGTTTCAAAGCACACATATTTTTCTCAGCCTTTTGGTTGTAAATTTGAGTTGCTGTAATAAAAAAAGTTCCTCTATTATCTGAATTTGCTTAAAGATCTTTTTTTGTATCTACAATAAATTAACAGAGTATTAAAATATAGAAGCTCTTTTTAAAATTCATTTTAATATTTTTCATTACGGAGAAAGAAAATAATACATATCTTGAATACAAAAAGTATACATGCATAATGGTATGAAATTTAATTTTAAAATCTTTCAAAATAAATTTTTGCTTTTCAACTGTTATTTAGATTAGCTTAAAAATTGACTCTTTTGGGGGAAAAAAGTAATATGACAGATGTATACATTAGAGCGCAAAATTAAATTACGTCTATTTTACAAAAAGTTTTGAACTAAAAATACTAATTACGCCGCTAAAAAATTAAGAAAATATTCAGAGTCGAATACTTGAGAGTATACGTGCTTGTTTGTGACTTTGGAAAGGATGTAAGAGCTCGATGAGTAGTCAGAGGTTTATGTGCTCGAACTCCTCCACGACGTTTGCCGTGTTTCTTGCAAGAGTCTGGTACATTTTATATCAGATAAAATGAGTAGCCAAGGAAGTATGGATAACATAACGAGATTGAGAGCTGTGGTAAATTGAAAGCAGGCCAATCACACCAGCGCAAGTGGCTACAGAGCCCAGTATAATGTGCAGTGTCGTCTGCAATTTGAGAAAACAGTTTTAAGGATTCTTGATCCTTGTCAAGAAGACCTGGAAAAGGTCGACTAAGATCTACAACAACAAATGAAAATCGTTACATGGCACTTTCAGCGCTATCTTTGAAGACTACTGCAGCTTCAAAGCTCTTATGTGAGCTGTTGTCACTGGAACCCGAGTTTTGCGGTCTACAATTGCCCGAAGGCTTCTTGCGAGAGGGCTGTATGCCAGAAGACAAGTTGTTTGTGTCCTGCTCTCTGCAGCACCCAGAAAAGCTCATTTAGCATAGTGCAGACAACATGTGCCATGAACTAGATTTCAGTGGAGCACCACAGATGAGTCGAGATTCAGTCTGGACACTGATTTACAACGTACCTGTAGTTGGAGAAAAAGCCTAGAACACGATATCATCCCTCCTTCCTCAGGGAAAAGAACCATTGCAATAGAGGAGGTGAAATTACTTAGGGCAGGCATTATGTTGGACGGCCAAACACGCCTCCATATGTTTGAAAAAGGTACTTAACCGTTATGAGGTAAATAGAAGAGCTCTTAACATAGTGCCCCATAGTTCAATCTTTTAGGGACGCAGTTAGTTGGTCCTGGATTTCTGTTAATGGAGGACAGCACTTGTCCACATAAGGCTTAGTAGATCTCCAGTCCTCAGATCTATATGGTATGTCTGGGACGCTCGTAGGAGAGTAATTGCACCTCGTTATTCCGCTTTGAGTACCAACCCGGAGCTAAAGTCTTGTTGCAGGAGTGGGATCGATTGCTCCTGGGTTTTTCGATTTCCCCTGTCTAGTATGCTGTCGAGCTATGTGGACAATTCCTTTTCAGTTCGATGTCATTGTGTGGATTGTGTACATATGCACTAAGATTTATTGATAATTTTATGTACATAAAATTATTTTGAATGGTACATCTCTTTCTTTGTTATAAATAAGTATTTGAATCAAATTTTATTTATATCTGTCCATTAGCATTTCAGAAATTTGGTATAGTGTGTGAAAATTCTTTTAATTTTGCACACGAGTGTATTCGATATAATTTTATTGTAATTTGTAGAATATGAATATGATAGCTCTAGTTCTTTACATGCACCTTAGACATCAAGAGAAAATCACTAGGACGAAAAAAAATATTTTAAACTGATTATTTTCTTTACAAGTATGTATTATTAATTTAAAATATATTTCATTAATAGTACTTACTCATAATTTATTAAATGCTGGGAATATATATGTTGTCGAAGAAGCTGATTGCGATTAAGCTATGTTATAGAAGAAAATTGGTACGAAAAAAAAAAGTGTTATTTTTTTTTAAACTAAGTCTTAGTATTCTCATTTTACTGTGTAATTTCCTTTCGAGATGAGTTAAGGGAAGAAAATTTACATAATTTCAATGTCCCCTGTATTGTGATTTTAACTTTTCCAGTTCTGTATTGCCTTAAAAATACAAATAAGATTTGTAATTCAACCGTAACCTTCAAACATTACTTCCCATGATAAAAAACAAATATGCCTTTCCATTAATATTTTGTTCTCCATGTTTTTCAGAATTCGAGGTCACGTATCCATCAGTAATTAATATTTAACTATTGTAATTTCCTTTGATGGTTATGAAATCCAAATTATTTCTTCTTCGTGAAAGTTCATTCAACTTGGAAGTTGAAACTCGCATATTTTTTTACCTTTCCTCTAAGAGAATTTCGTTCCTGCGACACCGTAGTATCCGAAGAATAGTAATTTGCAGTGTGTTTGTCTAAATCAATCTTCATCAGATTAATTACGCAAAAGGAGTGTTCGCTTTTGCTTGAATGAGAGAATTATTTTAACTCTTTATGAAGTCGTGGGAAGTATACTTACCACCATCACTGTTTAAACAATAAAGGTAGCGTGGGATGATAATTCAAAGGTAAATATAAATATATTTCCCACTGCCCCCAAAGGGTTATAAAAGTCAAATTAATTTTATCCTGTACTCTTCATATGAATTTATCTTATATCAATCTTAATGCCAAAAATATTTTAATATACCATTTCTAGAAAAAAAAAATAAACCCAATAAAGAATTAAACAATTTTTAATACGCCTATTGAATCTCAAAACTGCGAGTGTTTAATGGACCAGGATTGAAATCTGACGAAAGTTTAATATGATTCAGATTTTTAGAACCTCTTATATAGAGTGGGCCAAAAGTTTATAGAAAATTTAAAATTGCGAATAATTTTCTTAAAAAAATTAATTTTGTATGTTCTCACAATTTGAAAATGAAGGCTGGTTATTTTAATTTTAGGGTGAGAACAACTGAGTGACGTGTAAAAAGCTATCTGGTGTTTTTAAACAAACAGTTTCCCTCGTTTTCACACGCAAGGCACATGCACGTCATTTCATTTAATGCCTCCTTCTAGCCCTATATTGGACTTGATGAAGAGTTTCGTGACATCAGGATCTATCTATCTAAAGTGCTCCAATTACTGGAAGTACTTGTGAAGTGACCGGATGTGAAAGAATAGTCCCATAGCTCATGCACTTCGTAAGAGGCGACTAAAATGGGTACCCAGTCTCTGGGAATGGAGCCGGTCACCCAGTCCCTGGGGGATTATATCAGGGGATATGCCCTCTAAGTTGGGGACCTTAGGAGCTTGCCTTCTTTAATGTAGATTTGAGAATCATGACCCCGAGAGACTCCAGTGATCTTTTCCTTTGCCATGGGTTTTGCTGTCTTTGGTAAACACGAGTGACGGACCCATGGGATACCTTAGAGACCCTTCATTATTTTCTACCCTCCTTGTCAACCCCTTTTTTATCTTTTTTTTTTCACACGTCTAGATCACAGCTTTACACTTTGCTTGTTTACTTCCACTTTGGCGAGACATGGCCACATCTCGCTATTGCTCCGTTAAATTCCACCATCACATCCATTAACTGGAAATAGTTGTTCTCCTCGCAGTCAGACCAATGCTCACCAAGCCTTGTGAAAAATCAGGAATATGTACTCGACGCCGTTCTTGAGAACTAGGATTCGGTTCCCAAATTCCCTTGGTCTCAGTGCGCCTGATTTTGTATTTTTTTTTTATCGGAGGGTGCTAAAATCGAATAATCTTAAAACCATTGCTAAACTCACAACCAAAATCAGTCAATGAATTCAAAGGATACGGCAATAGAGAGGTTTTAAGCTTTCTTTGAAATGTGATGGATAGAGCGTGTATTTGGAAACACTGTACACTAGTACTAGCTTAAGAGATATTGTTTCCTCAAGTTGAAACCATTTCCGTAATATGTGTAACATATACAGTGGCGGATCCTTAAAAAATTACAATATACTGAGAGGGCACAGTTGTTTTATTCTCTAAAACGTTTATAAGAATTGTGTTTATTTCGTTTATTATTCATGCTCACTTAGTCCTTTATATGAAAATGAACCAAACATTAACTCAAAAATATGAAATTCAAAATGAAAACCAAAAACTTACAGTGCTGTAGGAAAATATGATGGTCGTTCGATAAGTTCTTAGAAAATCCAAGTGATGGCGTTCGTAGCATCGAAACTGGTTTGTTTTTAGAAAGCTTCATAGCTCACTAAACAGCTATATAAGTCTCAGTTTCTCATATTCGTGATCATGAAGACTTTCGCTCCTCAAAAACTCTTCGTCTTAATTTTTCTCGCCCATTAGATCTTCCTTGCTTTCTTTGGAGTCGATTCACTTGAAGCAACCCATTGTTTTGATTTTTGTTTGGTTTCCTGTGTATAACGATAAACCCATTTATCATCGACGTTGGCAACTCGACAGGCAGCAATTAAATTTTGATTTGGCTGCAAATAACTACCAAATCAAAACTAACTTTTTAATCAATGTGAATGGCAGCACCCAGTGTTTTCAACAATTTACTTTAATGATGCCATTTGTATTCAAATACAAATACTTTTTGAACAACCCTCGTAACTCGGTCCTGCGCTTAGATACAACATACAACTTTGAAGTAAAACAGGAAAATTCTTTTACATTTGGTTGGGAAAATATAATTGAGATTTTATGGAGATAAGATATAAATTTAACGATGTATTTTCATTTCGTGTATGTGTATTGTTTATATCAAATCACTTCCTGAACTATATCACAGTGTAGTACCAGAATCTTAAATTATGAGTTCCTACGTCAATGAATTCTTGTAATGCTTAAAAGTTAATAAACAATGAATGACGAAAATCTTCATTTTGAAGAAAGAATATATTTTAACCAGTGTAACTTTCAATACACCAAGTTCTGATTCAAAAATTTACTGTTGTAACCAGGTATGCAGGTAAAGTATTAGTTCATTGTGCATGCGCTTTTGTAGTTACATTTTGTTAATTGGCCATCAACTACACCTTTCTCCCAGAGACATTTTTTTTATTCTTAATTGATTAGTTGCGTTTTTTTTTATACATTACTTTTTTTTATTCCTTAATTACTTCATGTGCGAATAATTTAACAAAAGTTGATGTAAATTTATAACTGTTATATTAAAAAAAAATTTTACGTCGATGAACTAGATATATATTAGAAAAAAAGGTATTAAATTTTCGTATGATATATAACTGTAGATGTTAAATGTGTACCACCGGTCAGTGACCACAGTCTTCATTCAAGTTATCTGAGTATACAATGACAAATAAAGTAAGATTAATTCTCTCAATAGACGAATACCTTTCCCTGAAGATTTTTTTTTTATCGTTCCATTTCCTTGGAGAAATGTAACAACCTCATCTTGCTAGTCATTGTGAAACAATGGGACTAAAGCAACCAGTCCTAAAATATAAACATTCGTTTTTCTGTATTGAAACGTTGTGACGGTTAGGAAAAAAAATGTTCGACTGTTTTCACCAGACTGCTACATTATATTCCAATGACCGGTTGGATGCACAACGTATCTAGAAACAAAAGTTATAAAAAAAAGGACCTCTTGCTTTTTTTTACTGTTCCTTTCTACTTTTCTTTCTACGTGTTTCATCTTTTCGTCATCATCGGTGGCATCATCCGTGATGTCAGTTTGTACGATGGAAAGAAGGCTCAAAAGGTAAGCGGTCAAGGTATTGTGGGTTTTAGGGTTAGCAGAAATCGATGTTCCAAGTTGTTTGGCTATTGGAATATTTCTTTTCGTGGAAAATGTTTTTTTTTGTCTCAGGATTCTGAGATTGTGAACAGTTAGCTTACTGTTTGTTGCAATGACAAGACCTAATGCGAAGAAAAATTTCTCAATAGCTTTTGTAACTTTATTTTGAAGAAATTTGATTTTTGCTTACAACGTTTTCCATGTATAACTTATTTCTACATTGGAAAGTTGAGTAATTCTCAAAATCTCTTACAGTAATTATCTTGTGGTATAGTCGATCGCAAGTTGATTGTTATCACTTCAATGTAATATATTCATAAGATTTAATTTTAAATTGTAATGGGTTACGTTACATTGTTTTCAAAAGTTAAAGTTATTTCACAGTACTGCATCTGAAGCGTAATCTTTTAATAGAAAATTTATTTATTAATTTGGTAGTAATAGTATTTTTTGCTGGTTTTAATTTAACATTTTAAATTTGTTTATTTTTGCAGTAGTTTTGCAGTTTTTTTTGTTTAAATACTTGTTTATTTCACATATATATAACCCAGATCCTTATACAACCAAAAACTTTTTCGTCTCCTCCTAAATTTAAACAAAATTAATTTTTTGAACTGTTCGTGAAAAGTTTCGAAAATGTGCCTATTTAATAAAAGTATCCGAGCTGTACGACATAATTTATTATGAGAAATATATCTAAATATATAAAATACAGAAGTCGAAATAAATTCAACAGTGTAAAGATAATTCAAATTAAGTTTTAAGTCGGAGGCGTACTGCTGAGAATTACAGTAAAAAGAAAAATAAACAATTCATATACATCAGGTCTATTTTTTTTTTCAAAGTAAATTTGAAGAGCCTTAAAATGCCTGAAAATTAAGTTTAAAACTTTTTTTCAGACAATTTTGTGTCCTAAGTTTCTTTATCAATTATAATATTTTTGTATAGTTTTTATGGAATTGTTATATATTTAATGAAAATTTTAAATACTGTCAAGTTATAACTTTATGCAATGGTGCATTTTTATTTACTTCCTTTATGCTTACATGTAAGATTTTGAATCTAAAAGAAGAAGAAAAATTAAGCTAAAATTTTATTTTTCCTAAAAATTTATTAATTACATTTCCAGCGTCTGGTTCACTAGCAGTAGTCCATTGAATCGCTATAGCGTCATTAGCTGAACGGATTAAGCTGGGAAACATTTTTAATTAACCTATTCTCGTATTTTTAAATGATATTTCGGAGGTAATTCAAAAAGTAACTGTGTTCGTAATGGGAACGAGGGAAACTCAATGTACTTATTGTCCAGTGATCGTGTTTTCCTTTCCTAAAAAGTCCATAAGTATGACAACCATCGGTTCCTAAAAAAATCTTCGCCATGACTTTTCCAGCCGATGAGACAATCTTCGTCTTATTTGAAGCATATTCACTGGAAGCAAGAAATTATTTTGATTCTTGCTTTGTTTCTGTTGTATATTTGATGAATCCAGATTTCATTAATGGTGATCTCTAGTCGGGGCAGCAGTCAAGTTTTGATTTGGCTGCAAATGGCTTTCAAATCAAAATTAATATATGGATAAGTCTCACGTTTGTTTTGAGCCGTTTACCAGATGGAAGTACCCAATGGTAGCACTAACTTATGTTAGCAATGCCAACTGCTACTTCATTTTCCTCTTATTATTAATTATTTAAATAGTCACTATTCAAAAATCCAATACAGTGTTGATAATATAGTTAGTTTATTCATAAACCAACAATAATAAATAACAAACAATCAGTTCCTACCAAACTTTACTTGTGGAAAGGATTCCTATTCGCTTCTGTTCTAACGTTTGATACAATAATATATATTATCGAATCAATCGGGTATGTGATAGATGAGGGTTCGACTCCTTAACACTTTGTAGATCCTAAAGCTCCTTGCTCCAACGCAAGTGTGATATAGATGTCTCTTATTGATAACTTTAGATCATTATCTCTGCCACCAACCAATTTCGTATTAAATTCTTCGTTTCTTTTTAATGAAATTTCTTAATTCTATTCACTACAATAATAATTTTAATCTTATCTACATAAGTCACGTTTCACAGCTTAGGAGATATTTTCCGTTCAAATAACATCACATTTAACTAAAGTCCCCAAAGGGTTAGTTGAAGATCGAAAGGCGATTGATCCCGTGCTATAAATTTGGCATAAATTTTCATTTCAATTATTCAGTTCTTTTATTAAATGATATCAATTTTTGCATATTTATCGGATCCTTGCAAGGAAATTTTTCATTTGATATTTTTTTATAAAATCACATTCATAACATTGAATATAATTATTTCGCACGCCCTAAAAGGAACGAAATTCAATCAGTAACATTTCCTATTCACAAAGTTTTGTTTCTTATTAACGTTGAAAAAAAATCAAAACAGTTATTAATGTTACAATTCTAAAATTCGAGCAATACTTCTATCTTTTTTCGCTACTTTTAATCCGATTAACTCTTCTTATTTAATTTGTCATTTGGATATAAATTAAGAAATGGAGATTATAATCATTACTTAAGTTCAGTTACTCAAATTTTATCACGGGTTAAATTTATACTAGTGTGATCTAAGCATAAATAATATTTTTCCATTCATTTTAATTTTTATAGAGTCATAATTTACGAAGAGAAAAAAAATTTCATGTTAGTTTAATTTTTATAACGTATGAGAAAATATCACTGATAAATATCTTACTCGAAAATTGTATATAGAAATTAGAAGATATTTTATTTTGTTTGTCAAACTTTAAAATTAAATCCGGATAAAGTGGGAAGAATTGTAAGATATTTTATTTATATATTTCTTAAATCGAAGCATATGAAATTTACTAATTTTTCCCAACAAATGGTAAACGAAATAAGAATATTTGTATTTAGAAAACATCGGTATAAATCTAACCCGATAAACGAAAGATAATACATTTATTATGTAAAAAAAAATGCTGCAGACAATTATTTGTTCATTTTCTCTTGTAACACTTGTAATAATTGAGCCAATGATTTTTGTGCAGTTTCAAACTGATTAGAATGGAAAAATATTGGTCAATATTGACTAGTAATGAGCTAAAAGATTTGCATGAGCAAAAAAAAAAGTATTGCTTACGTCAATACATCCCTGTTCTTTTACTGCGATATAAAGTTTCCACCACAAAAAGTGAGACTGGAAATGCGAACATCAATAAAACTGGACAATGGGTATTTTTTTTAAATGTAGAAAATTGAAGAAAATCTTGATATTTTTTAATAATTGCCCTCATAAAAAATGTTGATCTATTTCCCTAACATTCTATTCAATTTACTACTTTTTTCATTCTTTTAATCTGTTTTAAAACTTTTTTCCACAATTAGGATACAACGCTATAATTTACGTTTCTATGATTGTGATCTTTCAACTGATAATATGACCTTTATTGTGGAAAAAGGTTATTAAAGTGTGAATATGATCTTTAAAAAAAGTCGTTATTACCTAGTTAACTCCTCGGAACTTGAACACGATTTTTTATAGATGAATTAAAAGCAATATGCAGAATTGTTCTAAATGTGCTATTATTAGAATCAGAATTTTGTGAATTATTCTTCGAAGATACCTGTCTTTTATTTATATGTGAAACTACTTCTATTGTTTAGGGGAATTATTTATTTTAGTCGTAAAAGCCATATGCTTCTAAGAATTTTATCACCGTCTATTGCTAGAAATAACTATTATATGGGAAGAATGTACTGTTTTAAATTTATTTCACAACAGAGAAAAAAAAAATGTAAATAAATCAAGCGCTTTAAAAAAAATAGAAAAAAATCTCAGAATCCAACTATAATGTTTGTGCTCAAAGCCATGTAGAATATAGATATGTTCCTTATTTAATTTCATCAAATTTCAATGTTGTAGTGGCCTGGGTTGTGGAGTTGAGCGATTTACAAATTGAATAATATCGAATTCGATACCCAGGTCCATTGTACAGGTGACTTCAATCATCGAAGTTGTCAGACGTCACATTCAATAGGACTTTACATCGTCTTTATTTGAAATAAATTGTAAAGGTGACGTGTCGTAGTTTCCAACGTCTCAAAAAAAGTCTCTGTGCTGTCTACTGATTCGCAGAATCATTTAATTCCATTGAGGGCTTACCTTCTTGACGTAAGTATTTGAAACTTGTCTCCGAAGTACCCTAGTGATCTTTTCTTTCCCAAAAGGGTTAACTAACCTACGGTAAACATAGGTAACTCTCCCCCGGGATACTCTAGTGATCCATCTCTATTTTCGATCCTCCTCCTTGTCAATCGATTTTTACCTTTTTCTTCTGTCGTAATAATTGTTCAAACAAATGTTTGATCCAACATAAACAGATTTTACTCTCGCGCCATGAAAAGATCCTAACTGTCAATCACTCATTAAGTCGCGAACCTCGTTAAGGACGTTTCCTATATTCTAACTTTAATCCCAAAGTTTGTTGAATGGAATCAATGCAAGAAAAGTCCAATTGCCTCATCCCTGGAGCCTAACTTATCTAGATTAGTACAGAAGGACCCCGAGGTACTTGAGTGATCTTTCCTGTAGTTGACTGCCTCTGGTAAACAACCCAGGTGACGCGTCCCAGGGATATTCTAGCAAATTTTATCTATTTTCGATCCACCTTTGTTATTCCATCTCCCTGTGTTCTAATCTTCTTTACAACTATAGAGTTTATTCTAAATAACAGGTACAAACATTTTTTTTTAAACTAACAAGTGTCTGGTGCAGTTCTGCCAAATCTAGTCTTTCCGCCAATAAAATCAGCTGTATAGATTTTTGAATAGGGAGTGGAACCTGTTAGCTATCGTTCTTATCATCCGCCCATATTTTGGGATTGCGCAGTCCTTCTTCAATAACCTATAGGGCAGCTCTAATGAGATGTTGATTTAGACTCGTAAAACAAAAGTTGGAAATAATACATCAAAAGCAGATTTTTCGCCAATGATCCACTGCGCAAATCTAACATACCTTAAATTGATTTCTACACCGTCAAAATCAATCAACGTTTTGAAATGCACAAATAAGTAAGCTTCAATGAATAAAATACGAACAATAAATGCAAAATTCTATAATAAGTACAAAATCCCTAAATTCTCGCCAACTACATTATTGCATCCAAGAGAAACAGGGCCAACTTATTCCGAAAATCTCCATATAACACACACAAAAAAGAATATTTTATTACTCACGTAAAAACCGTCTATCTTCTTCAATACCCTTTTTGAAATAAATACCCCCTACTCCAAGATTTCTTCATCCCCTTCCTTTGGCATTTATAATTTTTTGGCTCACTTTTACTTGGCGGTGTCTCGATGTCTGGCGCCACGGCGGTGATAAAGGACCCATTCAATAAATGCTCCCGACTTTTCAGTCGGCGGAAAGACCATTTGTCGAGACGTGGGGCCATTGTATTAGAAATAAATGAATGCTTGGATGAATAGGATGGGGGGTTTGGAAAGTTTAGCTTTGTGCCTGGAAAAATGCCGGTTTTTGTGGGAATTTTAGGTAATTTCTTGGAGAGGTTATTTCTTTGGAAGATCTGTGGAGTATGGTGTTAATAGATTGCGTATTTGATTTTATGGATTCTCTCATTTCTTCTACTAAATTATAAAGATAAGGAAGATCATTTAACATATGGTTTTATGGATATCTTAAAGTTTGTTTTCCGATTGTGATTAAATGGCTTGTATTAATATATTTGGTTTTAAAGAATTTTTTTTAATCTAATAGGAAAGATAAATTTAAATTGAATAGGGTGCTGCAATGGCCTTATGGACAAAATATATTAATGTATGTAATGATGAGTAACGGATTCGATTCTCGAATTTAAGAAAATCTCTTGTAACCTTACCACGTAACTATTTCCAGCGAAAATTAATTTCACATCCTGAGGTTTAAAGTCTTAAGAGTATTTTCATCTCATGTATCATCCTCGTCATTCGACTATGAATTAAAATGACTACGTTCATCAGTTGTAGATTCTTGTAATTCATCTGAATATCTTCTGCATGTTAGTACGCGGATATCACTCACTCGAGGCACACTAGTGATTTTTTTCTTTCTCATAGATGGTGCGCCCCCCAGGATACCCTAGCGATCTTTCTCAATTTTCGACCCTCCTTTTTGTCAACCACTTTGTATCTTTTCCTTTTTTCCAACATGTCTTATCCTTTTTTTCTGGATCACAGTTCATCTTTTGCGTTTTGTTGCCATACCTCACTCTTGCGCTATTTAACTTCACTGTCTCTCATTTACTGATTCCTCAAAAAAACTCGTCATGTACGATCTATACTGATGTACATTATTTAAATTTAAGATTAAAGTGTTCTCGTTAGTAGGGTTTTGAAGCCTGGAGATTGAGGAGCTAGCTCAGGTGTCGTCATGGGGATTGTGTTTAAAAATTATGAAGTTCGTCCCCAGTAGACCTCGTGTTGCTTCCCAGTGCAACGATAATAAACGACTAATCAATACGAATTTCATCGTCAGAGTTCCAATAATGTGCTTTAGTGCAAAATCGACCAATTTAGCACAAAATACGTAAAATTGCAAGGTTTCGAACCAGGAGAAATTAGAGTTTGGAAAGCTAATCCGATATTTTAAAAAAATAATGAGGCCATATTAATCCATTTATGTAATAATCATACTTGTGTATGTTATATTGCGTGGAAGGAAATAAATTTTTTTTCAACCTATTTTTATTAATCGACAAATATAAGGAAGTAGGGGAAATCACAAGCGCTTTGTTCGTTTTGCTTATGAAGCTGCTGTAACTGAATGAAGGAGTCACTAATTAGAAACGTGTGTGTCGTCGGTAATCTCAATTCGCCAAAGATCGTCGTTATAGAATAACGGGAATTGTTATGCTTTAAATTTAATTGGGTCTCTCAACTTCTTGACCAACGCAACTCGGATGATAGAGTAATGGACTTGTAACCAAAAGATAGCGGAGGTGGTTCACACAATCACTACTTTTGACTCGATGCAGGATAATAGGGGTGCTCACTCTAGTGTCGTCCTTGTCAATACAATGGTTCAAAATTATGAGGATTGTTAACAACATTTCTAGAGTTGTTTCCACTGCGACGTTAACTAGTATCTCTTTTAAAGTGTTCATAGCCCTTAGGGGCTTACTTGTTTTAGGAAAGCACGGTAATCATGACCCCGAGGTACAACAGTGATCTTTTTCTTTCTCATGGGGTTTATTCTCTGTGGTAAACATGGTTGACACGCCGACGGGATAACCTAGTGATCCATCCCAATTTTCGATCCACCTAATTTTCAACAAATTTTTATCTTTTCTTCCATTTTTTTTCAAATGTCCAGGCAACAATTACACCTTGTTTGGTGCTGCATAACCATATCTCTGATTCTTGCTCCATTTCCACCATCCCACACTTAAAGTCTTCATAAAACATGATTTGAAATTTTGGTTAGTAAGATATTAAATTAGTCATCTTACTGTCACATCAGTGATGCGAAACACGTTTCCAGAGTACCGGAAAAATGTTTTTTTTAACGGAATTTGCATAAAATGATCTGAACGTGAGGCTCTTAAAAATCAAGCACGAAATCGTATGAGTTTTCGCATTTAAAGTATAAGTAACAGCATAGTTAAAATTAGAATTCTTTCAGGTACTTTGAAACTCGTATAAGTGCGTCTTACCCAATTTTGAAACAATTGAATTCAAGATTAAATGTTATTTTTATTCTGTGAAATGAAATTCTTTTTTTTTAAGTGTTTTGCATATCTTGAAGGAAATTCGGAACTGAATTCGAAACAATTATTAAAAAAAATGTATGTATGTATACTACTTTTATATATAAGGCATTAAGTTTCCAAAAGTGTGAAATAGGGAGTGTCTTGATTCTCTACTTCCAAATTAAATTTTCTTAATTTATAGTTTACCGATTCTTTTTTTTTTATATATATAAATTTAGAAATATATTTGAAAATTTAGAACACGAAGTAATTTTATCTGATTTTAGACAACAACAATAATGTATTTTTAAATTAAGTGCTATTTTTGGAAATAATCTTATTTATTAATATTTTGAGATTTATTTAAATAGTTATAAAATTTAAAAAAAAAAGATTCGATATTAATTTTTTTAACTAACTTTAAAGTTGGGTAGAAATAGTCAACGGGAAACTTAATGGTGTAAGTTTAATAAAATTGAATCAATTATTTGTTGTAACTCGTGCATGTGTGTTATTGTCACAAACACGTATATTATTATTGAATAACTTCCAATTGTCATTTCGGTGGTTAAGTATCTCATTTGTTTCTTTCAAATAATCTTTTCAATACATAAAAATAAATTGAAATGTTAAAATTATCTTATTGAAAATAAGGAAGCATAGTTAATTTCCCCTTAACACGTATGATCTATAAATCGTGATAGGTTAAAGATAGAAAACGATAAAATTAAGACTTGTGATCTTAAAGAAAACTTCTGGGGATTGTTTCAAATTGAATTTATTGCTTTGATCCAAATTTTGAGGAACTGTCATCTTAAAAATTCTTAAATTTGTCTTGTTAAATCTCTCCTATTCCAATCATTGTGTCTATTTCATCTTCAGCGCACTGCTATATAACTTAAGTGTGTTGTAATGAAACAGTACCAAATGTGAAAGCTGTAAAAATATTCATTTTCTCTAATCTACAATCAAGGATGTCTTCCCCGTAATGTTAAATAATTACACCCTAAATTGAAACACTTTTTTTGAAAACGCTTGCACATTAATTTTATATTCTGACTTCTCTAACATTTAGAGATCAGCGTATTTTATAATACTGTTTTTTTCTATCTGAATCGTAAGTTATAAATAGTATGTTGTGCCATTTCAAACTTTCGTGAAAATCGGAGCAATTGTTTGTCTGGAATCGATCGGGTTCCTTGATATGAGAACGAAGACAGTCTTAATCGTACGGATATAGTAATTGTTTTTGTTTAGTATTTTAATTACTTTTAATTTTTATTAGTCAGTATTAACAAAATTTTGGGTTAAATTTTGCCGATTTCTAATGGAACAATGTTATTTCCTGCCGCTGGTAGTCCCTAACAAGTCACATGGGCAGCATTAATATACGTGAGAGTTTGTCTTTTATTAATTTATATTCGCAGCTGGAGCATTCATTTTGATTTGAACCATGTGCTTATGATGTTTATAGTGACATGTTATGTGTTTTATAACTCTTTGGCACACTCTAAAACATTATTACATGTCAAGCAGATTAATATTTCTATTATATCTGAGAGCAAGTATTCCCATTTTGTGGCCTGCGGCCGCCAACGTTGTCGTAGGTTCGAGTCTTGAGGCCGCTGAAGATCTGCCGTGTAGCTGGAGCTGCTGCACGTTAAATCTGATCGGGGCCCAATGTCCTCCCGTTGGCATGATGTGGATGTTAGGAGAGGGAGGGCCAGCTCAGGTGTCGTCCTCGTCACTTGACCGCGATTTAAAATTACGAGGTCCATCACCAATAGCCCTCGTTTTGCTTCCAGGGCAGCTTTAATAAAACCAACCAATCAAACAATCCCTCTCTTCGAGGAATTTTTGTCTGCAATTTTTTGTTGAGTTTTTCTCCCATCCGGCATCGATTAGAATATACTAAATGCAAGGGCCTAAAATAGATGAGTCCATCGCCAATAAAAAATATTAAGTCTTATCTTTGCCTAATATCAAAAACCTTGTTCGAAACTTCGAACACATTTCCGTGGCTGCGGTAACCCAATGGTTAAGGCATCGGACTCGCGACCATCGGCTTTTGTTGAGGGGTGGCTACTAAAGACTCGCTGTGTAGACGGGGTTGGTACACATTAAATTTATCGGGGCACAAAGTCCTCCCTTGGCGTAGTGTGGAAGTTAGGAAAGGGGGTGCCACCTCAAGTGTCACTTCAGGTTCACACGAGGTTCAAAATTACAAGGTCTGCTGCCAATTGCTCTCGTGTTGCTTCTGGTGCGACATTAATAAAACCAATCGAACATATTTCCAAGCATAAAATGGTCGAAATTTCATGAAAATTCGTGACATTGTACATCCTTATGGGATGCAGTCTTCTTAAAACTTAGGAACATTCCGAAAGTACGCCATTTTTCATGTAAATGAATAAAGTTTAAAGGACATACACAGCTTTACAGTGTATGGGTTGAACACAGAACACATTTTACGCCCGAAAAAGAAAATTCGGATGGAAATGAGTAGTATTATTGAATATGCTGTTTCCTAATGAATAGCGAAATCAATTCATAAAATTAATGCTTGAGTAATTTTTTTTATCGGAAAAAGCGTCTCAAGCTCGGTTCTTATACTGTAGCATTACGCGAAGAAGGCCTCAACACTTTAATTTTTACATACCAGACTAAGTATATAACTACTCAAATTAATAAGCACCACATAAATAAACCTATTTTTCTTGCTCTCTGAAAGCGGAATATTTGTAGTGTCATGCACACCGAGCTATGCTGTTGGAAGACTAATAGCCCCCTCTGATTGGCTAGTCACATAAAAAGTTTCAACTGGCTTAAAACGCTTCCAACCAATAACATAACTTTATTATTTTTTTTTCTCGAACACACGAAGTGTATTACTCTTTTTAAATTTATTGAATATTTTAATTCTTTATAAAGGCAATTTATCTAACTAATTTTGTTAATTAAATCTTAAATTCCCGGGCAAGTAACAGCTCGATGAAATTCATTTTAAAAATATCGGATTGGAGATTAAAGGCTGTAAGGCCTAAGCCCACCGCCAACTATCCAACATGTATGGAAGACTAATGATGTTACTTAATTTTTGGCTGAAATATTCACTACTGCTGATGCGTCAATTCTACACGACTAGTATTGGTTCATTGGCGAATATGGTGTGGCTCATTAACAATAATTTTAAATAATTTAAATTCATATAAATTGAGCTACTTTATTTCTAGTAACATTTTTTTGCTTACTTTATTTTTGTCAACTATGCTGCAAAAGATATGATTTGTGGGCCGCTAGTTTGATATGCTTGTTCTAATATGCACCATCACCTGTGTGACCGGGTGTGAAAGAACAGTCTCACTGTAGCCCATTCATGTCGTAAGAGGCGACTAAAATGGGTACACAATGTCTGGGGGTATGAACGGGCACCCTGGCCCTGGGGATTATATCAGGAGACCTCAGTGACTTGCATTCCTTAGGTAGGTATAGGCATCAATGCCCCGAGGCATCCTAGTGATCCTTTTCCTTCCCATGGGGTTTACTGTCTATAATAAACTCAGGTGACGCGCCTCCTGCATATCCTAGCGATTCTTCTCTATATTTTTGACCCTCCTTGTCAACCAATTTTTTTCTCTTTTTTTTCAATTCATTCACACGTCTAGATCGCGGCTTTTTTTGTAGCAGCATGACTCCATTGGGCTATTAAAATACTGTCACTCATTCGATTCTCTTTTCAATTTCTTCTCTCGTCTAAATCACAGCTTTACTTTGTTAGGCGCAACTTAGCAACATTTGGTTCTTGCGGCAGTAAACTGGACCATCATTCACTAATATATACCATGGAATATCAGAAAGAACATTAAACTTAGTTTTTATAATAATCTAAAAGTAGTGTCTTGTACGAGAGAGAAAGAAATGTAACAAACTAATGAACTTCAGCTAAATTTTGAATTAGTCGATCAAAGCTGATAAATAGAGCCGATACTAAAAAAGACTTTAATGTCAGCCCTCTGCGTGATTAATCGTATGAAGTGTAGAGAATTTGACATTATGACTAAATTTACTCCTCTTGGATAGTTTGATAAAACCTAAAATTAGTCGCGACTTCATAAAACTCAAGAGCAATGTTGATTAAAAGACAAATTTAGGAAATCTGGAGCATCAATGCGTGGGCTGGAATGAATAAGAAGAAGTCTCAAGAAAAGTTCTGAAATAGTTTAAAATAGCGCAATCGATGTGAATGGTATTTCAAATTAGTTTTGTGTGCAACTAATTTTGTTTTAATGTTATGACACATACTCTAATTTTACTCGCAACTGTAAATAGCTAAAAAAATTCGTGAATTATTTCATTGACTAATGTAGTTAAGTTCATTAAAAATGAGAAATATTTTTACTGTATTTTCAGTTCAATACTTGTTCATATTTAATTCAAAACAATTTTTTTCTTTGTGAATTTAAGCTCTTGATTAAAAAAAAAAAAAAACGTTGCTATCGGTTTCTGTATTGATGTTGATTGTAATTCAGATTGAAAATATATACTTGGTACCTTCCGTTCTAAAATTGTTATAGTGTTATCACACAAAATATTACTTATGGAATCGCTGTCTGTTCTTGGGTTCTTAAATATACACGTTTAATTATCTCTAGTCCCTAATCATTTATAAAACCACTTGGGTGCTTCGATAGGTAAAACAAAGACTAGTGATGACCGACCGCAGTCAAGTTTTTCTGTGGTTTCAAGCTTGATTCCGCTAAAAAACATTTTATATTGTGATCGCTGCATGTTAAACATGTAATTCATGTCACTCATCGCTGTGTAGCAGTTGTAAGAAGAATGGAGTCGTTTTGGTTGCCTAGTGGTCATGATTGTGGAAATGTGACCGGCGTTGTCTTCGTCGAGTCTTGAGTTCGAGTCCTGTTGCCACTAAAGACCTGCCGTGTAGCAGGGTTGAAGCTCATTAAATAGAGTCCAGATCCCAAAGGCTCTCGTCTGTGCGGTGTAAAAGTTAGGAGAGGGAAGTGCCAGCTCGGGTGTTCGTCCTCGTCTCTTGACCGAGTTTCAAAATTACGGGGTCCGTCGTCAGTTGCCTCTTATGGTTTCTCAATGCTACGTCGGTAAACAATCAAAGTGAGGACGGGGGACTGTTTTTATAAATGTGGTTGGAAAACTACTCTAACCGTCGAGAATAATCTTTGCTGATCCATAACATGACCTTAATTCATCTGAAACAAATAACATCTTTAGTAGTACGTTGTATGGGTAATTTGAAGCGTTTAATTGAAAAGTATCATAGAAACTCGGAAAAAACAGTAACAATATATTTCAAGCTTAAATGTTTCTCATTATATTTTATGCTTCATTTGTATTGTAGAATAAACTTGACCGTAAATTTAGTCTGGAATTGCTTTTGAAACGAAAGAATCCCTAATGAAAGATCGCAACCTTTCCGACATCTCCCTGACACTCTTTACAAATGCATTGCCTTTTACATAATAATTGCATCTCCAAAACAAATCAAAATCTCCCTTCACATTTGAACAGAGAAATCTCATCAAGAAAATAAGAATCTCATTGCTGCAAGTTCTATTTTAAGAATTGCGAAAAAGACAAAATACTTTCGAGTTTCTTTAATAACCGAACATTAAAAGAATCCCAAGAGAGGAAGAATGTGCGAGTCGAAAAGTTTTCTTTCGGCTTTATAAAGTGGGTCGATATTAAGACAGAGGCAACTCTTATTTTACTCGTGGGAGAGTCTGCCACGATGGAGATGAAACGGGATACATGTGGAATGTATTTAATGGTTAGGAAACAGAGATAAAATATGTTTATAGCAACAAAAAAAAGTTTTCCCCCTTCCGCAATAAAAGACTTCGTAAAATTTTTGTTACCGCAATGATACTTTGGGAAACTATACTTCGTTATATTCTTTACAAACAAACTATTCTGAATGCAGTTGGAAATATTTCGAATAAAGTAGCTGTAAATATCAATTATGATAGAAAGCCTGGGGATACAGTAACCGGCTGGTATTGTTTTCATTAAAGATCTTCGCATACAATAATTGAACGTTCTCGATGTAATGCGTGGAAATGCATTAATAATACTGGTCCGAAGGATATCCAGTGGACATTATTGCAAATTTTAAAATCCGCGATGTTCAAGTCGAATAACGAGTTCGAGTCCTTGTTCCGCCAAATCCTCACGGTTGCGAGCTACTGGCCGGCGTTGTTTCAGTCTAATCGTGACTTGATGCCACTAAAGCAGCGTCGTGTAACAGGATTGATGCATGTTAAATCTGTTCAGGGTCAGTGACTTATAGTTGGGTAACTGTGGGATTTGTAGAGTGGATGTAGCTAAGGTGTCGCCCTCGTTGCTTAACGAAGCTCAAATTTACAAAATCCGTGGCCAATAGCCATTGTGTTGCTTTTAAGTGTGACGTTCATAAACAATCACATCACTAGATAGTGCGGCCGTGGTAACAGAGTGAAAACTGTCACAATGTCGTGGCCGAGATTAGTTTTCGTCGAATCTTGATGCAACTAAATACCCGTCGTGTAACATGGATGATGCATATTAAATCTTTCGAGGCTCAAAGTCCTCACTTTCGGATGGGGTAGAACGGCCGCGGTAGCCTAGTGCTCATGGCCGTGGGCTGGCGGTTTTTGTCGAGTCGCGAGTTCGGGCCTTGATGCCACTAAATACCCGCCATGTAGCAGGGGCTGAAGCACATTAAATCTGTCGGGGCCCAAAGTCCCCCTGTTGGCATGGAAGTTAGGAGAGGGGGTGCCAGCTCAGGTGTCGTCCTCGTCACTTGACCGTGGTTCAAAATTACGAGGTCCGTCGCCAATAGCCCTCGTGTTGCTTCTAGTGGGAAGTTAATAAAAATAAACTAAACAGACCTAGAATAGCTTTTAGTGCGATGTTTATTCAAACTTAATTATTGGTTGTTCTTTCCTACGTTGATTTATTGGTTCCTCAATAACCTATTGACCGAGTTGCGAATTTTATTCCCAGAAGGTAAAGCATTCGAGATTCGATTTCACCGAAGATGGTCATGTGAATAAAGGGAAATATCAATAAAGGGGGATTTCCATATGTTAAATCCAGTTGGAAATCAATGTATTCACATGGTATAATGTGGAAGTTTAAAAAGCGGGGCATTCCATTCTAAGATCACCTGAGAATGTCCGAAAATTACAAGTTTCATAGCCAATAGGTTATTGTATGTCTCTACTGAAACGTTAATGGAATGAATTCCAGCTTACGATTTTGAGTGAAAATGGATGAGTTCTCTTTGCAAACCTACGGATTACCTTAGAAACCTAAGTATCTGATTGATTATCCACCTAGTATTTGGAAGTTGACTAATTCGAACCCGTTTCCTATGTAATCGATCGTTTGGAAAGAAGTACTATTGCTGATTAAATGAAACTATAGCTTCACAGTCCTTAGTGTGGTTTGGAAATTAAAAAAGACGTACCCTCTCATGTGTTGCTCTCCTCGCCTAACCTTGTTTCAATGCTACGACAGATTACTGGAGCATAATATAGAACTATGATCATCATTTGATACTATCAGAACTACTAGTGCAAAAATATGGGCTGTGAGTGTTTTAAAAAAAATTGGCATTTAAAGTACTCTCTGAGTGTGGTCTGGAAGTGAAAAATTATGAGGTGTATTTCGGATGTCGTTCACTTCAAAATTGCTGCCAGCAATGCGATATTACCAGAACAGTATCCAGAATCAGCCTAAGGGAATTTTGAGCGATGTGAGTCCACAAAACCCGCATCTCTTTAGACCCTGTGCATCTGACTGGTTTTGTAAAATAAAATTTTCCGCTTTAGTTTTAATCTTAAATGTACGCACATTTGAATATTGTCGCACACTTTTCACCTCGACCAATCCATTGAATGGTTAATTGCTTTGAACCAATCACTACGCTTGAAAATTGAGAAAAGTAAAAACCACATTTTCGTTGTGCTTGCGTCGTAACGGCTTACTGATTTTACTTAATATCGCGAGGAGTGGAAATGAAACAAATTGGAAACGAATTAAACGAATTAAATTGATTAGTTTAGTTTTGTTTTTATTAACGTCGCACTAGAAGCAACACGAGGGCTATTGGCGACGGACCTCGAATTAAATTGGTATTGTATTAATAAAAATATTATTTTATGAATAAAAATATCGTCTACAGATCATATAATTTAATTGTATATATATAATATGGTTTGTATTATTTCAAGTATTACTTTGGCGCTCTCAGGAGCATACCTTTTTCAGGTAAATACGGACATCACTCACCCGAGACATTCTAGTGATTTTTTTACAATTCTCATGGGGTTTGAACCATGTGGTGACCGGGAATGACAGAATAGTCCCACAGTAGCTCATGCATGTCGTAAGAGACGAACAAAATGGGGGTATAGCCGGGCACCCTGTCCTTGGGGGATTATATCAGGAGACCTCAGGGACTATCTTCCACATCCGGATCTTGCGCCAATAACATTTACATTCACTCACTCCCATGGGGTTTAATGTATTTGGTAGCCCTCAGAGGTTTATTTTCTTTAGGTAGGTACAGGCTTTACGAACCCGAAGGATTCTAGCCTTTTGTCAACCAATTTGTATCTTTTTCAATTTTTTCAAACGTCTAGATCGGAGCTTTACATTGTTTTGTTGCAACACGGTCACATCTGGTTATTGAGCCATTAAAAGCAATTTTCCACTGAGTAACTGTCTTTGGTAAACGCAGATGACGAGCTCCTGGGATACCCTAGCGATCCTTCTCAATTTTTGACCCTACATTTTGTCTATTTTTTTTTTATCTTTTTTCCCCATTTTTTGAACGTCTAGATCTTTTTTTGGCGCAGCATAATCATATCTGGCTCTTACTCAATTGAGCCCTATCACTCATTAAATCGATATATACAATGTAATAAATTCTAAACATATAAAATTGCAATAAATTGTTTTATTGAGCGAAATTTGATAGCCTCGCATGTTAACTTTGCACAGGGCCCCTCTTTTGTTCCTGCCGGCCTTGCTCAGAATTATGTGTTTGTTACATAGTTTATCTCTCATTAAACTAAATCAGGCCCTTATCATTCAGAAATCATTTTGTGTAAAGATTCAAAACAATGGACGCAATTTACTCTTCGAAGTTAGTGATGCATTCCCTATAATTCCACGGCTTAATAATTGACGTGTCGTTACTGTGGCCAAATGGTTCATAACATCCTTGAAGTTCAGTAGTAGCCAGGACGCTTATTTACTGAAGGCGACGTACTAGATTGAAATATGTTTATGGGTGATTATGGACCAGATTGAAAATGGAGGTGGCTCGAGATATTAATCCCGTGGGATACAATAGTACTATCTGAAGATAAGTTGCCAATATTCTAGTTAGTTCCTTGGGTGACTTTGAGAGAACTTGATGTATTTAGCCTCGACCATCATTGTTTCATATATTTGATCAAATAATGAATTTATATAATTGATACATTTAAATTATTTATTTATAAATTGAATTTAAAACCAAATTTCTAAAGTTAATGAATTGGAAACTAAGAAAAGGATAGAATTTCATAAATATAACAATCAGGGAATATTTATCCGTTCACCACCTGCAAGCCCCCTTTTTTGGAGTCTTACTCTTTTTCCAATCGCCTATTTAATTTTTTTCAAAAAAAAAAGCAAAGCAAAGCAAAGAAATTTTTGTGAAACATTTATATGCTTTTAGTTACAATGGTTGGGCCGCGGTAGCCTAGTGGTCAAGGTCGTGGACTTGCGACCGGCGGTTTTCGTTCAGTTGCGGGTTCGATCCTTGGCTGCCAAAGACCCGCCGTGTAGCCGGGGCTGATGCACGTTAAATCTGTTCGGGGCTCAAAGTCCTCCCGTTGGCGTGGTGTGGATGTTAGGAGAGGGGGGTGCCAGCTGAAGTGTCGTCCTCGTCACTTGACCGTGGTTCAAAATTACGAGGTCTGTCGCCAATAGCCCTCGTGTTGCTTCTAGTGCGACGTTAATAAAAACTAAACTAAACTTAGTTACAATGGTATATGAAATTGTAAATTGATAAGTCATTTTAATGAATTTTTTGTTTTTTTTTGTTTTTCATATTTTGGCCATATTTGTTTAAAATTTAGTAAAAATTGACATTTATGATAAAGTTCGTATAACAAGTTATAATTAACATATTTCACTTTTTGTTTGAACAATATATTTGATATACATATATCTGTGTTGTAAAGCAGAAAAAATGCAGTTATCTCTAAAGCTTACTAAGTTATATCAAAACATATAAACACAACATGATTTTACCAAACAAAATGTATCACTTTTGTAAATAAAAATAGCCCCTAAATAAAAATAGCCCCTAAATAAATAGTTATATACTTAAAAGCTATTCACAACATACCTGGAGATGTACAAAACATTGTGGTAAAATACTTTTTAAGAATGAGATTTTTCGTAATCAAACAAATTTAAATCGCAGTTTTCCAGGAAATGAAAATAAAGAAGATCATAATGTTTCTTAAAATATTATACACATTAATGCATTCACTATCCTAGAAACAAATGCATACCACTATTGAAATCGTAAATATGTGGCCTTTAATAAAAAGTACTTTCGAAAAATTTTACGAAAACGGTGAAATTTGGGTAGGCCTTGAAATTCCGTGTTATGTATTCATGATAATAATAAAAATGTACTTAAATTCAATACGGTTTAAAGTATAAATAGAGTAATATTTCTCTCTAAAAATGCTTCTATTTCTGAGTATAAAAGTGTATAGTGTTCACAGCGAAAGAAAAATGCTTCATTTTGTTAAATCCAAAAAGCCATAATATTTATTTAGAAGTACGTATATTTATTTATAAAAGAACAGCTCCATTTAATAATGTAAATAGATAAACATCTAAATATTGACATTTCTCAGAGCATTAAATAGGCACAAAGTGTGTGAAAAGAAAGTTAATCCAGCTTATTAAAATAAGGAAATATAATCTCAAAGCATTACTAGTTAAAAATCATTTCATAAACAAAAATGTACTTTCTATTGAAAAAAGGTATTGAATTTTAAAACTTGCTAAAACTAGTTAAAGTTAGTCCCGGAAATAACTGTTTATGCTTCTTTGAGTTTTAAAACATCTTCTAGGCTTTTGTGTTACTACCACCTTATTAAAAATATTTTCAGATAGAAAACTGAGAGATTCGTATTTAAATTAGAATGAAAGAAAAAGTTTATAATCTCGGAAAATTGTTTGGAGTAAACAAGTTCTCATTATATCGGAGAAATGATTTATGCTTGACTTAACTAATTAACAAACCACAATGATCATGGAGAAGAAATGCAGTTGAATTTGAGTGGGTGCCTTTGGTATATTTATAATTATTATTGAATGTAATTAAAGGTATTTTAAGATATAAGAGAGAATTTTTTGCAGAAGTCTTTGAACTTTCGATAATTATAATAGGAATATGGATTCGATTTATTTAATATAAATGATAAGAAAATATTTTTTTTTCCTTTTAAAATACACTAATTTATTTCGAATTCATTAAAGCATTGACGATTTCTGAAAGAGAATTCTTTTTTTTTTTATTTATAATCGATAGTTTTAGCGTCTCCAGTGGATGTTTTATAAAGCTTAAGGGGGGGGGGGGGTGGGAAATAAAAACAGTTTTACAGTCGCATTGAAGGAAAGGCTGCTGCAAATAATGGACTACTATTAAGTGAAGGCGTATATTGTGTACTACAGAATATTTAATATTTAATTAAGAATGTAATTATGAATTGAATTAGTTGAAAACGCAGAGTAAAATATCCAGGGTGAGACAATTATAAATTTATCGTATAATTGTTTTAGAACATATTATTCTGTATAGATTTCTAAGTTAATTTTTATCTTTCTTTATATAGTATTATGCAAAAATTGTGACTATTTTTTCATTGTTAGAAAATTACCTGGCATTCAATGTTTATTTTGAAAAATTACAACACGTTTATAATATTATGAAAGATCTTCATGAGAGGAATTTGGTCTCCCTAGAGGATGGATTTTTTCTCAAAAAAAGTATTGTAATCTTATTGTTATTAATCCGTTAAATTATAGCGTTAGTTAATAGCTCCTCAAAACATTAGTTTTTATCTATTTATAGTTATTAATATGTGCTAACATGCTGTTTTGAAAAAATAGCGTCAACAATTTCTTAAGTATAAAATAAAGGATATAGGGTATTAGGTGCAAAAGATTGGCATTATAATACATTTTGATTATGATGATTACATTTAGTTTTCAAAAGGTACATTCACATCGCTGGGATGTATTTAATTTAATATTTTATGGACTACTTTTTTAATATCCGAAGAGACTTCGTCCGCAGTGCAAACGGTAAATTATCGTTTGCACTTACTTTAATATTGAATTAAATAATTTATTTTTATGGCAGAGTAGTCTGTTTTTATTTTTTAGTATTGTTAACTTTGGAAAGACTTCTGTACTTGAAAATGTTTTAGTTGTGAAAATAAAGTGCGTTCTTTTCTTGATAGTAATTGCTTCTGTGGGATCTGGGGCTCGGAAGCACGCGTACTTTACACTAATTAATATTCATATTGGGAAGGTAATAGCTATCCAATATAAAGACTCGAATTTTTCATCATCGAATGAGCTCGCTATCAAAAGTTAATTCCCTTTATAAACCGTATGAATATTCGAAACAAACAAACGTTAACACATTTTAAAATAAAACTAGCAAAGCCAATTTCATTTTTTTGAAAGTGTTTGTTTCTTTCGTCCCGTTGGCGTAGTGTGGGAGTTAGGAGAGGGGATGTCATCTCAGGTGGCGTCCTAGTCACTTGACCGAGATTCCAAATTACGAGGTCCGTCGCCAATAGCCTTCGTGTTGCTTTTAGTGAGACGTTAATAAAACCAACCAACCAAAATCAATCACATTTTAGTAAATTGGTCAGTGTACCATCAATGCGTTACCTTTTTTTGATTCATCAATATAAAATTTGTTTGATTTGTGGGGAAAACCCCCCAACAAAATCTATTTGTACTTTTGTATAAAAATGTTTTTTTACACCTCCTTTTAACTTTATTATTCTACATTACTTTTATTAGTCATTGTTTTTTGTCTATCTTTTTATCTTAATTTGTTTTTCAATTGGGTCTTATAAACAACTGTTTTGAGCAGCATAGTCGGGTTTGACAACTTGTACTACAAATGTATTATTACTCATTCATTGGTGTTGGTGTTCGTTATATGACAGTGAATGGCTCAAAATCATAGATCTGCCTCAAATAGTGCAGCTCATGATCGGGTGTACTTAACCAGAGGTTTGTACAGATGATCCGTGGGATAGAAGCGCAAAAATAAATCTGTTAGCTTTATTTTCAAAGGAAACTAATCAGAACTTGCTTTCTATATCTTAAAAATATGTAAAATATAGTATGTGTACGTGTATCTGTCATCAAAAGAATACAACTCCAATTTGAAAAAAATAAGACCATTTTCACACTAATATTTTTATTAAGTGAACTTTTACTACAAATATTACGTAATATTGAATTTGTGTATTACCATTTATTATAATTTAGCACTGCTGTTTCTGTATTGGTTACTTAATACAATGAGAGGAAAGGCAAATCTTTCTGCATCATTTTGTTTTACAATTGTATATGTTTGTTGTATTTCCAATGAACGCATTTTCTAAGGTATTCTTGTTTTATGTTTATTGTACATGTTCGTGATCAGAGGATATTATCTGAGAAGGGGTTCGTGGCCTTTGTTTTACCATTATAGAAATACACGAGAAGAAAAAAAAATACTTGCTCTAAGATTACTTTAATTCAAATTCGAATGATTCTACACAAGTTATGCTTTCATTGAGCACCCGAACCGCGCCAGCGATCCTCTGGCTCATATCAGAGATCTTTTAGATGAAACTTGGCTTAAAATGGATACAAAACATTTTTGCTGGTGAAAGGAGATAATTGTTTCCCATTGGTAAATGATTTCGGCGGCTGGTTTCCCACTGGCTGTTACATATTGTTGAAAAAAAGGCATGGCTATGCAGTGTATTTCATATTCTTGGATGGAAAGCGCAATCAATTCTTGTCTCGTAGAATTTGAAGGAAATTTCTGCACTTAAAATCGGGTTGAGTGGGATGTTGTAGTTGAAGGGTAAGTTGGTATATTCACTGTTACCTATGTCACCTGATTTTGGCTCAAGATTACGAAAACTTTTGCCAGTAATTTATTGTTTAATTCCAAAGTGGTATTGTCAGTTTTGCCGATGATGAGCTTCATGCAACTCCTTATGAACAACATATCTTGTTTATATGCACCGTTTTTAATACATTTATGTATACAAGTTGAAATATTTACATAATTTTTCACAAATTAGCATGATTTTTGTCAGTGTTTCTTTTGGATATTGTACGCGTTTCTAAAGTTTCATCGTGTTTCCTTAAATCGTATTCCTTAACAGTGTTCAATCATATTTGAATGTAATGTCTTCTGGCATTTTTTCTCTTGACATCCCATAATTCAAAACAAGTTAACCTCTAAAGGGCTTGCCTTCATGTAAGTATGGCTGTCACTCACACCGAGGTACTTAAGTGATCTTTCCTTCTCCATGGGTTTTATTGTGTTTGATAAATACGGTCAAAGGGTCAACACGCCCTCGGGGTATCTTAGTAATCCATCTCTTCTTTCGACCCTCCTTGGAGGTTCGCAGCATTGCCGTATCTGGCTCTTGCGACCTGTTTGGTAACCGGGTGTGAAAGAGTAGTCCCACTGTAGCTCATGCAAATTACGAGAGGGAACTAAAACGGGTACCCTGTGTCTGGGGATATAGCCGACCCGTGTGGTGACCGGGGATGACAGAATAGTCTCACTGTAGCTCATGCATGTCGTAAAAGGCGACTAAAATGGGTACCCAGCGTCTGGGGGTATAGCCAGGTACCCTGCCCCTGGGGATTATATCAGGGGACCTCAGGGACTTGCCTTCTTCAGGTAAGTACGGGCATCATGACCCCGAGGCACCTTAGTGATCTTTTTCTTTCCCATGGGGTTTACTGTCTTTGGTAAACACGGGTGACGTACTCCCGGGATACCCTAGCGATCCTTCTCTATTTTCGACCCTCCTTCTTGTCAACCATTTTTACCTTTTTTTTCAACTTCACGTCTAGACCACAGTTTAATCTTGTTTGGCGCAGCATGGCCATATCTGGCTCTTGCGCCAATAAACTTTACAATCACTCACTCACTGGGGATATAGCCGAGCACCCTGCCCTTGGAGATTATATCAGGGGACCTCAGGGACTTGAATTCTTTCAATGTACATACATCATGACCTTGAGGCACCCTAGTGATCTTTTTCTTTCCCATAAGGTTTACTACCTTTGGTAAACAAGGGTGATGCACCCCGGGGTACCCTAGCGATCCTTATTTATTTTCGACTTTCCTTTTCAATCAAAATTTACCTTTTTTTTCTATTTTCACACGTCTGAATCACAGTGTTACACTTCACTAGCCTTCACTTTGCTCTCTCTCTCTCTCTCTCTCTCTCTCTCTCTCTCGCGCGCGCGCAGCATAGTCACATCTGGCTTTTGCTCCGTTACAAATCAATCACTGATTCACATGACTCACTCATTCATTTAATTCGCTGTGACAATCGTCAATCAGTCATTCAAACGTTTAGTTTTGAAAGTCTCACAGATGTTATAAAAATTATTAAAAGGATTTCTTTGTTTCTCTTATTCTGATGGCTCAGTTCTTTATTTGACGATTTAATTCCTCTGTTCTAGCCTCGATAATTTGCAGTGAACTCTTACACTTTAAATGCTAATTAATAACAGAGTAAACTGTAAATTTTCCTCCGAATTTTCTCACTAATTAAAATTGCTGATGTAGTGTGTCACATGTAGAATTATTAATTTTTTTCTTATTAAACGTGACTAGTTCTCATTTAATGAGCTGTGCGAGTCTATATTTTATACAAAACCAGTCTCATTTGTACAGATTAAAACTGTATCACTTTGACATCGAAGTTCATTCCCTGCAAATGTCGTAGCGAACGCACACGTTTCTCGCATCTTTGGAAGCCAATTAAGAAGTTTTCTTCTTCGAAACGGAAATCGAACTGCAGTTAATGCTCTTTGAAGAGTTATGCCTGACGAAGCAGGACTCTACTCTAGAAGGATAGTTAAAATTCTTAGAAAATGAGGAAGGCTGTAAAGTTCGTAATTATTTCTCTGACTCGTTTCGTATCGTAGGGTTTTCTGGGTATTAAACGCTGAATATTGAAGAGGTTCTGTATCATTTTCGAAAGTTATAGTTTGCAACTTTTAGTGTTTTGTAGTTTTCTGATGAAAAGATTTTAAAAATTCTTTTAATTTTGTTTAAATAAATCTCAGGAGGTATCTGAAAATGAAGTTTATTTCAAAGAAATTTCATCTTGGTAACTTTTAAGATATAAAAAAAACTTCACATTTTTCTATTTATATTAAAGCTTAAAAAAAGACTGTATTTTGATTATTTTTGTGCTTCAAAATGTTTCTTCCTGTTAAAGTTACTTTATTCGTAACCTTCAAAACAATTTTAAATAAAAAAAATTAATTTTTATTTGTGTGATGATCTTAGCATGTAACATCTACTTTAGCCTTCTAAAAATTCTAAATAAATAAAGGTACACGTAATTGTAGATAATTTGGCATTATTAAGGCTTTTACTATGTAATTGGGAAAGGAAAAAGTTGTTCCTAAACACTTATTTTTTTGAAGCATAATTTTCATTGAAAATTAAGCAAAGCATGATTTGGCGACTGGAAATGTAAAATCAGTGTATTGCTTTACAACACTGCACTGTACTTCTGGTCGTGTTTTAAGTAAATACTGTGTTTAATGACTCTCTCTTTCTTAGTGTCGGTTTGTCTCTGAGTCTATTAAACGATGCTAAAATAAATTTGACAATGATTTATAGGTTAGTTTCGATTGCTGCTGAGTCGAGTTGTCATTTTGCTTCGAGTCACCGTCAGTGAGACCAGGAATCTTTACTATATATCATGAACTTAAAAACTCATGAACTTAAAAATGATCATTGAACAATACTACAATAAATTACCTCATTTCCTCATCCGGAGTGTAGCGGCGTGGAAGTCATATGAGAGTTGTAACCCCCTCCACAAGGATTGCTGTAAGCTGAAATTTTAAAACTTTAAGAACATTCAGTGTAAAAAGTTTATTTTTTCAGAAAAAATTATCAGGAATATTTTACTCCAAATAAACAGGAATTTTGAAGTTTATTTTGAGATATAAGCTGACCCTCTTCCCCATGAAAAATTTCTGGCTAATTCCCTGCCCCTATCCCACTGTTATCATGAGTTACTTTTTGAAAACGCCTCGTTATTCCATTAGGAATTTTTCAGTTATTATTAGATCAATTCCTAACGCAGGCATTAATTTTGGAAAACTAAATTTATAACAGAAAACTCGTAATTTTACTACTTTCAGGTTTGTTGCTTTGATAGAATCATAACTTCAATACAGTTAATGCCACACTCAATGATTACCGAATCTAAGTTATAGATAAAATCACGGAAAGGAGAAAATTTTGACCTCAACGAACTAACGGGTTCATAATAATATTTTGCTTTTAAAAGTCTTACGTTGAAGTAAATTCTTCGAATACTTTAACCCCGAAAATAATCGCCTCTTCCATTACAACTCGGTTCGAAGGCACTATTTTAACGACACTTCTTGGTTGTATTGAGAAAAGGCTCAATGCTATCGTATGATTTATATGTGGTGGCTTTTGGGAGCAAAGCTTATCTCCGATTTTCGATCAGCAAAGTGTGGAACAGTGTCGTGTTTTACAGTTGAAAGAATAGGAACATGGCGGTGAGGGAATTTTCTTTTTTAAAAAGTTCTGTTATTACGTTCGAATTAAGAGTGTCGAATTTCGGAAAGGAATTTAAAAGATAATAGTT
>BMAW01104639.1:360739-378809 GCA_019974015.1 Nephila pilipes
AGAAAATTTTGGAATGTATTTTTAGTATTCTAGAAAATTTTGGAATGCATTTTTAGTATTCTAACTAAAACATAATACACACTTTTGATAAACAAATAACATAAACACATGTGCATTTCTGCTTCATTGAGAAGTATCACTTTTGTAGGCACTTAATATACAATTTTTATTTCGAAACATTAATTTATAAATGTATTCGCAATTCGTTTTATTGTAAATCTAAAAATAAACTACTTATTCTAATTCTCTTTAATAATGAAAATTTGAATGTAAAAACGCATTTGTAAATTTAATTTACGAGACTTGATTGAAGGATAAAACTTCCAGGGCCATATTACTTTATTTGTAACCTGATTTTAAAGTCTTGATGTACCCGAAAGCTAAATGTATCTTTTATGAAATGCATTATTCAATCTCAATCTTATGCTTATCAATGATTCTATCAATGGCTTATCGATGATTCTATCAATAGCTTACCTTTCTCAGGTGAGAACGGGCATCATGACCCAAGGATCTTAGTCAGCTCCAATGGGTTTTAAACGGGTGATACGCCCCTGGGGTACATAAGTGACCCTTCTTTGTTTTCGGTCCTCCTTCTTGTCAATAATTTTTAACTTCCTTCCCCCCCCCCCTTTTTTTTTTTACGTCTTGTTCTCCTTTTTTTTTTTTTTTTTTTTTTTTTTTTTTGGGGGGGGGGGGGGCTTTATGGCTACATTTGGCTTTTGTTCCATTAAACCGTAACATCACTCTCTAATCACTTTTCGGCACAGTCTCTATCCTTTTCCATACACTTGCGCCAACAACATGCGTAGTCGAGCAAACGTTAAGGAAAACAATTCTAGTGATATATACTAGGTTTTAATGGCAGCTTTCACCTCGTTGTAATGGCCCGTAAAGTGTTCATTTATCTTTGGGAAGAAGTGAAAATCGGGAAGGTGAAATAACGTTATCTCTTCATCTCCATGTGGGTTGCCATTTTATATTATCAACGCATCAGTGGCATTTGGATTCGTAGGAAACTGTAAGACATATGTAGTAAAATTGCAACAAGAATTTTGGAAATCGGTTAACAAAAGTTTTGTCCATGGAAGCTCTCAATCTCGCAATCATCCCAATAGAACCTAGTGATCACGGTCGCGGACTTGCGCTCGACCTTGTTCTCGTCGAGTCGTGGGTTCCAACCCTAATGCTTCTAAAGACCCTTCGTGTAGCAGGGCTAATGAACGTTAAATTTGATTGGAAGTCTCCAGTCCTCCCGTGGGCGGAGTGTGGAAGTCTGGAGAGGGGTGTGCCAATTCAAGTGCGTCTTCGTTATTTAACCGAGGTCCATGGCCAGTAGCTCTCGTGCTGCTTCTCAGTGTGGCGTTCATAAAAATCACCCACTCCCAATAGAACTGAAACATTTCTCAGATGCTACATAATACATTATAGTCTCGTCAGTGAATTAATACTATCTTTTCGATTATCTGAACTGGGATATATTTTTCATCATAAATCATATGTAGATTAGCATGCATTAAAATGTTGTGCATCCGTCGCCAATAGCCCTCGTGTTGCTTCTAGTGCGACGTTAATAAAAACTAAACTAAAACTAAAATGTTGTGCAATAATATACATAAATTTAATAAAAATGGTTGAAAAGTATGTTTAATAAAGAGATAAAATCATAAAAGGAATTATCGAAATAGATAAACAATAAATTGTTATAAGTGCATAGAATTCTTTTGCAGTATAACAACTGCCAAAAATAATTGCGTTCACTCTTCTCTCTCTGTTACATCCTGATTCTCTCGCACTACTTTTAATGACGTCATTCCCCTAAGGTTAGTGGCTGTATTTATTTAATGTACAAGAGGAAAAGGTCCTCGCCACATAAAATGTTGTCGTATGATTTACATACGGTCGCAGTCAGGGCAGAATTTATCTCCTGCCTTTCCCTTCAGAAAATTAAGTGTTAAACCATGTCATATAGCCTGGAGAATAAGCAGACTGCTTTAAGTGAATTTCCACTAGAGATTCTTGATTAATTTTGATTTTAAGGAACGTATTTTTTAAAAGGAAATTTGAGTTACGTCGCTTTAGTCAGAAAGTTTTTTTTTTTTTTTGGTCTACCAGTTTGAAGAAAAATTTTCATGAATATTTATCAGGAAAACATCCAAAATACTGGATTGCTTATGAGTCTTTTGTCAGTTTTATAAACAAATATTTAAATCACGCTGCAGTTTTTTTTTTTTTAATTCTCCGAGGAATTATTTTTTTAAAATTCATTGGAAACCTATCCGGTTTCATTAGCTATACAGTATATCCTAAAATACTGAAATGTAAGAGAAATTATGCAAACTAATTATTTTAATAAATATTAGACGTATTTAGAAATTAGTTTTTTTTTTTTTTTTAATTTCCAAAATTAGTGAGTTTGATATAATACGAAGCTGCAGTTAAAATTTTATTTCTTTAAATCCCTCAAGAGCTGGCGGTAGCAATGTGGTCATGGATGTGGTCTCGTGGTTGGCGGTTTCCGTCGAGTCGCGGGTTCGAGCCTTGATGCCACCAAAGATCCGCTGTGTATCTGGGACTGATGCACGTTAAATCTGTTGGGGCCCTAAGTCCTCCCGTTGGCTTGTGTTGGAAATTAGTCGAGGGAAGTTTCAGCTCAGGTGTCGTCCTCGTCACTCTACCGAGGTTGAAAATTACAAAGTCCGTCACCAATAGTCCTCGTGTTGCTTCTAGTGTGACGTTAGTGAAACCAAACCAAACCCTCAAGAGTTTGCCTTTTTTTTCATGATCTCTTGATATCCTATTGATGTTCTTTCTATCCCATTTGATTTACTGTCGTTGGTAAACACGGGTGTCTTGCGCTTTCAGGATATCCTAGTGATCCTTCTCTATTTTTCAACCCTCCTTCTTGTCAACCAATCCCCCTCCCCCCCCTTTTTTTTATCTAAATTAATTTAAATGTGGCTTAGTCAGATTTGGCTCTTTCTTTGTAACTGTAACCTCTCTCATTTACATTCCTTACTTAAATTACTTATTAGAAAAGATGCTAAGTTTTCTATTCATTTGAAACTTTGTTTAGCTTAGTTTTTTATTTATTTATTTATTTCTACCGAAATGTACATTTAGATCGTATTTCTGATTTTTTTTTTTTTTTTTATAAAATTGTTTAAAATATTTTACATAAAAAATAATTCTTCAAGATTTTTCGAAAAAGTTACTCAAGAGTTTTCGTGGAAGGCATAGAAATTCTTTTAATGAAGTAACAAATAGAATAATGCATTCATTTTTGAACAAAATCTTATTTCGCTAATTATGTGTTTTTAGGATAAATACAAATGTAGCTTAATGAGTAAATGAGCTTTAAAAAATGCAAATAACTAATAATGATTATAAATTGTGCACTATTGAAATCTCAAAAAGAATTTTAAATCATGCTCTTGCATAGCATTACTCCGAATAAATAGTTTTTCAACATTCACAGATTCAAAGAATTCTCGGAATAATTTATTCACTGAATATCTCCTTCTGTATTTGCATCCTGATTCTCGAGAACTTCTTTAATGATATCATTCCTTGAGAATATGTTACTGTGTTTATTTAAGATATACACAGCTCCGGAAAAGGCTGCGAGATTTTCGTGTGTTTCCAGTCGCACAGATAAGTGTAAAAGTGTGTAGGGCTTTATAGTGCTGAGAATTAACAAATGGTTTTAAGTGTATTTTCGAATCGAAGCTTTGGATTGATTCCGGGTCGCTGACTTACATTTTCTTAAGAGAAGTA
This sequence comes from Nephila pilipes, assembly GCA_019974015.1. Classification (NCBI taxonomy): domain Eukaryota; kingdom Metazoa; phylum Arthropoda; class Arachnida; order Araneae; family Nephilidae; genus Nephila; species Nephila pilipes. The sequence continues at coordinate 364,517 of BMAW01104639.1, forward strand.
CTTCTCTTTGTTGAATAAGAATAACAATTTTGAGTTCAAGATATTTATCTGATGCTTTTAATTTGAAGAGATGCAATAGAATGGTCAACGATTGCATTACAATTGAAGTCGCGGGCAGAATAGGAAAGTGACAAATTTTCCCTAAATGTATATTTTTATTATATGATATTTTTCGATTTTTTAATTTAATTTTTTAAAAAATGTTTGATTTCTAGCATTTATTTTATTCTTTACTGTGGAAACTTGATTCAAATATTTCTGACTATGAAGAAAGTGACATCAATTTTAATTAGTAACTTTATTTTTTTTTAATATTATTGATTATTTTAATTGAGATAGATTAATACTTCAGAAGATTTCTAAAATTAATTCCTGTATAGGTTTATCCTTTTGAAGATATTCCCAAAACCTATGAATGTTTTTTTTTTCTTTTTGAATTGTTTAGCTTAAAGTATTTTAATTCATTGTATTACTGACGTAATTTCATTTTAATTATTTTCAATATCTTAGTTCTTATATCGGTGTTTTCCACAATATATGGAAATTCGGTATTTGATTATCATTACAAAAGACTGAGAATTTTATTTTGCGACTTGTTTTAAGACTCCCATCTACAGACTGTTTTGATTTCGCGAATCTATGGAATTGTTAATCCTATGGAACTTTTACTAACGTCCTCAAATCTGTACTTTTTATTTTATCCATTTGAATACAATAAAGTTCATCCGAAAGAGCAAAAAATGACGGAGTTTCTTGTGGAATCACATTTCCCCCTCTGATTTTAAAAGATATTTTTATCCATATTTTAATGATTCGTTTAAGGTTTTTTCTATCTGTAAAAAAAAAAAAAAAAAATAAAATATTTTCAAAAATTGGGGATTTAATTTAATTTTTCGCAAAAATTTTTATTTTTTTTTTTTTTTTTTTTTCTCTTTAGGATTAACTTTTTTGCATTCAAATAGATAAAATGACAACGATTTGAGGACCGTATAGCAAAAATTCCTTGGGATTTTAAATTTCAGTGCGTATAATTAGATTTTTAAACTATCAATGTTGAAAATTCGAAGCAGTTTTCTACGTGTAATTTAGTTAATGTAACGAGCAGTTAAGTTAATTAGTTAACTTAACTGCTCGTTAAGATAGTCTTAAAGTTTAATAAGGGACTCTAAAAGACTGCAAAACCCGGTTTAACAGACTTTCTTTCAACTGATTTCTTTATATTGACAAATAGGACGTATTTTGACCGAACGGTGTGACAAATATATCAGCAAAAAAGTCCTAATCGTGCAACGAAAATTAACTTCGAATCAGCGGGAAAAAATTCACCAACTTCGAGATGAAGGTTTTAAAAAAATTTGTAATTCTTAACAATTATCTACAACTATCTTGTTCAACATACATCTACCACGAAAATTTGTCATTCTGATTCATTCGATGCAAAAGAGCATAAAATTGATTACGTTATGTATATAAGAAAATATTTACACCACTATAGCATGATTTCCGAATATGCCAACGAATGAAAGTTTTGCAGTAAACGCATAATTGCCAGAATTCATTCATTAGAATAATTTGGGTATAGGTCAAAGCGTTACGACGAGGCTCCGAAATTAAACAACTAATAAAATATGCTTGAGGGAGAGAAAGAGTTGAGAAATCATGTTCTTGCGCATACGAAAACAAAATAAATTCTCTCACAAACGTTCTTCGTCCAGAGAATTCCGCGAATATTTTAACTGCCAAAAATAATTGCTTTCTCTGTTACATCGTGATTCACGTGTGCTACTTTAATTACGTCATTCCTCAGAAGTCTGCGGTACTATTTATCTAAGGACAGAGAAAACGGGACTCGTTATTAAATGTTGTCGTATGATTTACATAAGGTGGCAGTCGGAAGCAGAATTTATCTCTTGTTTCCGGTCAGAAAGTTAAGTGTTAAACTGTGTCGCATTTTATAGCTGGTGGAATAAACAGGTGGCGTTAAGTGAATTTTCTAGTAGGGAGCTCCTGATTAATTTCGAGCCTCGGGAGTCTATTTTTAGAACCAATTTTAAAGGTGTGGCATGTGTGAGGGAGAGGGGATATCAGAAGTAGTATAAAATCGCCTGGATTTAAGCAAGAAACCTCGTGAATAATTAAAAACTTTTTAAATAATATTTGTAAAAGAATTTAAATATTTTCATACGTTTCGTGGGCTGATTAATTATTTATTAAATAAGTAATGGTTCATGTGGAAAAAAATATTCTAGTTTTAAAAAATAAATAATGTTTGTTAAAAAAAAACGATTGACGTTAAAATTATTTATTATTATTTTTGCATATTGATATAACAGCTTCATATATTAAAGAAAACGAATACTTCTTTCGAATTAGAATAAAGTACTTTTGAGTGAAAAAGTAATTTTACAAGATTGTTCTCAAATTCTGCTTAATTTTGGTTTTTCCTTGAGTAGATCTTTGCTTCAGCTGTGTCAATTTAATGCCTGTATGACCATTTCGATATGTAATTGTGCTTTCTCATAAGTAAATACACTAGACTTATTTAATTTCCTATTTCCTTCTGACCCGTGTGGTGACCGGGGATGACAGAATAGTCTCACTGTAGCTCATGCATGTCGTAAAAGGCGACTAAAATGGGTACCCAGCGTCTGGGGGTATAGCCGGGCATCCTGCCCCTGGGGATTATATCAGGGGATCTCAGGGACTTGCCTTCTGCAGGTAAGTACGGGCTTCATGAACCCGAGGTACCCTAGTGATCTTTTTCTTTCCCATGGGGTTTACTGTCTTTGGTAAACACAGGTGACGCACTCCCGGGATTCCCTAGCGATCCTTCTCTATTTTCGACCCTCCTTCTTGTCAACCACTTATCTTTTTTTCAACTTCACGTCTAGACCACAGTTTAATCTTGTTTGGCGCAGCATAGCCATATCTGGCTCTTACGCCAATAAACTTTACAATCACTCACTCACTCACTCACTCACTCACACTCCTATTTCTTTCTATTCAAAGGTTTTTTTAAAAAACAAAAACATTTTTAGTTATCTTGAATCTATTTGTAATTACGTAGCACAATCTAAAAACAATCTTAATAATATATATTGATTATGAAACAACTTATCTCGTGATTACAAAAAGAAGCTTTTGGAGAAATGTTAATAAACCCATTCATTCTTATAATCTTTTTTTAGAAACGTGTATCTAAACGCATTATCAAAAAACTATTTAATCATACATCAATAGAATTAGATTATACATTTTAAATATTTGTCAATAAATTTTAAAAGGGGATTGGGTTTCGTGAGAATGACATAGTTACGAATTTTATTCATTTATTCAGCAAATGTACAAAATTCAGGGTGTAACTTCGGAGTATATTCTGTATATGTTTTGAAATATTTGGTATTTTTGCTTGCCTATGGACGTACGAAATTCGTATTGTGTTAAGAAAACTTAAAATTTTCCTGCATTTATACAATCGCTTATCCATTATTTTTTTTAATGTTATAATCAATAAGATAAAACTCAATATTTCAATTTTAGATAATAAAAAATGTTTTTCGAAACAGTTTTTATTACATATTTTTCGAGGCTTGCTCTACACAACTGATGAATTACACTTTACCTAATCATTTCATTGGATGCTCTTCAGTAGAAACGGAATTTAAAACCTTGACCTGCTGGCTACGTTGATCACGATTCTGACACCAGATTTGTGATGAAGGAAAACATTACGGAATATTAATGTACGAGTACTACAATAGGATTGATTAACTGTTTTCAAACATGTACCTTTGTTATTTAGCAATTATTATTAGCGAAACTGATTCAATAAAGACTTTAACAAAATGGTGAAAAATTAATCGAAATGTAAACTCTTATGCGTTATATTTCATATATTTAAATGCTCATGAGTTAGCAGGAATTTAACAAGATGAAATAATATTATTAAGTTAATTCCATTGACCTTTTTAAAAAACATTGCATTGATAGAACAAATCATTTTTCCGTGTCTTGAAACATTGTTTTACATTAATTATTGATTCAAAAAGACTATTTCTTGAACAGCACTTAATTTATGAATTCAAAGCACCTTTATATAGATCTCATGAACCAAACATTTTTTTAAAAGTACTTTGTCAATGACGTACCCATGGGGGGGGGGTTGAAAAGGGACATATACAACCCCCCCAAGAGTTTTTCAGGAACTGAAATATTTTGAGAATTCTTTTATGATACTATTATGGATATTCTAAACTTTGAAAACTGATTTTTTCTCATCCTGTTTAAATTTTTTCATCGATTAAAAAAAAAATGATTCCATCAAAACTAATGCTTAAGAAAAGAATAGAAAAGTCTTCGCTGTCTCCGAAATGTTCCTCTGGGTCAGTGTCTAAAAACGAAGAGAGAAGGTTCTATTCTTAAAGAAGATGGAACGAAAGCTAAAATTGTTACACATTTAAGAAACTAAAGAAGTTGCATCTTTTATTGCAATGGCAATATGCACTCTCTTCCCCCCCCCAAAAAAAAAATCTTGCTTGGCCACTGTACTTTGTCTTTGATTATTAATAAGGAAGGTTAAAATTTATTTGTTAACATGATTGTTTCAGATCTGCAGTTCTTTCTGTCATTGGTAAGAGTTAAGTTTCTTTATATTTTTTAGCTACGGCAGCTCAAGAATTGAAGGAACACAATAAAAACAAATCTTGCTCTTTTTGTTGATCCCTACATTAATATAATATTAAAAGGATGACTTTTATACGCGCTCACAAAATGTCGAAATCGAACGTGTTTCATGTGCATTGATATTGCAAAGGATAGTTCAAGGTTTTACACGCATCATCCGTGCAAATATTCCGAATCCCTGTTTACGAAAAATTACTCTAGCAAAGCCGTTTTTTTCCCTCTCCCTTATTTGTCAAAATTCCTGAAGACTAATCTTGTTTTTTTTTTCCTGAGAATTTTTAATAGTTTTTTTTTTTCCAGAGAATTTTTGACATTGTTTTTCTGATAATTTTTTCTGAGAATTTTTGACATAGTTTTTTTTAAGAATTTTTGATATTGTTTTTTCTGAGAATTTTTTATATTGTTTTTTCTGAGAATTTTCAATATTGTTTTTTCTGAGAATTTTTGATATTGTTTTTTCTGAGAATTTTTGATATTGTTTTTTTCTGAGAATTTTTAATATTGTTTTTTTCTGAGAATTTTTAATATTGTTTTTTCTGAGAATTTTTAATATTGTTTTTTCTGAGAATTTTTAATATTGTTTTTTCTGATAATTTTTAATATTGTTTTTTCGGATAATTTTTGATATTGTTTTTTCGGATAATTTTTATCATTGTTTTTTTCTGATAATTTTTATTATTGTTCTTTCTGATAATTTTTAATATTGTTTTTTCTGATAATTTCAGGACCGACGACACTTTAAATAGTAACTGTAAAAGGAATGGCAAAATACTAAACGGGGAACTCACTGTAGTATTGTCCATTCATAGTTTATCCTTTTTCTAATAAATCCACGAGTATGGCACCATCGCGCGCACCAAAAAATCGTCGCCGTAATTTCTCCAGCCGATGAGACTTTCTGCCTCTATTTTGGAATAGATTCAACGAAAACTACCCGCTAATTTTGACTTATTGTATTGATAGTTGCTTGTTTTTCGGTGTATAATGTACACTGTTCGTCATGTTTTAATTGACTATCTAGTGTTTCATAATCATCGTATCAACTTTTCTTTTTAATTAATATGTTTTAAAGCTGTCTGACTTGGTGGGGGAAATCCCCTAACGCAATTTATTTGAATTTTTATATAAAATTGTCTTTTTCCTCCATATTAAAGATTTTAACCTTGTGACGTATTTTTCTTGATTATATAACTGTTCAGCCAACTTAATGTGGTCGCAGTAATCTAATGGTCATGGTCGCGTACTCGCAGCCGGCGGTTTTCGTCGAGTCACAGGTTTTGGCCTTGATGCCACTAAAGACCCGCCGTGTAGCCGAGGCTGATGCACGTTAAATCTATCGGGGCCCAAAATCCTCCCGTTGGCATAATTTGGAATTTAGGAGAGGAGGGAAGCTCAGGTGTCGTCTTAGTCACTCAACCGAGGTTTAAAATTTCGAGATCCGTTGCCAATAGCCCTCTTCTAGTGCGACGTTAATAAACCAAACCAAATCAGCCATCTTAAAATCTAATTAAATTGTCATCAAGTTCAAGACTCCAGCTGAAGATATGTAAGAGAAAGACCAAACAATTTATTAGCTCTCAGAGTGTCTAAGATCTCTCTTTGTTTCTAGAATCACTCTCAGCTCAGTTAAACCTAATTTATAATTTTATAATGAAATCTTATTAATCTTTATCGATTCCCAGACATTTGTGTATCAAAAATTCAACTCGTATTTAATCTCTAACTAAGAATCACTGCAATCTAACCGATTAATTACGAGGATTCACCTAATTCTGCACATTTATCAACTATTCATTATCCTATATCTCCTTCCTCTTTCCTTTCAATTCTATTTCGCTTATATATCCCTATCTTTAATTCAATCCATTGCACTTCTAATCTTGATGTAATTTACCTTATAACGTTTCATTTTGGTTGGCAAGGAGTCATTTATTCAATTCAAATTAAAAAGTCGCTGAGGTTGGTGAAGAGACAACCGCGAGTAACCTAACGCCACTACTCCATCAATGCGCATTGATAAAAATAAAAGATGATTGACAAAAAAATCATTTTATAAACAATACGACATAAAAACCGTCACTCGCTTTGTTGTATAATAATGAATCCAGGGCTCATTGACGGCGACAACTCGAAGAGGCAACAATAAAATTTTAATTTAGCATCTATTTGCTTCTAAATAATCTAACCTATGAATCAGCTTCAAATTCGTATGGCGTTGTAAAGCACATAAACTTGTCTGAGAAGTTTCATATGTCATCTAAAGCAGATACTTTCGATTCACCCTCGACATATCAATATGGAATTGCCGTGGCATGCGAGTGTATTTTTAACATACCCCAGCCACTGAAAATAAGTGAAAACCCTTCCCGGCACAATACATCTTTAACAGGCACCAGCAATCTTTTATCCATTACCTTTTTCTCTCGCCCAAAATTCCCCTCAGTGTTTTAATTCGATTCTCAGAACTTCCTCTTTGCAGCCTTATTCCATTTCCGTGCTTTTCATTTCCTCATTAAACGCTGTTCCTAGGCTTGCAAACTTTCCCTTGCCTCAACCCCCTGATATCGAGTCTGTTTCCAAGTCGTGAGCGAATTAGCTTTGAACATTGCTTGTCGTTAGAATGCCCCCCCCCCCGATGCGACGTGCACAAAGAAGTTTTGAAAGGGAAAATGCGTCAAGAACAGTGCGCGGAAAATTTTGTCGCGGAAAAATTATTTTTCTCTCTTCGTTCTGGGAAAGAATGTTTGCTCGGTCTGAAGTTTTACGCTGTTTTCTGTACTAATTATGAAAGTTATGGGATAGAGTAGCTCGAAATTGGAATTTTCCGAGTCATTAGGTGGGAACTAAGTGAAATATGTCTAGAAGTAAAATCTGATTAGTTTAGTTGTTTGGCATTTTATTTTCTAGGCACTTAAGAATGAACAGTATTAAGAGAGAAACAAGTATTAAACTTATTCACTTGTAGTTTGGTGCTTATATTACACAAAACTTGTTCATTTCGAAAGTTGTTCAGAACTTTTTGCGTCTTTCTTTTATAGAGCCTCGCTAGCATATGGAACAGAATAACCACAACTAATAACAGCTCATTTGGAGTTCCAGACTTGAAGAAAAGATTTTGAAACATTCATAAATTCTTGATGGCAAATGGTGTAGTTTTTTTTATTTTTTTTTATCGTTTTTCTTGTAAAAATTTCCATTTTAATTTTATTTTTTTTTCTTTTAAAATGCATAGATAAGGTGAATATACGCTTTTAATAATAGTTCCTTTCAAATGAGGCTCATAAGTAGCATGTCTCACACTATTAATTTTAAAAATAGTTTTGAAACCAACATTTTACTCTATTGCATTATCAATATTAATTTTCCCTGCTTTGTAATTTTAATACTAGTTTCTTAATTTTATAACCATTAATTCATGTGGATATGGTCACGAGCAATGTACGACTTCTGGTTCTAGTAAGAACCCATCGAACAGAATAATGGTAACAGCTGCACATAAAGTGTAATTGAGCTTCAAGTGCTCAGTGAATGTTGTGCGGAAGTTTGGATAGTGAGATATTAAATAGGATGTCGTCCTTATCTCTTGCCCTTGTTCAAAATTACGTTGTAGGGCGCCAATACTCTTTTTAAATTCTAGCGCGACATAAGTTCAATACCAACCGAACATCTATTTAATCAAGTTATCTTAAGGCGACGAACATTGCTATAATTTAGCGTTAATTTTTTTGTTTTTGAATATTTCTTAATCTTGTATTCCATGATTCATATAATATTCTTATAATTCACTAACTATCAATTACAACTAAAAATACCAAATCGTTATTGATTATATAAATACTATTTTCAAGATAAAATCAATAAGGTTGCTCTATTTCACATTGAGATACCTGTAGATCTTTTATAAATAAGCTAAATTTGAAAAAAAAAAATGAATGATTTCCTCAATATCTGAATGTGTGTCCTTATTAATAACCACGACCAGCTCGTGATTTCGAGACATAACTCGGCTAAGCGAAGTTGTTGAAATAATAAGGAACTATATTTCGCCTTAATTCTGTGTATGATCTTTAAGGGGTATGGTTGTAGCTTAAGTGTTATTCTCATCACATCTGAACAGTATTCTCAATGCGTCTGTTACCAAAGCTGCTAGTGTATTGCTAATTTTGCTTATTAGATTACTTTTCGTAATCTATATAATTTATTGCATATTATTTATGGACATATTATGAGAGGAGAGAGGTACTACGTTAGGTGTCGTCCTTGTCATTTGAAGGTGATTCAAAATAAAATTAATCACGATAAGCTTATGTAATTATAATACAACATTAACTGAAACTAAAACTAACACAAAACTTTCTTTTCAGTTTAGAGGTTTGCTGTGATTTTTTTTTAAAAAATATATCAAAGAGATAATGAAATACATAGTTATAATTACAAAAGAAAAGAAATTTATTAAAATTACACGCCATAAATCGATAAAACACTATTGTAAAATTGTTACATTATTACTGAATTTCTAATACATGTATTAACTAATCGTAAAAATAAATACAAAGTTCCCTCAGATATTTGATCAAATTCCGTTTTGACTAACTGGTTGTAAGTCAGGTTCACATTTTTCAATACTATTATTTTAAAAAAACGGGTTATACAAATAGCACATAAAAACAAATTCATGTTGAATAATTATTGTATATTATGTAAAAAATATGTAATGAGTATTCGATTGTATATACTTTAAGCAGTTTGATTTTGATTTTTCGTAATGTTAAACTTCGATTTTTATTTATTACATATTTGTATATTGTGGTTTTAAGTGCGGATTGGATCGCAAAATCGAGAAGGGGTTGATATTGAATTTTTTTTAATTTACTCCATTAAATACTTTCCAAATTTTTTTAATTACCCAACATAAAAATAATTTCAATTCCTTCTGCATGGATGTCATATCAAAAAAAAAATTAATTCCTTTTCCAAGTTCTCTTCAGTTTCCATCTCCATATCCAAAAAATACCCAATGGAAAAATATAGTTACACGAAAAATCCATTCTTTTTCGCATATTCAAATGCTTTTTTTTACTTGACGAATCTCGTAACATGCCCTCAGGGAAGATGGATTCTAAAGGTAAAAATAAGTACTTTTGAAAAAAAAAAAGCAACGATCAATATACATCTAATGCATGCACCGTTTCCGCGAATTTAGTGCCTATCAATATTTTCTATTTATTCCCTCGTTTTTGGCGAATAGTACACACTGTATCCTTTTATCTTTGTAGCGGAGTAAGTTGAAACTTAGGCCTCTCTCTCTGTATGCAAATGAACCTCAATGCCGATCGAAGTTACAGGAATATATGAATGTAAAATGACGTTATTGGTATTTTCTGTTTTTTAAAGCTAAATTAAAGCCTTTCTTATTTTAATGCCTTTGGAATTCAATGAATATTTCAATGCGTTGATAACCACATGTTTATTTGCTTGTTTTTAATAATTTATTTAAATTCTAATTTTTTTCTTTTGTGATAATTATAAATGTATGAATAACAGCAGAAAAGTTAGGTTTTGGTAGCACTTGTTTAGAAATGTTTTGTGATGTGAATAATTGTAAGAAAAAATATATATGTTTTAAATATTGCTTCCGTTTTTCTAGAGAGTTTAATCAAAAATATTTGAATTCATATAAGACTTCTGTAATCATTCATTTTTTAAAACATTTATTAACTTTTCCTTTTACTTATTTGTGCATCAGTTATTTTTATGTATTAAATAATTTAAAACAAAATGTAAAATTTTATACATCAAAATCGGTATGGAACAATATAGATAGCGCCAATAAATACATCAAATTTTAAGTCTTTGCTATCAAACAAAATAAAATTGTTTTATTTTACTCACCATAAAAATATATTATTGTAGCTCTGAATAAGTTAGATATTTACAGTCCATTGGTTTACTTTGTATTACTCAATAACACAAAGAAGCCAACTCAGTAGACAGTAAACTCGCAATTTTCTGAATTTCTCTAAAATAGTTCCGCTAGAAAAGCTAGACAACAAGACTGTAATAGCCGACTCGGGCGTAGAACAATAGCTCAAGCTGTGCAGCAATTTTACAACTTAACCTGTTCCAGAGCTTTCCGAATTCTTCTAATTCAATCGTATAATTCCAATTCTCGCTTTCCAGTTACCGATGTGAACCCCGTAGAAGGAATTGTCTATACTGATGAATGTGCGACGCTTAAAAATTAACATATCTATGTAAACTTTTCATTTATTATTACAGCACACATTTTCAAATATGAAAGCACATCTACAGCACCAACTCATTTATTTAAAAATCTTAAATCACATTTTTTGACGTTCATTAAAAAGACATGCAAAACATCTTTCTATTATTTTCGTGAAAATTAACAAAGACTGTACTTCTCTTTCTAACAACTTCAGATCTCTATTCAACCAAAGATCTTCAAAATTAGTAATGTATATTAAATCGATTTTGAGTTCAAGCTAATTGAGAGGTGTAATGTAAAAGTTTTTTTTAAAAAAACCAAGGTTATCTGTATCCTTCTTTATCAGACCAGTTTCAAAACTGCATAATTTGTTTTTAATATATTATGACAGGTTTAGAGTGTTAATAAAGTAAAATGTGATGAAACCTTTAAAATGAATTCTTAGAGTTTACTCAATCCTGATATTTACAAATGATACTTAATTTAAAATAATTAAAATCGAATCGATATAGGTGTTCATTTCTTAGTTGAAAGTATCGAAATAATGTCTGTTCAAATCAAAGCCAGTTTTAACTCTGCTATCCTTTTAGTAATGTTTTGTTCATATTTGTGATTTAGAAACAACTATTACTATTTCTAAGTGACTATTGTCTTTCTCAAAATATGTTCTCTCTAGTTTTTTAAGAATTATTTTTCTTTTTTATAAAATACCCAAGATTTTTGTATTATTTTTGTTGGAATCTTGGTGTTAAATTAATATTTTACTTGTTGGAAAAATAACATCTTTAAAAAAAAACTAATACCTTTTTCTTTCAAAATCAAACTCAAAGACATTTAAAAAATTTGTCCTTTTATGTGAAAATGAAATTTTGGGACAAATTAGAAACAGTTACAAAACGAAAAAAATTTGAAAATCATTGGGAGAGAGTTATTACAGTTCGATGTTATGTTCTGGGAAAAAAGGTGAAGCGAAAACAAATTTATATTATCCATTCAACACTTGAAGCACCAAGTTTTATTTTCCTAACAACTTTTAATTGCGTTAAATAAAACCATTCGAATGCATTAATACATTAAAAGCAACTCAAATGCGAACATTTTACTTTCTTCATACATTTTTAAATGAGGAAAATAACTTTCTTTGTTCTTCGTCACTCGGAAATAATTCCAGGATTCTTCCAGCTGTACTTTTAATCTCCTTCGAATCATAATTATATTGTGCGAGAATTAATTTAATAAAACCCTTTCTTTATCTCTAGATATTCTTCCGGAAATAATCTCTGTACCTGATTTAATCAGGCAGCCGTCGCTTAATACTCTTCCTGGAGAAGAAAAAAACTTTTTTTTCTCTGTATGCTCAGAAATGCAGCAGTCTTTAATGTGTAGCAAGGCTGGTAGAGAATTAAATTCTAATCTCATTAGGAAGATGTGTTTGCTTTTAATTAACTGGACATTAATCTTTTTGTGAATTAGTTCTTTGTGTGTTATCAACAAAATGTATTGTGAGTGAAGTGATTTCATGTGAGAATAGCTTTGGAAAATTTTGGTAATTCAAAGAAACGCAAACTGTTTGCTATTTTTTTTATTATTATTATTATTTTTATGGTAGGTTTCAAGGTTAAAGTTGATATTTAATATATAAAAACCTACTTGCCTAATTCTGTATTAATAGCAGTTAAAGGTGGGAATTCAAAATATTAAATAAAAATTAAATGGGGAAATAATTAAGAATTAATGCCAAATTCGTTAAAGACATCTTGAACATTAAAAAAAGGAAATGAAACTATTGGAAGCAGTTGAAAAAAATCCCTTAATTAAAAAACTTTTGTGACCTTATTAATATATTCATATTTATCAAAAACTGATTTTTAATTTTTTGCATTTTTTTTTAAGTTTCTATTCAAGATTATTGATTAGCTTTCTGAATACGGTATTATTTTTCTGTTTCAGGAGTAAAAATGGAATAAAATCTTATCTGTTAATGATATGAATTTACTTAACTATTTTGAGTTTAATTTGAATATATCTGTTTCATTATTTCATCTTTTAGATTATTTTTGTTGTGTTTCATATTCACTGACTTTTTTTCATGAAAGAATATTTTTTTTCGGTGTATTAATTTGATGTACATATCACAAAGCTACTTTTGACTAGGAAAAAAACTGAATTTTCAAAACACTGAAATCTTTCTTTTGCAATGCTAATGTTTCCCTTGAATTATTTTTTTTCTTTTCATAATTATTTCAATACTTGTAATTCCATTTAAACTAACTCATTGTTTTTCAAACATTATGTAAAATTTAGTATTAATCATTATTTCATCTTTTAGATCATTTTTGTTGTGTTTCATATTCACTGATTTTTTTTAATGAGTTTTAAACTATCCAAAATAATGATCCAATCATAGCTGTTTTACTAAAATACTCGAAATACAAAAAACTAAGTATTTCGACATTACTTAACTCTGAATTGTTTATATCATAAATTTTAATTTTTTTACTACCTTTCGTAATTAAAATTTGTGAAGAGAATCTTTGTTCGTTATTTTCAGAAAAAACATAAAAAAAAATCGAAAAGAGATCTAATTCGAAAAATATTCCATACTTAATTTTGGAAATGTGTTCATGTTGTAAAAAAGGGTTAAAAAAATACGAACTGAGAAAAGAACGTCTGCATTAACTTTTTTAATATTTTTTCCTCCTTCGAGAAGAAATTGTTGGGTAAAAAAAGTACGATGTCACTGCGAAGATTTATAGCCTTAAAATAAAAAGACAGTCGAATGTGGGGAAAAAAATGTTGAGGAAATCTTGAAGATGGGATGAAATATAAATGAGAATATTTTTTTTAAAAAAAGAATGTTTGTTTACGATCTCTCTTCATAAGAATGAAAAGTCTTTGATGTATAAAAAAAAAAAAAGGAAGAGGGGAGGGGGCTATTACGCGAAATGAATTTTTCTTTCTGTCAGTAGTATATGTTCTTCCTTTACCCCACACTCAACAATTTATTACTAAGATAAAATTTTACTTGATTCTTCCTGTTATAAATTCAAACTTTGTTTCCTCTGCAAATTTCTCCTGAAAAAGTGGGAAAACATTTATGGAACCAGGAAAAACTTTTAAGTCATTTCTAAAACACTTGTTGAATGGAAATCTAACTGCCAATACTTACGCAATTAAACTTTTTTTTTTACCTCAAAAGTTTCTCGAAATTATTTGGTTTGTTCGGCTCATTTTTTTTTTTAGCTCATTAGATTTTTTTTAAAAAAAAAATCTCCTAAATAAAAAAAAAATGTCATATTCAAAGAAAATCATATGTGTCATGGCAATGCCTTTTTTAATGTAAAGATGTTTTTTTAAATCTTTCTTTTTAACTTAAAAAGTGAT
>BMAW01104639.1:379756-426790 GCA_019974015.1 Nephila pilipes
TAATTATGCGAAACTTGTTATTTATAAAAGTTTTGATTTTCATACGTATCCATAATACTGGTATAGACATTCATTATTCCATTTCAAAGTATGGAAAAGTAATGATTACATTATCTCCATTTTTTTTTTTTTTTTTTGTTGTTGTTCTTGTTTCTTTTCTAATGCTTTGCTTTGGATTCAATGTTGTTTGATTTTTAAATTGTTTATGATATTTTTAATTTTTGCCTTTATTAATCTAATATTTTATTTTATGTATTGAAGTAAATTTCTACCTTATTTATATAAGAAGCTTTACGTTTGATAATATTTGCAATTTACTTTTGATTTCCCTTTTAATTTTATTTTTTCTTTTAATTCAGTAGTATTTTAGTTGTTTATTCCATATAAATTTTTCAAAGATCTTAGAGTTTATAATATATATTTTATTTGGTTTATTACTTATAATTATGTACACTCACAAGTACAAAGTTGAGTGAAAATGCTACAAAGTAAAAAAAAATGGAAATAAAGATTCTTCATCGAACAACATGAGCATAAATCCCTTTTCGATACATTTCCCAAACTAATTGAAACATTTATGGCACTGTACAATAAGACTTTACATTGCAGTGAAACAGAAATATCCTTCAGCGCTTTCCAACCTATTCAATTCAACCAGTTTATTATCGTCATTGGTTCTAAAATGTTGATTGGAGAAGTCGTTTTTAATTTGTTCAAACTAATGGAAATCGTACGGAGCTACGTCAGGTTGCGACCAAACATTCCACTTTAATTTCTGTAGCAATGTTTGTGTTTTGCGAGCTATCGGAGAAGTAAGTTCTATGGAGCTGTATGATGCCATCACTTAATTTCCACTGTTAAGCAATTTTCAAATCGACGGTAAAAAAAAACTCTGGAATAGATTTATTTTCTAAATTTATGAAAATTTGAATAAAAAAATATTGCACATAAGACACAGACGAAAAATATACATAAAATACAGTCAGTTAAATTAGCGAGAAAATTTATTTGGTTTGATTAACGTCGCACGAGGAGCAACACGGGCTGTTGGCGACGGACCTCGTAATTTTGAACCTCGGTCAAGTGCCGATGGCGACACCTGAGCTGCCCCCCCCCCACTTCTCTCCTAACTTTCAAGCCAACAGGACCAGTGTGGTGACCGGGAATGACAGAATAGTCCCACTGTAGCTCATGCATGTCGTAAGAGGCGACTAAAATGGGTACCCAGCGTCTGGGGATATAGCCGGGCACCCTGCCCCTGGGACTATGTCAGGAGACCTCAGGGACTTACCTTCTTTAGGTAAGTACTGGCATCATGACCCCGAGGCTCCCAGAGATTTTTTTCTTTCCTATGGGATTTACTGTCTTTGGTAAACACGGATGACGCACATCTGGGTTACCCTAACGATACTTCTCTGTTTTCGACCCTCCTTCTTGTCAATTTTTGTCTTTTTTTTCACGTCCAGACTACAGTTAAATCTTGTTTGGTGCAGCATAACCACATCTGGCTCTTGCGCCAATAACCTTTACATTCATTCACTCACTCACTCCACGCCAACAGGAGGACTTTAGGCCCCCACAGATTTAACGTGCATCAGCTCCGGCTACACGGCGGGTCTTTGGTGACATCAAGACTCGAACCTACGACTCGATGAAAACCGCCGGCCACAAGTTCGCTGCCATATCCACTGGGCTACCGTGCTCCCCCCCCTTTTTTTAGCGAAAAAAGAAGCTAGGATGCTGCTGCCCTTTTTTGCTTTTGGCAATATGCAAACAGATTCTAAAAGCATATAGTCAAAAGTTTAAGGCAACTTATTTTAGATCTTGAATAATGAGATCGAAAGTTTTTGACTATACCTTTATCAAATTCTGTAATGTTTTTTTTTAATGAGTTGGCTGTTATTGCCGTTTCTTTAGCTATGTGAATTCGGTGTAAGCAACACCGTGTTTTCTTCTTTGTTTTTTGAGACAAATCTTACATTGGCTTTTTACTGTAATGAAATGATGTAGCCCAAACTGAGTTAAATATTGACAAATAAGTAAAATATTTTTTAATTACGAAGACATCATATACAATATTTCATTTTCTTCAATTATTCAGATTACATTATAATTTATTAAACATTTACTTTATATCGTTTTCCTACATCGTTTTAAATGGAATTAACAAATTTTGGATGTTTAGTAAAAAAAGGTCCACGTCACGCTACATGCTTTATGTTACATAGAATAATTGGTGTACTTGGACTAATTTTTCTATATATTTTATGCGTCTAATGCTTAATTTGCAAACTATACCGAATAATTAACCATTCAGTTTAATCATGTCGATGAAAACATCCCAGCTCGATAAGTTTTTCATGTTCAACTCATTTGCATTGTACGTATTACATTTAAATGCTCGTGGGTTTACGAGAAATTAATGAAGTGAAATGGTAATAATTATATACTCTATACATAAGTTATTTTTTTAAACGATTGCGGCAAAAAAAAATACTTCATTTTACTTTGTCTTTAAACACTGTTTTTCATCATTTATTTATTCAAAAAGGCCTTATCTTGGATCATTCTATTTTATTGAATGCAAACTTCATTTAGAAATCAAGAACCAATCAACATTCGTTAAAAATTTTAATTCAACTTGCAATGTCATTAACATTCTTTAGAGAGAGAAAAAATTTATTAAAATGATATTTTCTAAAGTGCAATTGTGTCTCTCATTGGGAAAACATTTCTTTATATGTATTTTTAAGCTACTGAGGCAGTCCAGGACATGATACAACACAGTAATAACCAATCTGGAATTAAAGTTGTAATGCATCTAGAAGCAATTTGAATCGGCATTCATATGCAAATACCGTTTCCATTGTTTGGTCGTTTCCGCCGGTGCATCACCTGATAGAAGCCATCTTTAATGTGTGTCATTAACGCATGCGACGAACCATAGCTCCTTGACAGGGCTTAGAAGAGGAAAAAAAAATTGGTGGACTTCAATAATTGAAAAGTTGTAAAAGAGCTGCTTATACTGTAGCGTATATCCTATAGTGAAGAAAAGCAATTGTCTTTACTACCTGTGATGTGTCTGCCTCTGCTTTTGTCGGTTGTTTTAATGGATACATTGTAAAATATTTATTGTCACTGCAAACTAGTCTGACATTTTTTAAAAAAAAATTATTGCAGGTCTGGATTCAAAGTGATAATTCACACCTTTTCATCAGGAAAATTCATTCTTTTCATGGTTTAGTTAGTTTAAAAACGTTCCTTTTAGTCTTTTACTCGTGTTTTATTGAATTAACGTTTTGTTAGAAGTGTTGAATGGATTTAAAAGATTACATTTTAGCAAAAATTCACTTTTACTAAGTTCATTTTAATTCAGAGTACCTTACCTATAGTACTCAAATTAAGTACTTTTATTTTTCTCTAGAGGAAATATTGTAAATGAAGCACTTCGCATTTTATTATAATTCATTTTCAATATTCATACAAAGACAAATTGTTTTCATTATTCTCATGAATAGATCTGCTTTTTTTATCAATATATATATATATATATATATATAAAATTTATGTCTTATAAATTATTTTCCGTTGGTTTTATCCATTGTGTTTCATCTCTTGCTTTTAGATATTTCAAAAATTCCGACATTCTTTTTCAATACTTCATTAAACATCAATAGTTTAGTTTATCTTGAAATAAATGCAAAGCTATTTCATTGAATACATAGCGGTATCTTTTGAAATACGCTAAGTGGGAAAGTTATACATTAAAATAAATCTTTCTCTTAACAATTTCAAAAAAAATAGCCTTACCTTTGGGGGAATTTACAAATATTATGTTCTATGTCAATATGAGTCCCATATTTACTGACGGATTCTTTCGTAGTATTTTCTCTTTTAAAATGGTTTGAATGAAAGTGCGCCTCGATAATGGAGAAATTTTACATTTGCTTTTCATGTCCCATTCGAAATATTTCACGTTTTACATTTCCGTTTAAATGATGAATTTTAAATTCACAAACACTGCTTTAATTTTTTTTACTTATGTTTAATAAATTTATTTTTGATCTTAAATCATACTTTTCTAAACTTTTTTCTTCATAGACGAAGACTACTGAATTAGAAATTGTAATTTTTCAATTTTTAACGAAAAGATGTATATAATACTAAGTAGATAAAATACAGAATTCATCATTCAATTTAAGTTATAATAGTTTTGAAGCTAAAATTGAAAATAAGTTTCCGGGGATGTTTTTAATTGTATAAAATTTCGCTCTGTCTATAAATAAAATATTCTTCTATTACGAATTTGAATAATGGGTTTTGAATTGTAAGGAACAATGTGGGTCGGATTTATCCAATTGTTCAGAATCAAATTTACTCTCGTGATGAATCTCTATAGTTGAATGTTTTAAAAGTGTACTCCATTTAAGTAATTTATCAAATATATTATTATTTATTTACTTAGAAATTATATTATATAGTGCTTAAAGTAAACTTTATTAATGAAATGTTGAGTCATTCGCTAAATGATAAATTTTATTAAGTACTCTTGTGTTTACTAAGTACTCTTGCGAAATTCAATAGAGGAGCATTTTAGAATATATTATTTACTGTTATTCTCTAATGTTAACAATGTGTTAATAATTTAAAATGTTTAGTAATAGGTATTTTAGTACACTTTAAAAAAAAACGATTGTAGTTCATTATTTTTAATTACGTTACTAACTTTTAAATAATGCATTATCTTGTCAAGAAACAATCGAAAGTATGTTTATATATAACACTTTTATTTATTTTAAAATAATTTATTAAACTTATGCATTAGCAATTATATTGTAAGTTCAGGAAGATTGTAAGTTATTTTAAACTGTTAAGTTTTCACAATGAATTAATTATTTTTAGATCAGGTTTATAGCTATGAGGTATTAATGAGGTATTTATGAGGCACAATTATATATTGAAGCATCTTCGGAAAAAATTTTCTTAAATTTTACAGTAATCTGAAAAAATACAGAAACATTCCAAAATAATTGTGAGAGTGAATATTTTTCAATCTAATTCTGCATAATTCTCTGTTTTATCACATTCGTAAAATTTCTACATTTAATGCATCTTCGGCCGCGAATGGTTTTTCCGACTCCAAGGAGGGGGAGAGAATTGATGACCTTGATGCGGCAGCGTTGTTTCGATTCCTGGACCAAGGGGTCCCAAGTTGACGATCCTACCAATCAGGCCGAAAAGATATCTCATTGGGCTGATTGAGTAAGGCCTTTTAACTTCTAACGTTGTTGGATGTGCAGCGACTCTCTTTTACAAGATCTGGAGGCACCTTAGTGATTTCTTACTTTCCCAAGAAATTTATTAACTTTGGTGAACACGGGTGCGTCCCCGGAATATCCTACCGATCCGCCCCAATTTTCGACTGTCCTTCTCATCAAACAATTTTTATCTTTCCCTTATTTTTTTAAATGTATAGATAACAATTACACCTTGTGTGGCGCAGCATAGCCATATATGGCTCTTGCGCCATTATAAGCTCCCCCATCATTCTCTCACACTGAATGTATACAATTAAATGGACTACTTATGTCAATATGATGTGAATATCTTGAAAATATCAATAGCTTGAAAATCAATTGCTTTCATATGCGAGGTTAATTTACCGTAATGATCTTTCTTTCCCATGGGGTTTACTGTCTTTGGTAAACACGGGTGACGCGCACTCCGGATACCCTAGTGATCCTTCTTTATTTTCGATTCTCCTTCTTGTCTATCAATTTTCATCTTTTCAAACATCTGGATCACATTTTTACCTTGTTTGGCGCAACATAGCCACATCTGGCTCCTGCGCCATTAAAAGATACTAACACGCACACACACTGAGATATAATTTATTTTATTGGTCATGGTGTATTAATAAGTAAATAATTTCGTCCACTTTCATTGAAATGATATCGAACGTTGCGAATTGATTGCTAAATTTTCGCTGTATTTTCCCCTTTAAAATTATGTTCCGCAATTCCTTTCTTCAATTCATCAAATTTTGCCTCTAAACTAACCAAAAATATTGCTTATTATTTTTGTTTCTTGTAATAACACGTAATTTATTTTCTTGAAATAATTTGGATAATTCACTGCTATTTAAATGCTCAAGAATAGAAAATTTTTATTTTATATTTTGTTTAGAAAAGTTTTATTCTTTAAGCATTAAATCTTTTCTTTTTGTGCATTTTATTTGCATCATGTTAATATTAATTTTATTTCATCGCCTTATAAGATGTTTCAACTGCTAATGTATAGAATTATCGCATTTTATATTTTTACTGTTGCGACCATTATCAATTATTTTAACATTTAATTCTTCATCTACTTTTCTTATTTCATATTTGCAACTCAACTTCATGATAAAATCGCAAAAGAATATCAATTACTTAAATTACCGTTGTTTGTTTGAACGTTGCGCTTATTAAAATTATAATCCAAACTTAATAGGTTTGACTACATAATTCTTATGTTAGCTTAAAATTTATTACAAAAAATTATTTCCCATAGTTTAATTTTGTAAATATTTAATTTAACAAAAGTTTATTTTCAATAAACTGCATTATATATATATTTAAATTACTCGTTGCTATTCCATGAAGTTAGGCTGATTTTTTTTTTTTTTTCAAAATATCTCGATATACCAAATAATTCTCATTTTTGATTTATATATCTGTAGAAATCGACAACTTGCGAATCAAAGTTTACCATTTTCAAATAAAAAGCATTGAATGATTAAATGTTAACTGTTCATCTTTTCTTTTTGGTGAAAAAAAAAATTTGTAGTATTAATTTTTTCGGTGTTTTTTAAAATTCATTTTCCTTTCCACTCTTATTTAGAATGTCATCAAATACAACACCAGTAAAATAGGGGCTTTCTAATTTTTTTCAGTAGAAAATCCGAACATATATAAAAAAAAATGTTATGTAGATTTCAACAATTTTTTTTTTTGTTTTAATTATATCAATTTTAAAAGAAATTGACATTTTGGGTCAGGTATGAGCCATGCTAGCCTAGTGGTCATGGTCGCTGACTCAAGGTTGGTGTTTTCGTCAAGTCGCGGGTTCAGACCCTGATGCCACTAAAACCCTGTTGTGTAGCAGGGCTGATGCTCGTTATATCTGTCGAGGCCCCAAGACCTACCTTTGGAGTGGTGGCTAAGTTTGGAGAGGGAGCGGCCAACTCGGGTAACTTCCTCATCGCTTAAGCAGATTCAAAATTATGAGGTCTGTCGCCAATTGCCCTCACGTTGCTTCTCAGTGCGACGTTAATAAGCAATCAAAACCAAATTCGGGCACGCAAATATTATTTAAAAGTATATCTCGAATAGTTTCATATACTTTTCCATTTTCAAAAACTGTTTCATCATTTTTATTTGGGTATAGAAAATGCTGAAATGTGTTTCTATCTTTAGATTTTAACGCTGTCTAAGATATCTAAACGGCTCTCGATCCACTTTTCCACGTCTTTTCTCGCGAGATCTCTCGAGGCACGTTTCACTAGACCACTTCGGAATTTTTCTTTCGCATTATCGTGAATTGAGCCAAATTAGCTTACGCTGCTGCTGCTATTTTCTGAGGTATTGAAGAATGTATAATAAATAAATTCTATGGTGTTTAAGACGGTTACACTTTTTAATAAAGAATGTCGTTTAATCATTCGGAGAAACAGCTCATGTAGTGACGGTCTTCGCATTTTATACGAAAATTGTTTAATATTAAAATCGAAAGGAAGTTAATTGAATTAGAACTAAGGAAAGGATTTAATAACTAATACATCGATTTATTCTGGTTTTGTATGAATATTTTTTCAATATCAAGTAAATTTTAATGAGGGGGGGGGGCAAATATAATTTGACACCTGTAGTTGGACTTAAAAACGTGTTTTTTTTTTTTTTTTTTTTTTTTCGTTTGCTGAATTAGAGGTATCTTTAATGGTAAAAATAAAGTACAAAATTAATTGAATTTCAGCAAGGGTTTTTGATAACTTGTAGCATTGCATCTGTATGAATTCTTTTATCTGTAATTGTAATCGTCTTTATTAATGAACTTAAGATTAGGTATATTAAATTCATAAAATAATCACAAAATATGCATGTAGTTAAATTCTATTTCAGATGAATTACAACCCGAGTTTCTAAATTTAAATAATTGTTTCCATTGATTTCCATCCTGAGTACTTTAACTTAATGAATTATTAACCATGACTCTATAAATCTATCGATGTCGATAGATTTGTAGAATCATAGTTTATAGTGTAAATTTGGAGAATTCAGGATTTTGTTCATTACCATTTACCTCTTATTTCCTAATTTGCTTATCAAGGTAACCCAACAAGTGTTCAATGGGGTTAATGTTGGGTGTCTGAGCTGTTTTTGAAAATTGTAGAACAGCTATTCTTGTTTAGTTCGAGCTGTATGTTTTGGATCATTATCTTGCTGTAAGATAAACGATTTCTGATGTCCTGATTTTGCAGCGTTTTGACGTATATTATCTTTTAAAATGTTCAGATAACTGAATTGATTCTTTATTCCACCATTACCTACACCAGCCGCTGACGTGTAACCCCAAACCATAACTGAACCACCACCGTATTTAACAGTTCCTCTCCTGTTCTTTGGTTCGAGTTCTGCATTTGCTTCTCTCCAGACTTTTTGCTGTTCATCTGATCCATAGATGATGAATTAACTCTCACCTGAAAAAATTATAGAGCTCCAGAAAATAAAGTCCTGTTTTAAATTCTCTTTTTCAAAAATTAGTCTTTTTTGTGATTAATTTTGCTTGCGATTGGTTTTCTTCACATGTTCCGACCATAGTATCCCGCCTTTCGTAGCACATGGCTAACTGTCTCAAGATTGCAAGATTTACCTAAATGTTTTTGTACATCAGATTTTAATTTTGAGCACTAATATTTGGATTTTCCTTTATTTTTCTAATAATATCCCTACTTTCTCTATCAATGAATGTGAGTGTTTGAGCAGTTCTAACCTTGTTTCTAGTACTGCCCTCAGTCCGAAATTTTTCAATAACTTTTTGCATTATGATAGGACTTTTCCGATGATCTTAGAGATTTTCCATTGAGACTTGCTCTCAGTGGAAAATGCTCTTGAGTAGTTTTGTAATTAAATCTATCAGATCTTGGGATAGGTCCTTTCCTCGTGGAGCCGTTAGTAAATTATATAATTATTTAGCGTCTAGCATAGAAAATTACAGGAAAACCTTCAGTTTCCGTAACGTGCAAAATAATCATAAAGAAGTAGTACATCTAGACTTCTAAACGACTTACAACCTTTAAATTTTCATATTACTTACATACTTTTGTGATGCAAATTTTTACTGGTAGATAAGAAAATGATCTTTAAAATTGTAAATTAAATTAAGGCAAAGCTTATTCCCCATTTTCTTGAAGTGAAATTAGCAATCAATAAGATATATTCTCCAAACATATATCTTGTATTTATTTTAAAAATTTGAACTTTTTCACTGGAGACATGAGTTGCATACTTACTTTTGTGACTAAGTGTAGGGATTCAACTCCAATCTATTTGCTATCTATTTGAGGTGCGATTCGGAACGTTTTCCTGGTGGAAAATCCAGTTGCCAGAGTTTTTTCAAATGAAAACAAGAGTCCAAGAGCGCATCTTAACAGTCCTTTGAACATTTACGACTTTCAACGGCACAATTGGTATATGTTTCCGACAAACAGATCACGCCCCACGTTATGACATCACCACCTTCTTGTTTCTGGCTAAAGAAAAAAACGGTTTTTACATTGGAGGGCATACTAATAATCGGTCCAATCATCTAGACCGCCAAGATTGAATTTCTTTTCATCCCTGAATATAACGGTTAATGATCGATTTTTCCAATAAATGTGTTTCCTAACCCAAAGCTCCTCTTTATGATGTATTTTGAGTATTGATGTTCGCCATATACTACGATAACATGATTTGCTTGTAACAATGATGAAGTGTATATCTGGACAACTGGGATGACTAGATTGTTGGCAATTTGGCGGACAGACATTTATTGATTATAAGCAGCTCTGTCGCAAAAGTTGTCTATTTTGTTATGGAAATGTCGTCTTTGGTCTCCTTGTTCTTTCTTACTGTAGATGTGTCACGATGGGAAAAGATATTATATGTACCTGTTTTTCTACATTGCGTGTGTTTCGAAATTTCCAGAGCTTTCATTCATTTGCACTTGAAACGCCAAATTTCAATATTTTGAACTTGTGAGAACTCCAACCTTGAGAGGCATTTCGCACTAAATTTCAAAAATCGGAAAAACTTATTCGTCTTTTAAAATCAACAATAATTACATCACTGGAAAAGTTCTTGATATATACAAATTTCCTGATTTTGAACTTGTAATTCCAATTTTTCATAGTTTTCCGTACATTTTTGGGAAAGCATGTTTTTTTTTAAAAAACTAAATTATGTTTATTTTTATTGAATAAATGGGAACAAAATTTTAACTATTCCACTTTCGGAATATTGTATAAATGATTTTTTTAATTGCTCTAGCACCTTTATTTGAATTGTTATCCAGAAAAACACCAGTCCGTAAAACAGAGACGCGCTTTAGTCTTTCCGAATTACAAGATGCGTCAAAAATAACCCATATTATAGCAGTATGAAATATTGATTTAAATGATTCGAATATTTCCTTTAATCTTTAAAAAATGACCCGTTTAACATATATTCTCGACTTTTCTAACAATATGTGTGTAACCAGGTCATTTGTGGGATTCAGTAGAAAAATTGGTTTTCCCATTATGAGTACCAAATTGTAAGCGGCCGTGAATCCATGGGAGTTGATTTTCAAGCAGTGTTATTTATGATAATGCATATAACATAAGAGATGTATCTGGTTACGTACATTATCGGGACACTACAGAACAAATTTAATAAAACTATAGAAACTCTAAAGTATTTTGGTGCACTAGATATCTCAGTCTGAGAATTCCAAGTTGTAAACTAATGCGAACCCTTGGGAATTCATTTTCAAGCAGCATTGCGCTTTATCAATATTCAGCTTCATTTGAAACCAATGAAGTTTACTAATGTTAATTGAGAGTAATGATGCGGCACATGAACTGAGCCGTTAGATGATGCTCTACCCATTTCCGCGGTTTATTGTATTACTCTGGTATGTGTTGATTACCATTGGACAAATTTCGAGTTAATTTAAATTCATGTTAAAATTTTCAATTTAAAATTTTTAAAATCTGTCTTTAACAAGAGATAGATGTATGATTTTTACTTTTACACGATTATCAGTTTTAAAATTATTTTTCGAACCCGTGCTATTTATGTATTTTTAAATTATTTAATTTAAATTATTTTCTGTCAGTTTTCAAATATTTTTGGGAAAATTAATTTTTTTAAAAAAAAGTTTGCTTTATTTTGGTAATAATGTATCTATGTACATAAGTATCTTAACACTAGATATACCGGCAATTTCACAATACCTTTATCTACCGACACCATTCAAAATGACTGGTCTTAGAAAAAAAAATAGTTGGATTTCCAGTGTTTATATATTTTTAAAAAAATAATATATTACAATTAACTTAGTTTTGAAGTAATTTATTACTTATAAATTCATTCATTAGTTAATGAAAACGTATTTAAATTCTTTTATTTTATAATGTAATTGTCGTGTAATTACAGATCTAGCACATAGTGACATATGTATCATTTTTATAGAAATACAGTACGAGAATAATAAAACACAATTTTTATTCTCGTACTGTTTACCATTTTTTGGACCTGAAACATTTTTTAAAAATAAATTGAAGCTAATAAGATAATATTTCATTCTGTATTTAGTTTTCTTACCAAAGAATATGGTTTTGAATATTTCAGTACCCCCCCCCCAAAAAAAAAAAATAAATAAATAAATCTTTCCAATATTTTTATTAAAATTTCACCCCAATACCCCTCAAAATTTAATCAACGACTGAAAATTTATAATGTACCGTCCTGTAATCAAGGACTTACCGTTATCACTAATTCTGTCATTATCACCTAAATAATATTTTTATCATTTCAAAAATCATGCGCAGTATTTATTATAATTTATTAAAACTATACAAAACTGATATCACCACATAGAAAAATGCACCAGTCATTTTGACTGGTTTGGTGTTAGTAACGGTGATAATCAAACACTTTTTGATTTTAAATTAAAAAGTAAAGATAACGACCTAATATTATTTATTTAATCGTCGCACAAAATGTCATGATATCTTTTTAAGCAAAAAAAAAAAAAATTAAGATTAAGTAGGAATTTGAAAATGAAATTGTAAAACCAGTCATTTTGACTGCTGTGGTAAATCTAGTGTTAAAGAGTTTTCTAAGCAGTCTGATTCTCCAAATTTAAAATGTTACAAACATGGAAAATAAGCAACATTTTAAATAAATATCATTTTTCTTTATTTTTGTTATTTTAAAATCCTTTAAATTTAACCTATTGGGAAAATTTAAACTTTTTGTTGTATTTCATATATTTTCACAAAATATTTCATCGAATCAATTTCTCGTCGTAGGTTAAGTTTATTACCATTAATCTAAAAGGAATAGATTTAATGAATTTTTAGTCACTGATTGTATACTGACGAATCCAATACATTAATATGTTTTCTAGAAAACTCTTTTTAAAAATGGAATCCTCTAAAAAATTCATGTTTTCCTTGTATAAAATCTTACCGTACCAAAATTAAAAGGAATATCCAATTAAGTTTGTTGATTAATAACCTCTAGAAATGATTAATTTTACATTATTCATCAAGAACATGATTCAAATTTTAGAGTATTTCATAACAATGGATTGAATTTTATTTAATGAAAGAGGTGAAAACTACTATCTTATTTAGGTATACAGGCTAATTTCATTATAATTAGATTTCGAATGAAGGATGGCATGTTTAGTTTCGATTTCGTTAAAGATATCGTGGAATAAAAGGTTAATGATTGATGATATCATTACTTGCTTACAAAACTTCGAAGTCCTATCGTAGCTCAAAATGCATACTTGTATTATAAAATACTGCTGTTGTTAAATTAGTCTTCTGAGGAATAGATTTAGTTCTCATATTTAATTATTTAGTTCTAAAACACTTGGATTATTTCCTTGCTCCAAAATATGTCACAATTTTTTGAGATTGGTAGTTATTTCTACCAATCAATCACTAATTATTATATATAGTTATTTACTTTTTTTCCTTCAACAAATTATAAGTGATTACTTTTTTACGGGTGATCAAATAATTCAAACCATCTTTTGAAAAGTATATGATTGAAAGTTCTAAGTGAGCAAAAATGAAGATGAATGTCACGGCATTACTGCAGATCGATGAATGCGTGTGCTATTTACTTTTTGTGGTTATATATTTTAATTAGATTTGTACTAATTAATATATAATTTAATGATGAAATTTTTTACTATGCGGCATCTTTTACTGACTGTAAACAATTAAATATAGTATTCCAGCTCAAAAAGCTTTTTCAACCATTTTGTACTTTTTTTAAAAAAAAATTGGAACTGTACTATCAGCCAAATTAAATAGCAATTGATATTATTTTATAATTATGGAACTTGTAAGTTTCAGTAGAAATTTTAAAGAAGGAAATCGAAACTGAGATACAATATTTTCTTTTGAGTTTACCTTCCTGCCATTAATGCCACCCATCTTATTTTTTAAAACCAAAAGCTATCTCCCACAAAAACAATTCTTTGCATGTATCCTTTCTCTATTAGTAGGCCGATTCGGTGATGTGTGACCTCGTCTACCGAAGGCCTCTGACCTCTAAGAAAACCACTGGACCGGTTCAAGGAAGGTCGGCGGTATTTGGGGTTAGAGGTACTTCTTCAATACGCTATCCGTGGTCTTTCGCCTCCCGCTGGTAATAAATGAAATCGGACTTTACTCCCATGCAACCTGTTTTGCCAACATCCCAGATGATCCCTTTATTACCGACCAATGCAATAAAGAAAATTCATTATGCACAGAGATTATCATCTTTGATGGCCGCTTGTAGGAAGTAAGGACTGAAGAATAGGTGATGTTCCCAAAGAAAAAAAAATGCACGATGGTATAAATGTTTTTTTTTTTTAAGAGTGTATGTAGTTTTGTGACCTTTAGAATTATATTTTTTTTTCTCTCTGCGAAGAAGAGATGTTTTCTTATTTACTGTTAGTGGAGAATTTTTTATAGCAATTTAAGGAGCAAAATGGGACTGGGTGGAAATATTTTCTGGTATGTAACTCGTAAAAATGGATTTCTGTTTTGTGATTTCATTTTTGTTCTTTTTGTTCTGAAAATACGAAGTTTATTGCTCATTGATATAATACCTATACTTTTTATGTTTTCACCTTTTCGGTCTTTACTTCTTTTGGAATTAAATGTATCATTTTTTAAATGTTTTTTTGCGAAATATTGAAGTAACGATGTTCCTGGAGAAATAAACTTCTATCCGTATAGAAAGAAAAATTATGGAATTTATTGCTGATGGTAAATGGTTTTGTTTCCTCTTAGATTTTAGAATGAGTTTAGATAATGTTTTTAATGCTCATGATAATAATCTCAAATTTGTGCTGTCATATTGTATTAGACTATAAAACTACGCTATGCTAATAAACTACTTAATAAGAGAAATTTGCGTCTTGGGTTTGCGAAATTTAAGTGCAAAACAGAATAATCTACAACTCTTTAAATCTGGGAACGAGAAGCACCTCTTTGAAATGGAAATTTGTAAGGAACGCCGAACTCGGGATATTATTTTCGTCTTTTGGCTGCGAGTTGAATGTGTGGAGTCGCTTATAAATGCATTATTGTGTAGTTCTCAGCTTAACTCAAATTAATTTTGAACACTGTTATAAAGCCCTGTCTCCAGTTAGACGATGGTTTTTTTTTACCAGTTATGCAAATGAAACCCCTCCGGGACTTACCTTTATTACCTAAATATGAGATTTATGACCCCTGAGTGATCTTTCCTTTCTCCCGTTGGGTACGCTATCTATAAGTGTAGGTGACGCTCCCCCAGAAGCCCTATATTTTCTATCCTAATCGTTAGTCAATTCTCTCTCTTGTATCTGTGGAGTTTTGTCAAAATTACAGATGCACGTTTTTTCGCAAAGTGGTCCTCAGTGGCTTACCTGAGTGGTTCAGTGATGAGGTATGTTAATCATGACCCCGAGGCACATCCTAATGATCTTCCTTTCCCATTGGATTTACTGTCTTTGATAAACACGGGTGACACCCCCCTCCCAGACGCTTTAGCAATCCTTATCTATTTTCGGCTCTTATTCTTTTCAATTAATTTTTATTCCCCCCTCCCCATTTTTCAAACGTCATATCTAGTTTGGTGCTGTGTATTTGGTGCTGGTTCTTGCACCATTAAAATCTACAGTCATTCCTTTTTCATAAAATATCGAATGCTTGATTCAGCTTAGCCAAAAATAAATTGGGCCTCGCGCAATACTGTCGACCACTTTCAAAAATTTCAAAATCTCCGCGACTTGAAAATTTAAAGGTTTTAAAGTTATATTACCATTTTTCTAAGAAAAATCAATTTTGACCACCAAGCGTTGCTAGTGGTGCTTTGGTAAAAAACGCTTAATTCTATATTTTCACCTCATCCTCCACGCGTATAAAGTTTTCTATATTTAAATTGCAAATATTTTCCCTTTATTTGGTTTCGGAACGGCATTTCTTTTTAATTTCAGTTAATTTCAATAGTTTAAACTTCCTTTTTAAACCTCTCTTACTCCCGCTGACTGCAGTGTTCTTGAAGTCTTTTCGCCTTCGAACTGAAGTCCCACCCCCTAATCGGGTCGCGGTAGCCTAGTGGTCAAGGTCGTGGACTCGCGATCGGGGTTTTTCGTTCAGTCGCGTGTTCGATCCTTGGCCGCCAAAGACCCGCCGTATAGTCGGGGCTGATGCACGTTAAATCTGTTCGGGACCCAAAGTCCTCCCGTTGGTGTGGATGTTAGGAGAGGAGGGTGCCAGCTCAGGTGTCGTCCTCGTCACTTGACCGTGGTTCAAATTACGAGGTCCGTCGCCAATAGCCCTCGTGTTGCTTCTAGTGCGACGTTAATAAAAACTAAACTAAACTAAACTAAACCCACCCCCTAATCATCTCTCCGCCCATTGCTATATATTATGCTTCTTAGCTTACAGCTCTGCATCCTATGGCAATGCGTGCTCTCATAACTTATTCTTCATGTTTGTTTCGGCAGTTCTTCACTCTGCCGAATACCCGGTCTTTTGTTGCCTTGATCCTAATTTTTGATAGATAATTCTAAATTATGAAAAATTCTCTAATTTTGATTTTTAACTTACTAATTCTGATGAGAGAGTAAATTAAAATTGTTTAATAGGTACCTCGTAATTTTAGCCGTTACCGTTACCCGATCTGTACTCCAATAAAAACGATCGACCTCTTAATAAAATTGAGGTATAGCTTTAGTTGACAATCAACATTATAGAAATTTGATCTTTCTAATAATTTACGCATGATAATTGACATCATTGTTCTTTGTCGCTCAAATTGTTTCATTCCTCAGGAAATTAATTTTATTTCATTTGCAGGGGAAGACTAATTAGTGTTGTTTTTCATAATTAATCCATTGATAGGTATTTAATGTTTGTTCAATCGAAAATGCTTGTTAATCATTAGTTTATAAACAGAATGTTATTATTTTAGAATTTTTACAGAAAGTGGCCCAAAGCCATCGTAGAATTTTGAAAGAAATATTAAAGTAGGAAAACAGTTTCTTCACATTAATAATTATTTATGATAAATTTTGATTAGTTTATTTCATACCAAGGGGGAAAGAAGTTTTGAAATGTCTTCTCAAACCGTCAGGAAATGAATGTGTTTTCCTGAACATAGGATAAATTTCTTGTTCGAAATGTTTGTTAAATTAAAAGTAAGCTTCCCTGTCTGACTTAAAATTTATTCTCTTTCTTTACATTTCCTCTGTACCGAAAATAACTGAAAATATCAAATAATTCTAAAAACTGATACTAACTTTTTCCAAACAAAAAGTTGTGTCCTCATATTTTATTCAATATACCTACCTTTTTTCCCTTGGCAGCCTGGAAAATAAAAAAAAGAAGCCAAATCCATCATTTAATCCGCCAAGTGATTCCGATTCTAGTCTAGATACTGTGGCCAC
This sequence comes from Nephila pilipes, assembly GCA_019974015.1. Taxonomy (NCBI): domain Eukaryota; kingdom Metazoa; phylum Arthropoda; class Arachnida; order Araneae; family Nephilidae; genus Nephila; species Nephila pilipes. Next base: position 396,986 of record BMAW01104639.1, read on the forward strand.
CACCCCAGAGAGAGTAGCATTCAATTTCAACAGCCGATTAAAGGGAAGTCTTTCACCTACCGATAGGTTTTGGCAACCGACTAAGATTAATGACGCAAGACTGTGCGTGACGGCACAGCAGCATGTTGCCCAACACTCGATTTTCCCCTTGAATTTTGTTACTCCTGTAAGTACGGTTTTGGTGTGGGATAGAAACAGAAGATGGACGACATTTTAATACTCACGCGCTTTTTACGCTATCGATTCTTGTACGGATGGAATCCAGGGTGTTATTCCACCTAGAGAAAGGGTAAGATCCCAGGCATGTTGTCGAAAAGTATTTTGCATCTGATTATTGATTTCTGGTGCTTAGTATTCCTGTTGGATAGTATTGGATTTACTGGGGTTTGCTTTCGGATATCGTTGTTGCAAATGGTTGGTGTAATTTACCGACACTTGTTTGGCTGTACCAAAGTAGCGCCTGGTGTAATGTAAATCTTGGAAAAGTAACTGATTTGCAATTAATGAATCTTATCTTTTTCCATATCTCGCATCAGCACTGGTCTGTCAAAGCAGTCGTAAATATCGTTTTATTGTATAAAATAAAAAACCTAAAGCAAAATGGAAGAAATCCCTAACCAGGCAATTAATTTAAATAAAAATCTTAAGATTCCGGATATCCATGAATTATTTAAACCATTTTAGTATTACTCGAACGAAAATGCATAAAATAAGTGACAGAAATGTTTCAAGTAATGAAACATATTTTATGAATTGATGAATTCCTGTGCTGTTTTTTTATCGCAACTTTGTGTATAACATTAGCGGCTGGCGGTTTTCGTTCAGCCGCGGGTTCGATCCTTGGCCACCAAAGACCCGCCGTGTAGCCGGGGCTGATGCACGTTAAATCTGTTCGGGGCCCAAAGTCCTCCCGTTGGCGTGGTGTGGATGTTAGGAGAGGGGGTGCCAGCTCAGGTGTCGTCCTCGTCACTTGACCGTGGTTCAAAATTACGAGGTCCGTCGCCAATAGCCCTCGTGTTGCTTCTAGTGCGACGTTAATAAAAACTAAACTAAACTTGTGTATAACATACCCAGTGATATTTTTACGTTAAGTCAAATATTTTCACATATTTAAAGATTTTTTTAGACTCAAAAATATTACACACGTCTTTGAAATGCATATGAAATTTATACGAGAGTGTTTCGTTTATTTTTAACGTTTTCCTGCAAGATCTGTGGAGGAATATCTGGAGGCTATGCTATGACACCCCATTTTGGCCGATATTCGTTTCGTTAGAGTGGCAGTGAACATCTATGTATATTCCAACAGGTATATTTCGTACATTCAATAGATAACTACCCGCAATCGTCATATATGAAAATAAAAACTAACTATGACTTTCTACTTGTAATAAGTGGTGATTTGATATCATTACCTCTTTAATTTTTTTTTTTTTTTTTTTGCATGACTTTAAAAATGTGTTCAATAATTAATCGAAACCAGTGATGTTTAAATGATATAATATTTAAGTTGCTTTACTGAACAAAAATCTTAATTCGAGATTAATCTTAATTTTGTTTCGTATTAAATGCAATCGATTATATTGGTTGCTTTTAAGAATCATTAACGATAGTTTTTCTTTTAGAAATTTATGTTGGTATTTGTCTCGCTTATTTTTAAAAAAGGAATTTTTTGATGATCTTTTTTCGTTATTTAACTATATAGCCATCTTAAAGTGTAATTAAATAGTCAATAAGTTCAAAACTCCATTTGAAAATATGCAAGTGACTTATCTATCAAGCACTTTATTATCTATCGAAGGATATGCAAGATCTCTCTCGCGCGCGCGAATCCCGCTTCATATAGTTAATCCTAGTTAATGTCAAATTATAAAGTCGTAACTTATCAAATCACTCGTTCAGATTCAAGCACTTCTCGATTGTAGCAGATTTGACTTCTATTATTCTGATCAGGAATATCTTCCAATTACTCATCTAATTTACCTAATCACATTTCGTTTGGGTACGGAAAAAATTGTAATTTTATGCAATTAAAATTACCAAAAATCCCCGAAGTTTTAGTGAAAAGAAAATCGAGAATAGTCCAACATCACAATATTAACCTATTAGAATATGAGAATTCGAAAAGCAAGTACTCCTTAATATGAGAATCAAATGGCATGTCTGAGAAAAACCTTTATCTGTAAGTATATTACTGATTTCGAATGAATTTTACTTTATCACCGTTATAATTGAAATTTTTCCGATTTTATCACTTCATGCAATGTTACATGTTTAGACACTTAGGGCTAGCACATACTTCCAGTTCTGAATCATACAACTGTTTAACTGTGAGTTAAAGCGTATTATATTCGATGCGCATGCTACTGAATTGATAGTTGTCCGACAAAAAAAAATCATAAAACGACAGCCATCATTTATTGATTAAACTATAGAATAATTATCTGTGAGCAACTCAGTGTCAACAGTGTATATTGGCGTGTGCATACATAGAACTAAATAGTTGGTACGTGACCGACCTGCTGTGTTTTTTAACCATTTGCTACAAAATGTATTATTTTGCGAGTGAATTTTTTGGTGCTCTGAGTGGTTGTCATGCAACTTTTTGCCATTTCCAATCATATTTAACCGTTATTATAATTATTATTGTGGACAATGTATTTTTACTATTCTCTAAAAATAATGGGAAAAAAAAATTGTAAAAAGCTGGTCAAGGAATAGGAAGATGTTTCATTTTCAAGAAATAGTTACTTAATATATTTTATTATTTTGAATTATGATTATCTCTTACATTTATCTCAAAGGCTAACATTCTTTATATTTTATCATCAAGTCTTGAAAATTCTAATTTTAAGAGATTTAGTTGCATTTGTTTTAACTATATACAGTTTATCCACATCTAATACAATAAACTAAGGAATTAAATGTGCCTTGAAGTTTCAGATTTCATTCTTAGAATGAAAATGATTTTGAAAGACGAAAACTTGCTGCTTTGAATTCACACTATCGTTATAAATGCTTTAATACATTTTCAAACATTTGCAAGAAAGTAGAAGCAACAAAGCAAGTCTTTGAGCAAGAAGAATTTGAATATTTATTACAATAATTAATTACAAATATATTAATTAAACTACTTTAATAATATTCGTAAAGTCTCTTGAAATTACTGAAACTGAATATTTATATTTTCTATGTGTGAGTTTAAATTTAATGATTAAATTAATATTTTAAGTATTTCTTAAGAAATCTTGTAGGTTGTATGCACTTCTCTCCAATTAAGCAGTTCATCCGTGTGATTATCAGGTGTGACAGAATAGTCCCACTGTAGTTCATGCATGTCGTAAGAGGCGACTAAAATGGGTACCAGTGTCTGGGGTTATAGACGGACGCCTTGACCCTGGGGATTATATCAGAGGATTGGTCCTCCAGGTTTCGGGACCTCGGGGACTTGCCTTCTTTAGGTAGGTACGGGCATCGTGACTCCTTGACACTCTATATATCTTTCTTTTCTATTGGTTTATTGTCTTTGGTACACATGGGTGATGCGACCCTGATACCCAAGCGATTCTTCTTTATTTTCGACCCTCCTCCTTCTCAACCAATTTTTATCGTTTTTTCTATTCTTTCAAACTTTTAGATTGCATATTTACCTTGTTTGAACTAGCATAGCCACATCTGGCTCTTGCGCCATTCAAATGCTATCATTCACTCCAACTAAACAGTTTAGTTGGAAAACAATCGCTTGTGCGCTCTAGTCCCTTACACATTGTTCTATTTTCTGCAAATAATTCATTCACACTATAAACTTATGAGCAGTTCTTTTTAATTCTCAATTCAAGGACCTTAAAACGTAATGAATATTTCATTGTAGTATGTTTAGATTTAACAGATATTAGTAAAATTCATATTCATTTTCGAACTAGTTTCTTTTAAATATATATTTTTAGAAAGTCTATATTATGAACAGATAATTTTACGGTATCTAAAATTCACTCATCACTGTCTAAAATTTATAAATGAGCACGTCCATATTATTAAAAAAATAGATTCAGAGAAAAAGAATTACAACTGTACATTTTTATTAATTTTAAAGAAAGAACTGAATTATTTTGGAAACAGTTTTGTCATTTATGGACAGAATAAAAGTAAATTTCAAAAGGAAAATGTATCACTGTATTACCCAAAACGTGGTACATTTCTTTAAAAATAAACTTGCTCAATTTTGCTGCGATTTATGTCTGGTAACATGCAGTGTGTTACATGGTCTGCGACCGGATGTTTATGGGAGAACTTGCTGAATATCTTCCCGTGACGGTTCCGGTGATTCGTGGAAAATGTTTGCTATAAATTTGCTCCAAACAGAATTTTAGTATGGTGAGGGATTCTTGTTTTTGGTTTCATCTTGAGAAACAGTGTCGACAGTAAAATAGGTTAAAATAAAATGGTTGCTGAAATAGTTGTCGTTTATTGGTAACTTCTTTGAAGCATTTTGAAATTGCGCATTTGTTCTGGAAATATAAGCGCAATATTTCTTAAGGAAATGCTCCTTGTTGAATTCTTTATTTTTTTTTTTTTTTGTATTTATTGTTTTCATTTATTGTTACTTGTTGCAGTATCTAAAATATATTTAAAAAATGCATTAATTTTTACTTATGCCTAAATGTAATTACCAATCATTTTGTAATACTTCTACATTTTTGCTTCTTCCATTAACACTTTTTTATGTATTTTTATATTTCAATATATTCAAGATTCTCTAAAATAATACTGACGGTCTGTTTCTACAAATTCGCTTGTCACCGAATTTTATCCTGCCGTAAAGTCATTCATTTTCTTTAGTTTAATGGACTTGTTTGAGTAAATTTGTTTTTTGAAAAATTTTAATAAACCATGTTCATCGCATGGTCTTTAGTTACAAATTTGGTAAACTCAAAACAAATTATAAAAAGTAATTTGTATAAATGTGCTGCCGTTACAAATAATTTTAGATCATTTCCAATATCATCATTCAACAAAATTACATCTAATATTAGTGGACTTCTACATTCATAATACATAAGGAAAAGCCAGATGCAAGAAGTCCCCCCCCCTTTTTATTTAAGTACAAGACTTGTGTTTCTATTAGATTGAAAGTGATCCTCTTGCGTTAAATTACACCCGTTTGGAGACCGGTGTGAAAGAATATTCCCACTGTAACTCATCCATGTCGTAAGAGGCGACTAAAATGGCTGCCTCGTGTGGGGGGGTATAACCGGGCACTCTGTCTCTTGGGTTTATATCAAGGAACTAGTCCTCCAAGTTGGAGGACCTCAGAAGCTTGCCTTCTTTAGGTATATACGGGCATCATGGCTCCGAGGTACAGTAGAGATTTTTTTCTCTTTCCAATGGGGTTTATGGTCTTTGGTAAACGGTACCATTTGGGTTTCCGGTTTTTCGACCCTCCTTCTTGTCAACCATTTTTACCTTTTTTTTCAACTTCACGTCTAGACCACAGTTTAATCTTGTTTGGCGCAGCATAGCCATATCTGACTCTTGCGCCAATAAACTTTACATTCACTCACTCACTTGGGTTTCCGGTATACCATAGAGGTCTTTTTATATTTTCGACCTTCCTTCTTATCAATCAATTTGGATCTTTTTTCAATATTTTTTCAAACGTATAAATCACATCTTTATCTTGTTAGGCGTATCCTGGCCACATTTGGCCCTATGTCATTAAAATACTGCCACTCTCTCACTTGCATTAAATTAAATATAATACTTAAAATTCGCGTTGGGAAAGGGCAAGCTCCTGCTCATGAGGTACTCTTTACTCCACCATATATCGTCATGTATAATGAGGGATGCTGCAGATTAGATTTCAAATTCCTCACGTGAGGTGATGTGTATTGATTGCTAATTAACTGACTTTTCAGTGATCGATAATTCATTTAAATTTTCAAACAAAATCGATATCACTGTACATTACTGGAATACCTTAAGTAGTGAACATCAAATAAAAACTCATGATAAGATATTTTATATTCAATTCTTGTATACTGTGACAAAAAAGTATGAAAATAAATTGTATTCTTTAGATTGATCAAGAATGCATTGTTGTATTACGATAATGGAGTGGTTACTATATCACGCGTCCTATATAATTGAGAATTCTATTGAAACTGCAAAACTGGATCTGAATCGAGAATAAACACTTGAATCCTAGTTAAGTATCCATGTCATCTTCACCTTCTGACACCAATATCATATAACAGGTTCCTCAAATCCTCTTATCTCTAATATTTCCGATATATCTCTGGTTCCTCCTATCCCCTCTATTTGATTATTTTCTATTCACTACACGTTGTGCTGCTAATTTGCATAAGTCACTGTTCTTTCTCATGGTGAGATTATCAGTTAACAATAAAATAGCCCAAAATATTAGTTCAAGGAGTAAACGTGTGAAATTATTACAATGTGAGAGTTAATTAAAGATTATGAAGTTCGTCTCCAGAAGCTGTTGTGTAGCTGTAGAACGGTGTTAATTCAACAAAATAGACAATACTGACAGTAAAACCCTCAATTAAGAATGAAAAATACACCCCAAATTTACTCAACAAATAGACCAAGAAACATTCTGGAATAACCCCCACTCAACTCACTTGACAGCTAATCACACCCTCGACGAGTCAACTGCTCGACTCACCGGTAAAACTTCTCCTCACAATGGAACATCTAGGCAGGCAAGTCCGACTTCGTTTCTATAATGTCTCTTGCATTCCTTAATTTTCAACTCTTTAAATTTTTAATTTAAACCTTAAAGTTTTTAACTTTAATTTCTTAGCTTAACCTCCAAGAATTTCCAAACATGCATGCAAAGTGTTAAATACCACTTTCTTTTTTTAAAAAAAAGTGGGGAAAATGTAGAAAACGTAAAATCTAAAGTCATGCTATCGCACCCAAGAGAATAGATCGTAAGTCAGAGACCAACCGGGCTAAGGACTCCAGCAAACTTGGTCCCATTCAAAATATATAGCTCGAAGTCTTATCTACATGTCACTTTATTTAGCTCTGTTACTATTTTAACTATATCGACTGTAATATTATCTTTAGGTTTCTTCCCCCCTGTAATGAGTGAGATCTTTCATCCGGTAGTGATTTATTAATGTCTTTTGAAAACCACGGCTGATGTTAATATTGATAACAATGAAACTATAACCGTGATGCTATACAATCAAAGTTTGTGACTAAGAGCATGGAAGGTTATCTTAGGCGTGTCTGACATTGCAAATAAATCAATACTGTTCCTTGAAGGAGCATGCCATTCTTATCCTTACTACAAAGAAACGATACAATGAAATAAATTTGATAGTTTCGAGATAACAAAGCGGAGGGTGATATCTTTTAATTCAATGACGTGATGATGGATGTTAATGAAACCATAAATTTCCCAGTCGGATTTCATGAACTCGCCGGAGACATAATCCACTTGCCTCTTCCCTAATTAAAAGTCATCTCTTCATCATATTAACATGTAATTTAAATTCTCCGAAGCAACTAATCGAGACTGCGAAGAAGAGATTTTATAGTAAGCGGAATAGATGGCTTAATAATATGGGGTATCAAACATGTAAATGTTGCAGAAATAATGACTAAACATTAATGTGCCGGAAATAATGATTAAGGTGATTATCTCGTTGTTATTGATTATAAAGCTTAAGTACTGACATTTTTACATTTTAGACTCTTACAAATATAACGAATATTTCATTTGACTCAGAAAGCGACACCGATCTTTTTGTGTGTACATGCACTTACTGAGCTCTCAGAATGACAGTATAAGGTCAAATCAATGTGCGATGCTTACTGTTATTTTATATTATTTCATTTTTGATTTTATTATGTTCTATAGTTCCTCTACTTCTATCAGTGAGCTTACATTGTTTTCCCTGAATTATTTATGCTAATGAACAGAGATTTGACGGGTGAACTACATTTTCTAGTTCTATATCGATATTCTTAGATGTGATCCATCTCCATCCACCTTAGTAGTTCTTAAGTATTTAACGAGAAACGTACTAGATAAAGACAGAGTAATTTTCTAGTTCTTGAATTAATTTGGACTTATCTAGTGATTATAAACGTAATTAAAGAGATTGCAAAAAAAAAATTAAGAGATTGCCTTAAGTCTTAAAACATGCCTTGAGAAAGAGATCATTATATGAATACTTCAGAGCATTTAGGCTCCCGTCTACCAGCCATTTTGATTTCCTAAACGTTATGATAAATCTTATGAAATTTCTACTACCGTCCCCAAATCTTAAATATCTTATATATTTGAATGTACAAAAATTGCATCTGAAAGAGCAAAAAATAATGAAGGTTTCTGTGAAATATTTTTTTCTCCGATTTCTTAAAATATTTTAAAATATTTTTTTGAAGACCGGAAAACTCACTAGCGAATCATTAAACTAGGGATAAAAAAGTTTTTTAAATTGAAGGAAAAATAAAATTCCGTAGGACCTTCATAATGTGTTGCACTTTCGGGTGTACTGTTTTTGCATTCAAATAGATGAAATAGCAGAGATTTAAGGAAAGTAGTAGAAATTCCATAGGATTTAACATTACGTTCACGAAATCAAATAGGCGGTAGACGGGAGCATTAGAATAATTTAAAACACGCTATTTTGATTTCTTTTCCATAGAATAATTTAAAACAGGATTACCCTCATTGATTGGAATTTCCTGTACGTGTTTTGTTTCTTCATTTAATTGCATTTCTTTATAACAATATTGGTGATTTCTGTAACAAAAACTTCATTGTCTAAACCAGGAGTCCCAAATCCAATCCGCCGTATATTTTTAATCCCCCCCCCCCGTGGTTTAATATTGTTTTTGTATGGAAAAATTACAACAACGTTTTTCATATCTTAATACAAATGCTAAAGACATTTCTTATTTCGTAATTCATTTGACTGTACGATTGAGGAACTTCCATCAGACCTTCAATTGGAAGTGAATGATTTGCAAAATGATATGGTAACAATGCTGTGTAAAGAAATAGATCTAACCCAGTTCTGCAAATATATTTCGGACGATAAATAACCCTTATTAAAACCGTATGCTTGGGGGTTTATATCTGTATATGGGAGTACTTTCCAATATGAATGGATATTTGCAGAAATGAAATATGGAAAATCGCAATATGCAGATCATTATTCAAATGAGGACCTTTTGCAAATAACTTTATTTATAGGGAGTTCTAATTTCAAACTCCAGTATTATAAAATAGAATCTCAGAATAAATGATTATTCTTAGCAATGAAACAAATTCTCTCGCTGTAATACATTTATGAACAAATTTTTTTTTGGTATTAGCATATATATATATATATATATAATATGCAAAATATCACTTGCTAATAATAATATATTGAAACTGTGTTGTTCAGTGTTGTTCTCTTCGAGTACAATTGCCACTATAACTATCTTCGAGTTTGCTAACATTGCCCACTGAGAAAAAAATTTTACGATATGGCCCTTTCCAAAAACCTTTTGGCGACCCTTGGTTAAAGCAATTACAATAAGTCGCTGAAGTTGTATTATCACAAGAACAGTTTTTTTAACTGTTCAATAGGAATGCGGTTGAGATTATCTTGTAAAAAAAAACTTGTTCGTTGTATTTTTTATATCGCATAATTTATAATAAATTTTAAGGATTTTTCGACAGTTTATTTTTTTAATTACTTGAATATTTTTTTAAAAATACTGTTCCACGAAAGTTAGGATTTTGTTGTCAAAAAGTCCATTCTGACGGGAAAGATCGTTTTACAGACATAATATGTAAATAAGCATTACTGTATAAGTAGGAGTGACCTTGTCGACCGATTTGGCTTCCAAATTTTTTTTGTCGACAAAAGTAGTTACCTCTAGTTGAAAGGAGAAAGTTCAACTAGAAGGTAGAAGCCTGTAGGACCTTCTGTGCAGAATATATAAATCACTGTGAGTATCAATTTTAGTTAATAAAGTGTATGTGGATCTCTTGTGTTAATGTTATATTGAGATTTAATTGCTGTGTTCAAGGTGGTCGTGGTAGCCTATTGGTCATGGTCGCGGACTCGCGACCAGTTTTATTTTCATCGAATCGTGGGTTCAAACCCTGAGGCCACTAAAGATCCACCATGTAGCAAGATTTATGCATTTTAAATCTTTCCAAAATCCTATTATTCTCGTTGGCTAGGTGTGGAATTTGCGACAGAGATAAGCCAGATCAGGTGTCGCTCTCATCACTTGACCGGGGTTCAGTTTGGACTTGCTTCTTCAATCATCAAAATTTCTGATTTAAACTGTAAAATCGCCAATCTTGTGCTCATTCTAAAGAATTTTTGATAAGATTTAAAAAAAATATTTTCAGAAAGATCATTAATTACAGTAAGACGGTTGCTCAAATTAACATCCACTATGAAATCACTGATTTTTATGCAAGTCTTATGAATATTGACGATTATGTTGGATGAACTACGAAATAATCTACATAAGATATTTTTCGCATTTTAACGAATCGTGATGACTTCCGGCGATTGGAAAGAAGCCTCAATATTTCAGTAATTATAGTTGCACATTTCGTGACAGTGAGGGAGGTCGAGTTTTGATTCCATTAAGTACTGTCGCTTAGAATATGTAGACTACTGCTCGTCGTGGCATGAAACAGGCCTCAAAAACATCATATTGCATATTGTGGAATTCTGATGTGGGAAATATCGGCTTGGATGTCGTCTTTGTCATCTTATGATGTTGGGCTATTCGTGATTTTTATCTCCACTAACCTCAGGGATTTTCGGTAATTTCAATTTCATACAATAGCAGTTCCTTGCGAACCCAATGAAACGTGGTTAGGTAAATTAGATGAAGATATGAAGTGTAGTGAAATGAGTTATAGATAACGTTTTATAAGAAAAATCGAATTGAAAGGAAAGAAAAGGGAAATAAAGGATAAAGACAAGCTGATAGATGTGTAGTGATTCATCGTAATTAATCGTTTGTATTGAGAGTAGTTGGAAGTGACTCATGATCAGAATAATAAGAATAGAAACTGCTGTAATTGAGAAGTGCTTAAATCCGTATGAATTAATTGATAAGTTAAGACTTTATTATTTGAATACAAACGAGGATTAACTGAGTTAAGAGGTTTTCGAGAGAGAGCGATCTTGCAGATTCTTTGACAGATAATAAAATGTGTTGTCTTACTCTTACGTATTTTCAATTGGAGTTTTGAATTAATTGACTCTTAAATTAGACTTTAAGAAGGCTGTAGAGTTTAATAATGAAGGAAGACCATCAGTCTGACTCCAGTCCAAAATCGTGAGGTTTGTCGCCAATAATCTATTTGTTATTCTGGAGATTTGGTTATAAACAATTTTTTTCAATAAAAAAAAATCCTTTCTTATGGAAATACACTAAAATGATGCAGATTTATTTACTTAGCATGAAGGGATGTCGCAGTATTCAAGTTGGAAAAGTGGCGGACTTGTAACCGATGAGTAGCGAGTTCAGGTCTTTCTGAAAATCGTCCTGTAGCGGGGCTTATCCTTGTTAAATCTGTCGGGGTTCAAATTCCTTGCATTGCCGGCCTAGGTAATTGTCTTCATCAAATGAGCGCAGCTCAAAATTACAATCACTAATAGCCTCCGTATGCTTCTAGTGCGATGTTAAACCAATCAATCATTTAGTGTGAAGATAAATTATATATTCGAAGATAATTCTAGATCTATAGGTGCTATTATTCCTAAAATAACTTTTTTCAAAATTTATCTATTCTCGTACCTTTGAATTCACTTTTATTCATTTTAAACATATACGAGCACTATTGTGTTTATAAAGGACAAGATTTCTGTAAGTACTTAGATATATTTTTATCTATTACTTACTGACTGTAAATTCGAAAAACTAATATATTGTAAATAGTATGTATATTGTAAGAGAAATTTCTTTCATTTTGTAAAGGAAATAATATTTTCCGTAAATATGTGCTACATGAAAACTGAAAGAAAGTTACAGGAAGCTTGAGTTCCTAGTTCAGGAAGCTAATTTTTTCTAATAACTTATAATAAAACATTCTTTGTTTTAATTGGTTTGATAATTTATACCTTTTAGATCCTTTAATCGAAGAAAAAAATTTTGAGGATAAAATTACAGCTGTATAAAAAAAAGTGATTTTATCCCAAAACAAAAATTTAATTGTTTTACTTTTCATATTCTCCTTTTAACCTGGAACGATTTCTGTTTCAGAATATGTTTCAAGATTGATTTTAACTTTTAATCCCTCGAAAGAATATATTTGTAAAAATCTTTTTTTCATACACAGCTATAATTCTAAGAATATATATATTTTTTTAATTTTTAGGTCTTAGTTCATAAGGGAGTTTCTGTTAAAATTTCTGTTATTTAAATTTTAGAGCTTATTTTTCTTTTGTTTTTTTCAGTATTTTAAGCCATGTTTTCAAATTAATTCAACGTCTGCTATACATCTAAAGCTGTTTTTAATATGTCTTCAGAAATAAATTTATTCTTCATTAAAAAGATTCTTTCCCTGAAGATTTTTTTTTAAAAAAAGACGAGGTACATTCTTTTGTGAAGAAAAAAATATCCTTTTGTTCTAGAGCCTGGAAACCTAATAATTATTTTAGAAATTACCATTGAATTTAACTTTTTGGCGAATAATGTTAATGAAACTTTAAATGAATTTTCGATTTTTCCTATTAAAATAAACATTTGCTCTCTTATTTCGTTCTGCGGCATTTTCAAGAAATAAAACTTAATAAGTTGTTTCTTTCACATTTCCCGAAACTATTTTTGTCTTTTCTAGAAACTAAAAAAAAAAAAAAATCATTTGCTTGCGAAAGTTCTTTTCTTCCGATTTCAAGAAAATGATTTCAAATATAATAATACTTTGATAGCATTACTTTAAATAAAATGATCGTAAAGCTTTGCTTTATTTATATAAAAAAAAACCAATAAAATTTGTGTAATTTTTTTATTAGTTTGGCATTTTTGTAAAATATTTATTTAATTATAAACCTGAAAAAATATTTTCCTGTCTGGTTTTCGAATCTTTGCAGCACCTTAAAGCAATTTAAATAAGATACTGCGAAAAATTTAAATATTTTGACTCAGTAAAATTTATAGGGAGGCAGTTGTATAATAAAAAATATTTGGCAAGTGTAAAATTGATTTGAAAAATTTGGAATAAGTTTATTTAAATTTGAGAATAAATTGTATTTGGATAAATATGGTAAATTTCGTACATTTTCGGCACCTATGTGTTTCCGCCACGTCACTCTAGATCTTCAAAGAAGTGGAGGTCGGTTGAACTTAAGTGACGGCGGCGATTCGAACCTTGGTTCTGTCATTCCGGAAGAAACTCGTCCTGTTTTGTTTTGCAGCACCTTTGAGACATTTTTCAAAATTTTATTGTCGTTGTTGAAAAGAACCACTGCATATTTAAATTCCATGGTTGTGTGAACAAAAATGTTCTATTCAGATCTTACTCATAAATTCTAATGTCTCGTGAATTCATTAAATATTTAAAATTATTTTACAGATTTAAATGTAATTTTTGTCAAATGGAAAAGTGAAAGTCTTGTTTTTTTTTCTTTTTCCAAGAATCGCAATGTTTATTAATATTGAAATTTAAGCACAGAATTCTTATACGTAAAACCAAAAATTTCCTTTTAGTTTTGAAGAAAGGGAAAGTTTTTATGTAGAATTCATAAGTTGTCTAATGTAAATAAACAAATGTAAAAAACATCTAAACAAATTTAAATTTATTGACTGTGCCATGGTAGTGCTGTGGTCATAATCTTGATTTTCTTTGCCGCATCCAAAGACTCCCAAATTGGAATGATGTTTACTACACGATAAGTCGAACTAAGCTTTAGAGCCCTAAAGTAGCGTGGTGTGGAAGTCAGATCAGCTCAGGTTTTCTCGTTACTTCACTTTTATTTAAAATTACGTCCTAGGCTTTCACCATTTATACTTGTGGGACTTTAAATTGACATTGATTCAAACTAAATAGCTGAACTGATTAGTTTATTTTAATAAAATATTTCCTTAATTTTCCTTTCACATAAACATGACGTGGAAGCAAGAGAGTTATAATACATTTTTAAAGTTGTAATGTACAGTCCCATTTGCTTAGTCATTTTTGACTAATGGAGCTCTCCAATGTCTTACTTTATACGAATCAATATTAAAAAACTCTGACTACAAAAAGTAATGCCTTTGTAGTCATAGTTTTTTTTTCATCGTATACGTAATTCTTACCATATATGAAAGCTACTTGTATCTTCTAAGAAATGCACCATTCACTTTTTGACATAGTTCCTCATCTCTTCAACGCGCTTCTCGTTCATCGTTGAGATGTCGACTGCAGTGACGCTTCGTTCCTTCAACTTCGTCTCCGCAGTAGCCTAGTGGAAAACGATAAGATGAAGTTTCATACTACCCCCGAGGAAAGTTATCCAAAATTATTTAAGGCATAGATTTAGTCATTATATTTAATTTTTGCTTCTTTGGCACACCATTTATAGGGCTTACCTTGTCAAGAATTTATTGCAGAACTCTTATACCCTGTAATTGTTTCGACTGCGGTAAGCTAGTGGTCATGGTCGCGAATTCACGGCCGGGTTTGTCTCTGCCAAGTCGTGGGTTCATATCCTGATGCCACATGTCCTGTTGGCGCGATGTACAAGTTTGGAGAGGTTCAGGTGCTGTATTCGTCACTGGACCGCGGTTCAAATTTACGACATCCATCGCCAATAGTCCTCGTGTCACATTTGCGACATTAATAGTCAGTCAGTTAACATGTCTGCATCTGGGTCGTCATTTTTAGATTCAACACACTAACGACACCTTGGTATATAAAGAAAATAAGCAAATGTATGACATAGAGGGCATATGTAAAGTTTTTCGTGTGCACATACAATTTTGAAAAAAAAGGTAACAAATTAGAACTATATGGACATGGAGACATTTCTTTTCAATCAAGTTTCATGCATTGTTTGTGGCCATGGTAAAGTTGTAGTTATGGTTGTGGACTTACGGCGTCGAGTCGTGAGTTCGATTCTGATGCTACTGAGACCCTCCGTTTTGCGGGACTGATACACGTTAAATCTGTCGAGATTCCAAGTCTTCCTGTTGGCGTGGTATGGAAATTTGAAGGGGGAGGTTACAGCTCAAGTGTCATCCTCATCACTTGACCGAGGTTCTAAATGACGAGGTCTGTCGTCAATAGCCTTCGTGTTGTTCCTCAGTGAGACGTTACGGGATACCCTAGCGATCCTTCTCTATTTTCGACCCTCCTTCTTGTCAACCACTTTTTATCTTTTTTTCAGCTTCACGTCTAGACCACAGTTTAATCTTGTTTGGCGCAGCATAGTCATATCTGCCTCTTGCGCCAATAAAATTTACATTCATTCACTTCCTCACAGTGAGACATTAATAAACAATCACAATTACTCATAAATTATTTATATATAGTTATTAGGTTATACGAGTAATTAATTAAGATAATTTAAGTACTTTCGTCTTATTCGTACATAAAAAAAAAATACTATTTCCTTTTTTTTATTTAATAACTAAATAAATATTTTGGGCAATCAAGAGAGATATAATTTTACGCAAAGATGAGTAATAAATTTTAGCATCGGATATGCATATGGATACCTTAATAGTACTGTCGTATTTATATCATAATCAGTATTTAAATGTTATTTTTTAAAAAATATTTCAAATAATAATTTCTTTTTTGAAATATCTTATTTGATAAACAATGTTAAACTCTGCTGTTTTCTAAAGACGTGTTGTCCCTTGTAAGAAAATGTAATATTAGTTTCAAAAAATATTTATAAAGTTTACTATTTATCAAGCTGCTGAGGGAAATAATTGATATCATTATTTGTTTCCGTAACAAATTTCTGAATATTTTGGAAACAGCCTTAACTCTTCTTTCATTTTTATTTTTACTTTAATCGTTTTCATTCTTTTTAAAAGATCACGTCTCCATCACACACTTATTTGAAATTCAAACTCTTTTTCCATAATCTCACGCTTCACTAACTCCTCACCAAAAGCTTCCATCCTATTCAATTCAATTCAATCCATTCCTCCTTATCTATGAAAAGGATTAAGAACTCAAAATCAGACGACCCCGGTTCCTCTGCATCCGATTAAATCTCTGAAGATCAGAGCCGAGCTGGGGCTTAAACACTGAATCCCTCCCTCCCCCTTTTAATCGATCCCCGTGAATCTCTGAATACCCCCAAGTGGTGCTACCGACCATCCGCAATTGCCAAAACAGGAGCGGTCCATCCAATAAAAGGGAGTGTTTCTCCTTCCCTCCCATGCCTCCTGACTATCGGTCTTGGGACCCCAAAAATAGTTAGTGACACTTTAGTTGCTAGAGGCAGGAAGGTTGCGGGAAGTAAAAATTTTCCTTTAATTTAAAGCTCTTTCCCTCTGCGATTTTCGCTTTCTTTTTTGTTTCCTTCGTGCTCTTTGGTTAAAGCGCCGAAAATTATATAATGTCTAAAGGTTTGTAATAAATGACTGGGGAAATGGGAAGGTTTTATTAGTTTGTTTTATGGTTGGGTCGTAAATTTATTGGAAGTTGGATTTTTTTTTTCTCCCACCACTACGTTTTAAGAGTAGATGAATTAATATTGTGGTAAAGTTACTATTATAAGGATATAAATGGGGAAATGTAACATTTTTGCATTTAATTATGTTTTTAATTTTCTTATCTAGGAAATAAAAATACTTTAGTTTTAAGTGAGAGAAGTCAATGTTATTAGCTTGGTTAAAAGTATAAGTGTTTTATGTGCAGAGTAAAATGTCTATTTTTTTTTTTTCGGTTATCAAATTTTTTTGTGTTATACACAACGTTAGATACCTAATATTTTGACTAGTCGGCGAGAATCCTTAAATTGAAAATGTTTCTACGGAAATAAGCTTTAGCTTAATTTTATAAATTTCAAATCTAATGGCTGTATGGATTCTGCTGTCATTAATTGCTGAAAATTTGCAAAAAAAAAGGAAATCTAGTTTACCTAAGTTCTTATATAAACACCAAATTTTTATTTCGTGATTCTAAAATTTAATTATTATTAAATCTTGACTCAAGATTGGCATATGCTAAAATTCATATATAAAATGTATGAAAACTGTGTTTTTTTTTAAAGGATTTGCTTCATCTCTGAATGTGTTAATAATGCATTCAATTTAAATGCTGTTAATGTGTTTATGCATTAGGATTCATTTGAAAGGACTTTACACTTGGAAATAAACTGTTATGTACATAGGAGTTGCATTTTCCTTCTAAAACAATTTTCCGAAATCGGGAGTTGAAAATTCAACAGGCTATATCTGAAGCTCCTAGAAACCATGGAAAGTGTAGAAAATGAAATTAGAAAATAAAAAACCTTTTTTATTAACATAGAGGAGCAGTTATGGAGTGTCGATGGATAGGACTCGTGACCACTCGTCTCACAATGGTTGGAAATCCATTAGTACTGGAAAGGTATTGGACATCGAAATAATGTTACATTTCTGTGGAATATGCATTTGGATGTTAAACACCAATTTACATGTTCATTGTAATCACAAGGGTTTTGCTTTAAGTATGGAGACTGTTGGAGCGTGTTGCATATTTGAGCGTTCAGAAACTCTACGGGAACTGCAATAGAGGGATTATCTCGGTGTTGATGATTCAAAAGGTTACGAATGCCTTAAAAATTCGTATGGTCCAAATACTATTATCAAATTAGAATGTATTATCATGTACAGAAGAGGTTTGGGAGTCATCTGCAGAAACGAAAGTAACGAAACACAAAAAGTTTCATCGAAGTCAACGAAAGGAATCGTGGAAAGAGGAAAATTAACAGATAGAATCCTACAAATAAGCTGCATAATTATTTCGGAATTGCTATGAGCAATAACATAAACAATTTAACCTGCATGAAAAGTGCTTTAACTGCTGCCTTTTCCCTATCATGTTCAGTATTGAGCAACCTATGCCTGTTCAATATCCGCTAGGAACAGACAGCTAATGTAAATTTCATTGAGCCCAAGCCTTTGGGAAACATTACCTAACTTAAACTAATAATGCCAATGAACTTCCACAAAATGTTATAAATGTAATTAAACCAGCTTACATGAAATCTTACAATCAAAAACTGTTAAAGTGTTTGTTGAGCCTGATACAAAGTGCCAACGAAAGTTTCCCTAATGTTCTTTGAAATATAATTCCGAAACAAAAAATTGTCGAACTATAAATATTGCAATTAGGTGCCTACATAGCTATTCTTCAGATTAATGGAGGCTGTACTGGATTGATATGGGTATTGAATGAGTTACAATTAAATGTCGGTAATTATATACTCTTTATTTTAAAACAATATGATTATCGACGTATCACCTATGTAAAAAGACATTCATTAATCTTACAAAATTACAGAGAAACAAGTAATATAAAAATAAAAAAAAATTTAATCAATTCCTACTTAGGTCAACAAAGAAAATTTTTATTTACTTCTAATTAAATAATTATAATTAATATAAATATGTATATACATATGACAGAATCACAATATTAAGTGACAAAATAAATTCATCCGGTAAATTAAATGGTTGGAATGCAGTTTAGCTCAGCTACCCTTGGTGACTGGAATTACTTGGCGGTATTTTGACAAATGTGGCTACCCTAGTCCACTTCTCGAACTTAACGTTCCGCCAAAAAAATCGCCAAGTTAGGCAATTTTTGAAATCGCGCCAAGTGGTTGGGCTCAACAGCATTTTCACCAATTAAATTTAATTAATATTTGAAAAAACTGTATTAACATCAAGTATCATCTGCTACAAGTTTAAAAAAAATGTATTTGAACTTGAGTGGATGAATAAAAATTATTTTATTAACGGTTGAAATTTTGAACAAGTATATATATATAGAGTGATCTAATAGTAGGAATTTAATAATAATAAAAAAGGCACGTGCTCTGAGAAAAATGTTGCAGCAGGAAAAAAAAAGGTTCTTGTATATCATCCTGGTAAATTTTAGATTGTTCTGCAAAGTTTAGCTGTTTTTTTACATTAATAAAAAAAAAATGCGTTGTTCTCAAGATTGTGTTTTTTAATAAAAAAAATCTTAACTGTTTACGTGATCTCTCAAGAAAAAAAAATCAAATAATTTTATGAAATTTTCGGAGAATGTTTTGTATGCTATTCTTAATTAAATGACCGAAAAGTTTTGTTGTAGATTATATAAATTTTTATGTCCGGTTGTTTTTATAAAAATAAAGTTGAAAAAATTTCCGAAATGTCCATATTATGCATGATTCCCTGTAAATTTTTAAAATTTAATTCTTCTCATAAATTTTGAGTTATTTGAAAAGCTTGATATGTGTATGTTTTGTGTAATGGAAATTAAGACTATTTCATTAAAAGTTTTTATACCGTGTTAGCCGTTTCATTAAAATGCTCTGAAATTTCCTTGAAATCAACCAACTTAACAAACAGTACAATATTTTTGTTAAAATTATATGTTTTTATCTGCTATTTTTCCTAACAACGCACAAAAATTCTCAAAAAAAAAACTTTTAGTCCTGAATACGTTGGCATTTATTTTAAATTAGCAAAATCAAAGATTACAAAATCACAGATTCATCCAAGATTTAAATCATCATTTAAAAGTAAACAATAAAAGCTATCTCCTTAGAATTAATATTTCGATTTAAATGGTAAAATTTTATTCACAAATATACCAAAATTGTTTCCAAATAATTTTCTTTGCAATTAATTGTAAGCAATTATTTTGATTTGTATTCCTAATTAGTGTATCTTTATATCCAGGGTCGCAAACGCATTTTTTCGATATTGCAAATTAAAGATTTGATCAACTGTGGGGTAGTATGGATAATTTGGGAATGAGGTATTTATATTAATTGAGGTATTTTTGGGTATGAGATATTTGATATGCTACATCAATCCCCCACTCTTAAATAACTTATTAAGTCCTTCGACAATAACAAGAAATTAGTTCAATTGCAAAGTTAATTGTACTCAAGTCCTTTGATAATAATAATAAATAATATTTTTCATTTAAAAATAATTCTCTCTCACTTATATTATTAAAATAATATAAATTATACATTGTCAATACGACAGACAAATACCCTGGTTTACATTAGGATGGTTATATTAGGGTCTAAATTAATCTTTCTGAATCTTTTCCCTTTATTAAACAGGCAGCAAAGTTAAGCACGGCTAATTTATTTGGTTATTTGAAATAACATATTCATGCATGCAATCTCTAAAACTTGTTTCCTGTTATTTTTCGTATACCGATGTATTTATTTGAAACACTAAATATCTATCTCTATTTTAAAATTTCCTTTGTTTCATAAGTGCCTGCTTTATACATAAAATAATTGTTTCGCGAAATATGTGTAAATCTTTTCATCAAACACATTATCCTGGATAAATCGAAACCATTCATTTACACTGCTATTCAAGAAAATGTAATTTATTCATTTTATTACTTATTCTGAAAGAGGATTTGAAGAACACTCGAATGAATAATTTTAGACTAATTCTGAGATTTCAAATTCACGATGGTGTTATTGTTTTTCTGATTCCTCTAATAATTGTTATCAGTTTGTGTGAAAATCATCATAATGGGCTGAATCGATAATCTAGGAAACTACATCAGCGTATAATTCTTTCTGTGCGCGAGAACTCTTTATATTATTTAATTATGCAAATTACCTTACTCGTAAGAGGTTTCCAGAAGTAATAGGATCTTCGATTTGCATTTTAAAGGAAACGTAATCTTTAAGGGAATTGGGTTTCAGTGAATACCTCTGTTGTGTAAAAGTTTAGATTTTGCTTTAGCGATTCTTAATTTATAAATGAAAAATTAGCAGATAATTTACAAGTTATTTTCTAAAAATATATTTTAAATTTAAAGTATTCATCAAATTTTTACGTATATTTTTAGTACATATAATATGTATTAAAATATCTTAGTTAAAAATTTCATGAAGTAAAGTGTTATTCTATATTCAGTCCAAGTAATTAAGACGTTATTAAATTATTTGTTAAAACCTACTCGTTTTTGATGGTTAGTAATTACTAATGTTTCGAAAGATTTTTAAATAGGATTTTAATGATATGTTGTTTCAAAGTGATAAAAAATTTGTTTCCATTAATTACTTTAACTTTTATTTAGAAATTATTTCATTACGGCTCATTTTAAATGAAATGGTTTATGTAATTATATGTAGCTCAAATAAAGATTTTCAATTGGCTGTAACAGATTATACTCGTATTCAATAGTTTTCTTACAACTATTTCCATGCATTTAAAAATGCATTGTACTGATTTACAGTAGAATGGAAGTGATTATAATCATTCGTATTTAAAATTTTGCAAATAGCTTGAAACGCATGTTATTGTTCTTATATGATTTTTGTATAATGTTATTGAATTATAATTATTTGTGTTGTAAGAGTAATTACTGATTCTTTTTTACAGAGAAGAGTTGATTGGAACCCCTATTAACACATTATATTAGAAAAGGAACTAAAGATTTTTCATCAATTTGGAAAGAATTTGATTTGGTAAGTTAACTTCTTGTTTTCTGTTCTGCATTTAAGTATTGTGTAAGTATATTTAATCGTATAGACTAATCTTTAAAATGGTACAATTTGTAAAGCAAGTAAATAACTCTTCATAGACTTTTGAGCATTTATTTTCGCATTCTATAAATTGAGGAGACTTCTACATAATGTAATATGAATAAGAAATAACGAAATAGGATATCTTTTACAAATCGGAAAGGGGAGAAAAAGAAAATTTTGATTTAAGATTCTAAGTTTTATAAGCTTCTCTTTCATTTTTATGAGATATTGCAAAAATGTTTACATTGATGTAAAAAAATATTTTTTTTCTTGTTAGAATTAAAGTATTTATTTAAAATTCGTTGTAAAATAAGATATGCTTATGATTTAAATACAGAGAACTAATACTTATAAGAAAACTTATTTTAAAGAAATTTAGAATTCTATCAAACTTAATAGAGAGAAAATCAAAGCCAATGCATTTAAATCTAGTATTTTAAGACTAAGAAAAAATAATTGAGTCATAAATAAAAAACCGAAGATTGTTTTGTTCTTTAGAAGCAATCAAATTATTTTTTTAACATCTGTTCAAGTACAAGAAGGTGGCCGCGGTAGCCTAGTGGTCATGGTTTCGGATTCGTGACCGACGGTTTTCGTTCAGTCGCGGGTTCGATCCTTGGCCGCTAAAGACCCGCCGTGTAGCCGTGAAGGATGCACGTTAAATCTGTCGGGGCCCAAAGTCCTCCCGCTTGCGTGGTCTGGATGTTAGGAGAGGGGGTGCCAGCTCAGGTGTCTCCTCATCACTTGACCGTGGCTCAAAATTACGAGGTCCGTTGGCAATAGCCCTCGTGTTGCTTCTAGTGCGACGTTAATAAAAACTAAACTTAAGCTACTTGAAAGAGATAATTGTCTAACTATTATTAAAAATTTTGCAGTAATAACGCATGCCTTAATAAATACTAGTATAAATTATATTGTACTAAATCTAATATAAACTAGCGATTCATACCTTCATTGATATTTTTTATTAGATCTCTGTTTTAAATGTATTGCTTTCGTTGTATTTCGTTCCTCAGAGATTTTTTAAAAATAATTTTGCTTAAATAATTACATATTCTTACTTAGCTGCTTTTTATCATGTCTACAATAAAGTTAACAGCGTATTTTAATTTAGCTGGAAACATTTAAAGAAAATGTAAAATTGTCCTTTTCTGGTCACCTCGTAAAAATTACATTTCCAAAAAAATTTACGCAAAGTTTCTAGCATTTTTTGGAGACTGTTTATATCTACGGTGTAATTTATAGTATCTAATTACAACCAGCTAAGAGTAATTACAGAAGTTAAAACTTCCTACGCCAAAAAACAAAATCGTGCTTGGTAATTTGCAAATGAATTACCAGTTTTAAATTTCCGGTCATTGTATTTGTAATGAGATTTTTATTTCAAGTAATTAACGACATTTTTTAGAGGTAAAATTATATTTATCTATTCAGGTTACATGATAAGCTATGATAAGAATTCTGCATGTCTTTCAGAGTGTGATTTCTACTCGACACTTAAAATTGCCGTCATAAATTAAATTCTACCGGGCATTAAACTGAATACCTATCTTAGTGTAGGAATTTGAAGTATATATTTCATTAGATGACGAAATACATCAAGAACCTCTCTTTCCAAAATCATTTATCGTACGGAACGTATAGTAGAGATAGTAATATTAAATGTTGTTGGATACCTAGCCATATAGGTATTTTTGGAAATGAAAAGGTGGACTCAGCTACGAATCCTCTACAAAACATCAACAGTTTCCTTTTAAATGTCATTAAAATGATTTGGTACCCTCTCAAAGGCTTCTTCGGGGAAATACGGGCATCTTGACCTCGAGATACTCAAGTGAACTTTTTGTTTCCCATATGTCTTACTGCCTTTGTTTCACACGGGTGACGCGTTCGAGAGATAACCTAAAGGTCCTTCCAAAATTTCGATTCCCCTTGGCGACTAATTTTTACTTTTATCATTTCTTACGTCTAGATCTCAAATACACATTGTTTGGAGCAGCATAGTTAGATTGGGCTCTTGCATTAATAAATCTCTACTTTCGCTGAGCCACGTGGTAGGGAAGTAGATTCACCAGGCCCACAACAAATTACATTCGTTGCAGCCCGTAATTGGAGTATGGCTTGATGATATAATGCGAAGACCGGTCATAGACTCGCTTTCACACTAGACATACTCGCATTATGTGAAAATATCTTTTGTTTGGCGAAAATGCTCCTGAGTATCCTTCTTGTCATGCTTACGCACTGTTCTGCATCACATTTTGATTGGTCAATATTTCATAGTCGTCGTTCCATACTTTGTAATTCATCTACTTTAAACTTGTTCGACTTTGTGGGGAGAAAACTACAACTCAACTTGTTTGCTTTTTTTTTTTTTACGTAAAATTTACTTTTTATATTATATTTAAAGTTTTAACTCTGATATTTTGCATTGTACTTTATATACAACTATTTTATCATTCATTTTGTCTGTATGTGCTTTTAAAAATCTTTAATCCTATTTTCTAAAAAAAAAAAATGTTCGGCGCAACTTAGCCAGATTTGATTCATGCGTCATGAATCCTCAGAATCTTGGAAACCTCAGAATCAGTTTAGCTCTTGCTCCAAACTGAGTCGGTGGGTTCCAATTTCTGATTATCTCCATTTTTTTTTAAGTTTGTTCTGGTGGTAGTCACGTTGATTATTTATAATTCTATGAAATTAATAGTGTTTATTTTTTATTTAATTTTTTTGTCCGGTAAGATTGTAGCTTATTTAGTTTTGTAACAGACGCTCTTCAAAGTTAGGATATTCTTTTGTAAACATCCTGTATATTAATTCATTCATGTATTTAATAAATGGGAAATCTTAAATAAATTATAAATATTAATATGACAAGGTGTGCGTTTTTGCATTCAGTAAGGATTTTAATTTACGGGTTGGCATTCTCTTGATGACATGTGAAAACAACCGCTATTTATAGCGCACATTTATATGAGAAAGATAAAAAGATAAGCAATACATATTTGGTTAAAACTGAAAACAAAGACAGAGGGGATGTTTCTTTTAATGTAAGCTTCTCCATCTCTAGTTTTCCACAAACCCTTCGCGATGATTGTGTACACGACACTAATGCGACCAACAAGCTTATAACCCCAATAACAATTCTAATCATGGGGATAATACTTTGTTCTTCTTCCATTGTCCATTAAAATGAATGATTGTAAAACATAAAGAGTAACGTGTCCCGGAATCGATTTTGTGGAGGCGCTTAAACATATGCAAATCAGATTCCTAATCTAGTGTTTTATCTTTGTTTCCCATTTAAACTGTTGATATTTGATCGTTGTTTGCGATAGTTTATTTCTGAACTTTTAGTCCTGAAACAAGACTGGAAGAACAGCGATAAGTAAATTAGCGGAACTCGCGCTCATTTTCAGGTGGTTCCAATCGAATTACCGATCTTCGGACGGTGTACCGCGTGTTATTGATTTTGCTATTAATGAAGCAATGTTCGGATCTGTTTAATTGGAAATAGAACAGGATCATTAGATTATTTTAATGGCGTGTGTAATTTCCCATTTCAAGGAAATCGAATTATTTGATTTTAAGAAATTCTTTCGGAGGTAAACGGGGCAAATGTTGATAAATACCGAGAAATTTATATTTCATTACAAACAATGGTGGAGCATCAGTAAAAGTAATTTAAAAATCATTTTGGACGGGTTCCCAAATGCTATTAAAATATAAGACAACGATGTTATTTTTATTATGGACTAAATTGATAGATATTTTGGCATTTTAGTGTTTATTTTCATAAATAAAAACTTTTAAAATTTTAAATTAAAGAGCCATGTTTGAAAGCATTTTGTTTCAGATAAGTCATAGATCATTTGCCTTTAAAATGCTAATTTTCAAAAATAATCTGTTTTTGACTTTATTTTCAGGGATGCAATAGACAGTGGTTATTTCTCAAGCTTCATAACCCATCACGTTTGATTCAACCTCATGTTTGATTCCATGCTTCATTAAGGATACATTTACGCAGGTATTAAGGTTACTGCACATTAAATGCAACTAATCGTAAAGTCATTATATAGTGTGGAAATTAAGCTGATTTACCATTCAAGCGTTGTCCTCGTTATTTGACTGGGACTGAGAATTATAAGTCCTGCTGCCAATAATACTCCCATAATGCAAGTGACGCGAAGTCAATGAACTGAGCAGAGTCCATGGTCATAGCTGTACTTCATAGTTTCCGCCAGATGCTTTTCTTGTGATGTAATTCAAATTACCAATAATACTTCTTCAATGATATTACATTTGTAATCAGTTTGAGTTTTGTTTAAACCTCGCTGCATTTTATGACAAATTCACATAAAATATTTCATTTCTTTAATGCCCTTTTCGTTAAAGTAACGCTAATTCATAATTGGTCACTGTCACCAAAAGTGTTAGGTCATTTTATTAATGCATTTCTATTCAAATCAGTCGGTTATGACAAGAAACAGCTAAAACGCTTCTACCAAAACAAAGATAAAATGTATTGTTTATAATGCTATTACACTTCGTTCCGTACTTTCATTCCCTAGTAGCATTTCGATTTGTTGAATTCGATTAGAACAAATTCGTACTCTTAACAGTTTATTACTAGATTTATTGTCAGTTTTTCGGAATATTGTAATAAATAATTCACCAATGTAACGTTAAGTAGATTTGTAATATTTGCTGTCGATAAGGATAATATATTACTGCGTGCCACCGATGAATAAATATATTTTATCGTAAAGGGTCAGTAAATTGAGGCCTACGCTTACATATCAGAAACAGGTACTCAGTCAATCAAAAACAAAACAAAAACCCACGAATAGTTAAAGAGGCATGATAAGAATTATTTCTTTTTAAAATATTTTCACCAGTTTGAGTTTGTTCAAGTGAAATAAAAACGAAAATTGTTGTACTTCAGAATAATGCAGTCAGTATTTAGCATGATACATTTTAAGAGCAATCTTCGTGTTCAAAGGTATTATTCGTCTATACCATTATAATGAAGAAGTTGCTGAAATAGTAAAATAACTAGTAAGGTATTACAGTTATTTAGTCTAGCACAAGATGAAACTGGGTGGGCTACATTGTTCATAAATGCAAAACTGCTCTTTTATGATCCCAATTTAATCTATTCATCTTATTATGTTCATGGAGATGTTACCACTTTATTTAGAGTTGAAGAGAACATCATAAGTTGATGATTGATAAAGTAGATAAATGTACAACCTTTGTTTGTATGGCTTACTCATTCTTACTATTGTTATGTTGTGAAAAATTCTTGAATAATGCAAAGTGAAAAATGAATACCTTTCGAAGCAGAATGATGTTGTGATACTTCATATTCAGTGTATTCGACGCACTTTTACTTTAAAATGCACCTTTAAAATGGGGTACATCTTATATAATGGTGGAGGCATTTCTTTTCGTAGTCACTCCTTTATATTCAAGATCTTATGGCAGACAGTTGTGTGATGAGAGTTAGATGACTATGATGGGTTTGCAAGTTTCTCTGAAAGGTTAGTTAGCTATCAATTATCTATTAATATATCCATTTTTAAATCATTTTAAAGTTCAAGGTTTTTCAGAAAATGGTATAAAATTTTATTTGTTATATATATATATATATAAATTATTCGTTGGTTCGTTTCTTCTCTCAATTTTACTTGTTGATGTGATTGATACTTTATTAATCTCAATTTATAAATTTTCATTTTCTTTTATTTATTACTTTTACTTTCAGTCATTCATTTATTAAAACCACTAACAAATTTCTTTAAAAATATTTGTTATTAATAGTATGTAAGAATACATACTATAAACTTGATAAAAATTTCTAAAGTAGTACTACTTACATACTCAGCTAAAACACGAAGAGACAAAACAAACTTGAGAGTGGTTAAAGCACTTGTGTTTGAAAGCAGATGGGTATCATGTAGTAAATTGTTAAGGTGGGTGCTTCCATCTGTTATGCAGGCCGGAACAAATTTGAAATTTATTCATAGATTTTCATTTGATAGTAATTTACTGCAGACAAAAGAATTTAATCCTTCTACGCCAGATTGTCACAATCTACGGTAAATGATTCATTTTCATCAAACAAGGAAAATCAAAACGCTGGGTTGCTTCTGGTGAATCTTTTCTTAAGAAATGTGAAGTTAGTTTCATCGGCAGGAAAATTATGGCGATGAATTTTAAGAATGCGAAAGGCGTCCTGTCTGAATAACTGAGACTTTGACAGCTGTCTAGTGAGTCATGATGCTTACTAAACAAACCAGTTTCGTTGCTGAGCACCATCTCTTATATTCTACCACAGACTTATTGAATGACCCTCTTGAGTATACGAGAATTAGTCTTTGAAATTATGTAAGTGAATCTGTTTTCTTGGAAAAACATCATCCTAACATAAAGATTCTGAAAGAAAATAGAGCGTTAATTTTCTTCTAGTGTTTTGAATAATAAGTAGGCTGTTCAACAAATATTAGGTACAATGAAGTTTCTTTAGATTATCTCTTTGGAAAGTGTATTTAGATATATAATTTCTATGTACGAATTAGACATACATATGAATATAATATACCGTCGTTTAACCATAACACAAAGGCTGAATGAGGCCTTCAGTTGAAAAATAATGTGTAGTATTATTTAAGCAGTTACGATATTCGTATGGATGAAGAATAAATTAAATGGATCTGTTAATGTGAAGAGGTAGCAGATATTTTTGGCTTTAAATGGAAATAAAACTTGATACGAAATAATTCAGTTTTTGCATAGTCTTATATTATGCTATTCGATGCACGTGCACAATACTGCAGCTCTTACCGGCACAGTGAAGTCCTGATATGTATTTATGAATTTGTTTAATTTAATTGTCTATGATGTTGATAATTGCGGCATATAAAATGAGACTGTCAGTCTGCAAGTGTTACGAATAGTATTGATTGAAAGCGATCTTACTATGCGGAAACAATATCAAAGATGCAATAGGACACCCAGTACAAATTACTCCCCAGTGTAGCTATTACATTTGTATTTGCGAGTCTAAATTCTTTTGATAGGACAATAAATTTGGCAGAATGTTTATCTAAAGCTATATGCTTATGACAAAATAATTTCAATTTTGAATAAACAATCAATTTGGTGCTGGGCTCTCGTCTACCATTTTGATTTGCTTGGATGGGAATGCTAATTCTATGGAATTTTACTACCTTCTCATATCTGTTCTATTTCATCCATTTGAATGCAAAAAGTGCCTCCAAGAGAATAAAATGACAGCTCATGTGGAATAACACCTGCCCTGGGGATTATATCAGTGGACTTGGTCCTTCAGATTGGGAGACTCTGGGACTTGCCTTCTTTACTTGGGGTAGGTACGGGCTACAGACCTCGAGGTACCCTAGGGATTTTCTTATTCTAAAATTTCCTCATTCTAGGGATTTTCTTATTTTCTTATACTAAATGGATACTACGTCTGGGGTTATGGCCAGGCACCCTGCCCTTGGGGATTATATTAGGATACCTCAGGGACTTGTCTTCTTTAGGTAAGTACAGGCATCATGACCACGGGGCACCCTAGTGATCTTTTCTTCCCCGTTGGGTTTACTATCTTTATTAAATGCAGGACGCGCCAGCCAGGGTTACCTATGATCCTTCGATTCCTGAGCCCTCCTTCTTTTCAAACCACTTTTGCCTTTTTCCAGTTTTTCGCTTCAGACCACAGTTGGTCGACCTTGTTTGGTGCAGCGCTTCATCTGGCTCTTGCATAGCCTTTATTCACTCTTTAGTAAACCTTACTAGGGACGTGCTTCCCAGGGATACCCTAATGAATCAACTCTATTTGCGACCCTTGTCAACCAAAATGTTTTCTTTTCTTTCCTATTTCTTCATCGTCTAAATCTGGCTTCACATTTACTGGCTTTACCCTCATCCCACTTGGTTTAAGCTCGGCTTGGCCGCATCTGGCATTTGCATTATTACAACTCTTATTCCACTGATTTTGAAAATGTTTTAGATTATTTCTTAAACATCAAGGCTAAATTCATTAGAATGAGAATTAAAATATTTTAAAATA
>BMAW01104644.1:0-37336 GCA_019974015.1 Nephila pilipes
ACAGTCGAAGCAAAACTAGGACTAATGGAGGTAGACCTCATTATTTTGAATATCGGTAAAGTTATATGGATGACACCTAAGCTGACATTCCCCTCTTCTAACTTCCACACCATGCCACGGGATGACTATGAGCTCCGACAGATTTAACATGCATCAGCCCAGGCTACACGGCGTATCTTCGTGGCATCAAGGCTGGAACGTGCGACTCTATAGAAACCACCGGTCACGAGTCCGCTGCCATAATCACTAGGGTACAGCGGCCACAATTAATGGACAAACCTGATTCCTCCGATTTCAAAATTCTATGTTTTCAAAAGTAAGCGACACAGAATAAGCGTTAAAAAAAAAGGGAAACTGCGGATATTGTGGTTAAAAAAATTGATAGTTCTTCGTGAACCTGTTTCTCTAAAGCTGCTTTAGAAACTTCCACGGAGCTACCTCGCAGTTGGATTAGTCGCAGTGAACCGGATGACTCTATGTTACACAGCTGGCCACCTATGTCACCCGATAAGGCCGAATGCGACTTCGACATTTGAGAGTTTGTAAAAGGGGTAGAGTACGAGCCACCATAACGCACAAATTTGTTTGAACTTAACAACATTTCTGCTTCTGAAAATCAATTACCTCTAACACTTTACAACTCGTTTGACAAGATGTATCGACTGGCTATGATACGTGTAAATAAAGGATGTTACATCAAACACATGTAAACGTCTACATTTTTCCTTTGCATTTAGTTTAGTTTAGTTTTTATTAACGTCGCACTAGAAGCAACACGAGAGCTATTGATGACGGGTGAATGAGTGTGTTAATGTAAAATTTATTGGCGCAAGAACCAGATATGGCTATGCTGCGTCAAACAAGATTAAGCTGTGGTCTAGACGTGAAGTTGAAAAAAGACAAATAATGGTTGACAAGAAGGAGGGTCGAAAATAGAGAAGGATCCCTAGGGTATCCCGGGGGTGCGACACCCGTCTATTGGCGACGGACCTCGTAATTTTTAACCACGATCAAGTGACAAGGTCGCTACCTGAGTGAGTGAAAGTGAATTTTATTTGCGCAAGTGCTAGATATGGCTATGCTGCGCCAAACAAGATTAAACTATGGTCTAGACGTGAAGTTGAAAAAAAAGGTAAAAATGGTTGACAAGAAGGAGGGTCGAAAATCGAGAAGGATCGCTAGGGTACCCTGGAAGTGCGTCACCCGTGTTTACCAAAGACAGTAAACCCCATGGGAAAGAAAAAGATCACTAAGGTGCCTCGGGTCCTGATGCCCGTACTTACCTAAAGAAGGCAAGTCCCTGGGTCGATTCCTGAGCAGGCACCTCCCTCTCCTAACATCCACACCACGCCAACGGTAGGACTTTGGGCTCCGAACAGATTTAACATGCATCAGCCCCAGATACATGGCGGGTCTTTGGCGGCCAAGAATCGAACCTGCGACTGAACGAAAACCGCCTGCCGCTAGTCCACGACCTTGACCACTAGGCTACCGCGGCCCCGCATGTGTCATAAGATAGGATACCCTAGATGTCTGAATGCGTGGAAGTTTATGTCAAGTGAAATATAAAATTAACGTTATTTATTAAAACTCAAAACCAACGTTTCGGAAAAAAAAAGCATTTTGCATTGTATCTTTATTTCAGTAATATAATTGTGAGGTTTCAACAACTAATTGAGCCGTTTTCTTTGAAAGTGGTGTAAGTCCATCTTGACAAAAAATTAGTTAATGATAAAAGTGAATACAATTTACTATGAACTTTTTATTTATAAACATTTTCCAAAAAAATCTGTTAAAATTGTCATTGTTTTTATCATTACAAATTTTCGTAGTTAATGAAGTTACAAATACGATTACTTTGAAAATGGCGCAAGTCCACTTTCCTCAAAGACATACTACAATTTAGTTCAAAATTGTACTAAACAATTTCTTTAGTGCATTTTTATATGTGTGGCAACATTGTAAATTGCAAACATTTTTATAGCTTCCTGGAATTTTGGTCCCCCCCCCCTCCCTTTAGTATAGAATATAAAATCACTGTTTGAAAATGTTGAAATAAAGCCTTTTTATTTTGTTATTTTTTATATTGTTGAAGTATTTAATAAAAATTTCATAAAAAGAAATTGGTTTGTTTCAGTTGAGATCCCGTAGTTAATATTTCGTAAATGTCAGATTTTTACTTTTAGCTGACTTTGAAAGTAGTGTTAGTCTTTTTTAAGTCATTAAAAGTATAAATTTTTGTTAATTACATTTAAAAAATGATTACATTATAAATTTAAAATCAATTTAATATTTAAAAAATACAAAACTAGCTTAACATATATATATATCCATAATTTTCAAATTATTCAAGGGTAAAACCTTAAATATTTCCATATAAAATAAAATACACTTACACCAATTTCAAAGAAAACGGCTCAATTAACTCAAGGACATTGATATAATCAATTTTTCCTCGGATATTTTATAGTGAAATAGGATATAAAGAAAAGCATTGAGAAATCTCATTGGTAAGAATTTGGTGAATTATTTGATGTTTACATTAAACAAGCAATAATTTTAATGAATTTGCCACTAATCTTTCAGATTTCTTGAAATAATTATAATTGTATGAGTAATATACATGTAATGTGGTTCCATTGACTAAATTTCTTACTTAATAGCAATCATAACATATTCTAGAATTAAAACTAAACCACAATATGGTCGGTATATAAACTCAACTCTTAATTCTCTCCCGAAATTCACCAACAATCGAAAACTTGTTTTTTTTTGTAGCTGAATTTTTAAATTGGATGTGCTAACATCTCCCCCTTTCACTCTCCGAACACCCTCCTCCTTATTTGCTCTGTTCAATTAATCTGTTTATTCAAGTCGCATTCAGAAGAAGGGCAATTGGCTTCGGGCATCGCAAATTTGGATCTGCATCAAGCGATGAGGACGACTCCCCAGTAGACACCCACCCCTCCAAAATTCCACACCAGGAAACTGAAACACTTGGGACCCAAGCAGATTAAAAGTGCATCCACCCCGCTGTACAGACCTTAGATCTTCAGCTCCATAAAGTCCCAAATCCATGATTTCTCAGAAACAATGCTACTCTCGAGATCACCATCATGATTATTAGCCTACTGCGGCTACACAACGTTACTGCTGATGAATTGGACGCTATAGAAGTTTAATGGCGCAAGAGCCAGATGTGGCTATGCTGTGTCAAACAAGAATTAACTGTGGTCTAGACGTGAAGAAATTGAGGAAAAAAAAAAAAAAAGACCAAAACTGGTTGACAAGGAGTGTTGAAAATAGAGATGGATCACTAGGGTAACCCGGGTGTGTGTGTGTGTCCCGTGTTTATCGTAGACAGTAAGCCCCATGGGAAAGAAAAATATCACTAGGATGCCTCGGGGTCATGATATCCATGCTTACCTGAAGAAGGCAAGTCTCTGAGGTCTTACTCTTGGTGAAATTCAATAGAAAGAGACGTTCCGTGTTTTAGGACTATCTTCTTAACGCAAGGATTGAGACTGTGCAATTTTAATATTAAGAACTTTTATTGAAAATCAACATAATTTTAATGAGAAGCTCTCTTTCGACAAAAAATGTCTTGCAGTTCATTTAGGATTAATATTAGTAAAAATATAATTAATATTAATGTCGTCGTATGCACTTCAACGTATAATGGATCGACACGGAATCGACTCATGGTTAGATTTTCAGTCAACAATCAGTTGTGGTTCTCTCGTCCGTAGGCCTCGAATAGTAGAGTTCTTTAATGAATTCTTAGCTTTACTGAAGAAAAGTAAAAAGGAAATGGAATAAAATCCAAATCACGAAGAGGTTTAAATAGATCGCAAATGACTGATAAATTCGGTTGACGTTTCAGTCCAGAATTCAGATAAGAGAATTTCCTGTTTGAGAATAAAAAGAATACTAGCATATTACATCGAAAAAATTCATTATGTTCATTAATCAGATATTTTACACTAAATTATAATCAAAGCTCGGTTAACAGTTGGATAATATTAATGCTTAGAAATTAATTTAATTAGAAATTAATCTATTTTACGCTTTGAAATTCACGTCTACTGTTTATTATGATTTCGCGAACGTAACGTTATTCCTATGGAGAGAGAATTCCTACTACCATCCACAAATCATCACCCTTTTATCCACGTGAAGGGGAAATTATGCACCAACGAGAGTAGAAAATAATTAAAGTTTCTGCAAAATCACGCTTTTATAATTTCTCAAAATATATCAGAACATTTTTTTAAAGATGGGAAAACCCACAAGCGAATCATTAAAAATGGAGTAAAAAATATTTTAAAAATAAAATCAGAAAAAAGTAGTTCCGCCGTAACCTTCATTATTTTCTGCTCTTTCGGATGAATCTTTTCCCATTCAAATAGTTAAGATTTCAGGGCAGTGGTGGAAACTCAATAGGGTAAACGTTACTGACCAGCAGACGCAAGCCTTAAAAGGAACAAAACGGAATTATTCTAACTTAAAGCCTTAAGCATCAAGATGATAATTATATTAAAATTCAGTCATTAAATTTCAGTTTCAAAAAGGAATTTAAGAACTGTACAAGAATAAAAATATAGTTAGAATAATTTTATTGATAAGAGTTTAAATACACTGGAAATGTTACCATTCTGGTATATTCAATACTGCATTTGTAGGAAATAAATGTAATGTTAAATTTAAAAGCGCAAACAAATATTGTGAACTTAAAATATGATCTGTATTTAAGATTTAAAATATTATTTATTTAACGATTTTTTTTAATTATATGCAAATAAGTGTATTATTACCCTAAAAGACGAAGGAATTAATTTAAATTACTTATTCTTTTAGAATGTATTACTTAATACTTATGAAATAGTTTATTCATAAATAATAAAATACCAACTTTTTTAATTTAAAATACTTACTACGTTATAAACACAAAAGCTCCTATTGAATTCTTTCATTAAAGGAATATTCAGCATTCGATAATTTATTCTATTCTTGGATTCTTTTAAACAAATTATGAACTAGGTTATTTTTAATAACAGAACTTTCATGTTAAACAACTAATAATAAATACTGAAATGTATTAATTGAACAATAAGCAAAACTTTCCATATAACCACAATTTTCAGTGCTAAATTTAAACAGTTTTGTTACCGTCATCACGCCAGCGCAGGAAGTGACGTTATCGTTGATGAGCCAATCAAGCGACGTCACCTGATGTAGTGTGATGTTTCAGCAGCCAGTCGCGTTCTAGCACATGCTTTTTATATTTGATTCATTTCCTTTTTAGGTCTCACTTAGAAGTCTCACGAGGCTACTGGTAACGGACTTAGTCCTTTTGAACTACGGTCACGTGACAAGAAAGTCATATGTGTTAGCACCCAACTATCTTAATTTCCACATAAGTTAAACTTGAGGAATAAAAGATCAAGAGATTTAATGTGCACCAGCCGCGCAGATTGATCGGATGTTAAGAAGTAGGTTAAAATTCGAAAACGAAGTACAAGGTCTGCGCCCCCCCCCCAAGTCCCCTTTAGTCCATTATTGCTTACCACAATATTGTATGTTTATAGGAGTGATAAGTAGATGCGAAACTTTACCTCGATCGAATGATAGGAGGTGGGTTAAACTTTGTGTACGTACTTTGAACAGGAAATATGCATTTTTTTCATATATATGAACATAGCAAATTAATTAAAAGCTCAACTTAGAAAGTTGGAGTTATAGTTAAACTCTGTATGGAGGATTCACAACTAATTCATTTTAAATATGAAATTACTGTAATTGTTTATATATATATATAAATAACCTCGCACTGAGAAACAAAATTGGCGAACAATATCGTAGTTTTTTACCTCAGTCAAGTAACAAGGATGACACCTGAGTTGGCATCTCCCTAGCCTAATTTCTACACCACGCAAACGGAAGGACTGTGAGTCTCGATAAATTTGACGTCGCTACATTGCAGAGTTTTAGTAGCATCAAGGCTCGAAATCGGGACTCCAAACAAAACCCACGCCGGTCATGAGTCCACGACCCTAACCACTACGCTATTGTGGCCACGAAATTACGATAAAAGCGACATGGAATGAGTTCAAAACTTTCCATAAAATAAGTAATCTATTTAGCAAAATATTTCTTCTAAGCAAATTATATGTGATAAGAAATATCTGTGATGAGATTGCGATTGTTTCTTAACGTCGCACTGAGAAGGAATACGAGGATTATTCGCCATGTACCTCGTACCTCTTCTAACTTCCTCACAACCCCTAAGGGAGGATTTGAGTTTCTGAAAGATTTTTCCTGAATCAGCTTCGCTACATGGCAGTCTTCAGGGCCATAAGGGCTCAAACCTTAAGCAACACTGGTGGCGAGTCCGTGGCTAATATGCTACTACGTTCAAAAATGTTTGAAGATGGTAACATGAACGAGCACATTTTAAAATCCCTCCAATTAATGGGCAAGCTGGTTCGTTTGATTAACGTTACACAAGAAGCAACAAAAAGGATATTGGCGAATGACCTCGTAATTTTGATCCTCGGTTATGTGACGAAGATGACACCTAAGGCGGAACGCCCTCTCCTAACTTCCACAACAAGGCAACGGGAGGACTTTGAGCCACGACAGATTTACGTACATCAGTCCCTGATACACGTCTTTTGTGCTGGAACGTACGACTCGACTAAAACCGCCGGTCACGAGTCTCCTATCATAACCATTAGGGTACAAGGGTCACTATTAATGGACAAACCTAAAGCAGTAGACGAATAAATGGAAAGCGTCAATATCGCTGAAAATTTTAAATAATTTCAGTTCCTAAGTACTCCGACACTTTTATAACGGCACTAGAAAGAAAAAGAATTAACTCCGGAAAGGAGTTTTAAGAATTTAAAGGATGAATATAACTGTCGTAAAAACAAGATACAGATCGAAACTTAGCTTAAGGTTTTTTTTAAAAGAAGCATTAATTTTAAAGACAGTGTTCACGACCCAAACAACTTTCTGCAAGATTGATTTTTGTGGGAGCATCAAAGACTATCATCCCGTTTCTGCAGGAGTTCTGGTCACTCGAGAGGTCTTTGCAATCAATTAGAAAATAAGTAATTCGTAAATAGAAAACGATTTTCATTCCAAACGGAAGTCGCAACGCGTAACAGAGGGTTGATTGGTTTTATTAAAGTCGTACTAGAAAGAACACGAGGGCTATTGGAGATGGACATCGTATTTTTCAACCTCAGACAAATGACATGGATGACACCTAAGCTAGCACTCCCTCTTTGAGATAACGCCAACGAGAGGACTTTAGGCCTTGACAAATTTAACGTGCATCAACCCTGGGTGTTTAGTGGTAACGCAGGCTTGAAAAACGACTCGTCGAAAACTGCCAGTCGTGAATCTGTGGCCACTAGGCTTCAGAGGCCATAAAAATAAAAGGGATATCAAAGCAAAAATAGTTACAATAGGAAGCCAAATACATGAAAAATAAAATATCCTTTTCGAAATAGCAGTGAGAAAGGTGCTCAATATTAAAAAAGAGAAACATACTAACCTCACGAATGCTGTCGACATGGTAACCTGAAATTCATGGTCGTGGATCCGTGTTCGGTATTGTTTTCATCGAGTCTTGGGTTCGCACCCTGATGCCACTAAATATCTGCTGATGCACGTTAAATCTGTTCAAATTCCAGAGTGCTTTCGTAGCTTATTAAGAAAGTTTGGAGAGGGAAGTCTCAGCTTCGGGATCGTTCTTGTCCTTTGATCGACGTTCGAAATTACTGGGTCTGTCGCGAAAAGTCCCAGTTTGCTTCTCATCGCGATGTTAATAACAAAATCGCAATTTTTCTCTAAATTAAGCTGTGAATTCGATAAAAAGAATCGATTTAGATCAGAAAATAGTTTAATTGCAAGGTAAGGTGAAATTTATTTCCAAACCAAATTGAAAAACCACCGGTGGTTTTAATACAGGTAGAGCATAATTTATTATCTGTAGAAAAAATTACTAAAAAGGGTTTCACCGAGAATTACAACAAAGGAAATATATAGTTAATAAAGATGTATTTATGAAACAATCATGTATGAAGAAAAAATTGATTCAAAATTTTGGATAAAAGTTTCAAAATCATAATTGCACCTTTTTATGGCACATGCATCATGGATACCGGATCATATATTTTATTTGGTAGCTTGTGGAAGAATCTTGATGATGGTATTCAATTAGATAATTGTCAACTCGTTGGTTACTCATACACTGCATTAAAAATAAATTGACGGAACTCCTTAATATAAAGAAGAAAAATAGAGCTAAGTATCCGCACTTGATTTGGTACACAGAGGTCCAAATTATGCAAATCCAAAGCATATGTGGAAAATATAGGGTGATCAATTTAAAAGAGTACTCGTTGGCTTTTCTTATTATCCTTAACACTGTCGGACGAGGCAACTATTCTAACACTGAAGCATAATTGTTTGAGCTTTGATTAAACGTGGAGAATAATTTCCAACGTTGTTGTAGAGTTACTACTTCATTTGTAAGGTAAAATATAAATGGAGACTCGCAATGTTACTTAATCCTGCGATACTTTTATTTTTGAAAAACTAAATTTAATTGAAATTTTTACATTATCATTCCTTACAGAAAATGCTGAAAATGTTCGCTACAACTTTGAATGCA
This sequence comes from Nephila pilipes, assembly GCA_019974015.1. Taxonomy (NCBI): domain Eukaryota; kingdom Metazoa; phylum Arthropoda; class Arachnida; order Araneae; family Nephilidae; genus Nephila; species Nephila pilipes. The sequence continues at coordinate 8,687 of BMAW01104644.1, forward strand.
AATATGAACACGACGACCAAGTTTTTTGATGCATTTCGCAAAATTGTTGTACTTATTGACGAAATTTCTTCAATTATAATTTGTTTTAATTCATCCATGTTTGCAGGATTTCTCTGGAAAACCCTATATTTGAATACACCCCACAAAAAATCTAATGGATTGCGTACCTTGGCACTCTGGGCCCCTTTGTGGCCAGAGGCCTTGTTGAAATTAAACGGTCATCAACGAATTCCCTTAGCACTTTCATTGTTAAGTTTGAAGTGTGAGGAGCGGCTTCTATTTGCTTAAACCAATAACTGTCCTGTATCTCAAGTGAAGAAATAAAAGTAGGAATTATGTCCAGGTACACTTCGGAATACATCAAAATTAAAGAATTAATTCATGCTGATGATATTTGTTGTTGTCATCCATAATCTTACGAAATGAGCTTTCACAAATAAAAATATAATAAAAACGTCGAATGAAGCCGGCGATTTACTCAAATCATTTACGCAGTATCAGATTAAAAATTACAAATGATTTTCTCATGAATTTATGTTTAAAAAATGAGTGTTTGTATTTAGAAAGTAGAAAAAAAACGATACCCACACATTAAATATAGACATATTAAATGAGTAATGATTTTTAAAGTCTTGCTACATATATTATACACACGGTTAATACAAAAAACAAAAGGATACTCTTTTAAATTGATCACCCTATATATAGTTTATTAAAATATGATAAACATGTTTCTCAGAAACCTATAAATAGAATTGTTTCGCATTTTAAAATGTATTTATTTGTAGTTTAGTTTTAGTTTAATTTAGCTTTTGTTAAGGTAGCTCTAGAATCAACACGAGGGCTTTTGGCGATGGACCTTGGAATTTTGAACCTCTGTCAAGTGACGAGGACGACGCTTGGTATTTATTTGTAATTGGACATAAAATAAGGACTCTGTTCTCTTTATTAACTTTATTCATAATAAATTTTGTTGAAGTAGAAAAATTACAGCTGAGTGCATTATAAATTAGCGTAAAATTAAACAAAAGAACAAAATGTATTTTTTCTAGTAAATAAATTACCTTTCAGAAATATATATTTCAAAAAAGCTCTTGCGTAACCACCCATAACTACTAATTTGTAAAATCCCTAAAATCTAAAATATGATTTCTCTTCGCTGTATTTAATACAAATTCTGGAATATAATTTCAAAAGTAGAAAACGTTAAGCGTACAAATCACGAAAAAAAAATTTATTTGGAAAAAGGAACACTTTTTATAACTTTTGACGTTTCGAAAAACTGAGTTATTACTCGACACCTACATTAAGAATAAAGCGGAGAAATTCAATATACGTTTTAATTTAGTTTTAACTAAGACGAAAATGCAATGGTTATACTTGAAATTATAGGTAATAAAATTAAACCAGGTTTTATAATATTTCAGAAGTAAGAACTGTCATGAGAGAAGTTTAACAGACTGTGATTGTTTAAATAATGGCAAGAATTAATTTTATATTTGTACATCTTCATGTAGGTTGGTTGGTTAGCGTAGCTCATAATCGACCATAAAGGCCTTTAATCTCCAATCGACAAGCTGTTGGATAAATTACATGGGATGTAACTTACCCTTAAAAAACAAATTAAAAGAACAAAGTCTTTTAAAAAAATTCGCCAATTGAAATGAAGAATCTAAAAATTAAAAACATTAACTTAAGAAATTAACCGAAGTTTTTAGAAGGCTCCCGTCTACCCGCCATTTTGATTTCGTGAACGTAATGTTAATCCAATGGAATTTCGACTTCCGTTCTCGAGTCTTTACTATTTGATCTATTTGAATACAATAAAGGACACCTGAAAGAGCAAAAAATAATGAATGCTTCTGTGGAATTACTTTTTTCCTTCGATTTCTAAAAATATTTAAAATTATATCTAAATGTCAGAAAACTCGCAAACGAATCATTAAAATAAGAATAAAAAAATTTTTAAAAAATCGGAAGAAAAAAAGTGATTCCACAGAAACATTCATTATTTTTTGCTCTTTCAGGTTTCCTTTATTGTATTCAAATAGATCAAATACTAGAGATGTGAGAATTAAAGTCGAAATTCCATTGCATTAACATTAAGCTGACGAAATCAAAATGGCGGGTAGACGGGATTCTTAAGATTTCACTATTGGGTAGAAGTAATTTTGTGTCAGGAGAGAAAATTTAAGAGATTAGCCTATTCTGGAATAACTTTTCTCCCTGGTGAAGACCCAGAGAGGGTAAAAAGTGTTTGAACAGCTTTTGATGGAGGTAGCTAACTCGAAAGCTAGGTATCCTATTGGTCCGAAAGGGAACAAAGTTTATGGTACGAATAAATAACGAGACTGGCGTTGCTACAAAAGAAGTACGAAAGCGCTAAACGCTAGCGACCGATAGCTGTTTAGCGTGAAAGCTTCACTTTCAAATGGAGTGCATCTCACTTCTGTAAGCAAATCCATAAAACCGTAACTTTCGTACGTATTAAAGTTTTTTTTTGCTAAAAAAATTATAAGTGTTACAATAGAGAAATGTTATGAAATTTTACTTGGAACATCGAAAACTTGCTACTGAAACTTATAATGTATTAAGAGAATTGTACGGTAATTAATGTTTATCGCGGCACAAGTCTTTAGTGGGTTGAGAGCTTAAAAGATGACCGAGAAGATGTTGAAGATGATGCCCAAATCGCACTTCTGCTTCTAAAGCGGGTGACAATATCGAAAAAAAATCGGTATTTTGGTTGGATTTTACCTTCGTTTCAGTATTCTCGTGATTGCTGAGACCATAGAAATGCACAAATAATCCGTACAGCAAATCTTACAAAACACTTTAATATGCAAAAATTTTGTGTCGAAATGATTCATAACTTCTCACGTTTGAAGAACAAGAAGCTCGTAAAAACACCTTAATTGACATTTGTACTGACACCTTAATTGCCATTGGAAATGACCCAAACGTATTGTAAAAGACAATAAATAACGTGTGACGAATCGTGGTCCACGGACTGGAAGAACCCATCTACACCAAGAACAAAAAAAATGGCGAATGAACAAATAAAAATTAAAAACAATGATGATTAGGTTTTTTTTCTCGATATTTATGAGATTGCGTTCCTGAAGATCAAGCAATTGATCAAAATTACAACCTTCACATTCTTACAAAACCTGTGAAAGAATGAGGAAAAACGAGCCGCAAATTGTGAACGGACATGTAAATCGAGGAGCCAGAAATTGAGGACGGACGTATTTCTAGCTAAGTACATCTCAGTGAAAGATAATTAGCCTTTTTTGCTAGATCTTGAACCATGTAACTAATATCTGTTTCCTAAGGTGAAATCTGCATTAAAAGGAACAATATTTGACTCGGTACTGCGTAAGAGAACCGACACGCGTCCTATAGGACCTGATAGAAGAAGACTTCCAGCACCGTTTCGAATATTTGTAGTTAGACATGAAGTTTTGTAGTGATTGTTACGAAATTTGATGTGTGTCAGGGCGCCAAGATGCCGGTGTCAGACGGGGAGAAAAAATCACTTTTATGTTGCTGTTGGGAGTGCAGTCGAAAGTTTTGTAATAGAATAAGGATTATAACGAAAATCTTGTAAGTGTATGTAAATTCTGATAAGTATTATGCGTGTGTAAGATTTAATAAAATGTGAAAAAGACATTCATCTCGTCATTTCGAAGTTTTGGATTTGTTTAGTCGATAGTATTGAAATAGTGTAATATTTGGTGTATCTGTCGACAACAAATAGGAACTGAAAAAGATTGGATTGGAACTGTCCGATCCACAGTTTTGAAAACTTTACAATGTCGAATGGTGGGGTGAGTTGAAATTTCGTTTTTGGAAAAATGTTGTTTTGAATAAATTGTATCGATTTTGTGTAGATCAGAATTTGATTTGTATGGTTGAAAAGATGTTTGAATTGTAGTATTTATTTGATGAAGGTGTGAATGATTTAACGAGGATTGAGCTGTATATTTAATTTGAAGTTCTTAGAGTTTTTTGTTCGGAATAGTTGTTAACTTGTATACTTTGTATTGTTAGAATAATGGCTGAGAAAAGAGATTTAGAGAGGTTTATAAAACAGCGCACCACTCATAGGGGACAGGTTACAAAATTGATTTCTGAAATAACGAATCGTTTGTCAGAACCTGATGTTGAAATTGGTGAACTGGAAGTTAGTTTGGTTCAGCTTCAAACCAAAGACGAACAACTCAAATCCACAGATACTAAGATTGAAAAAGCTTTAGATATTACATTTAACTATATTATTATATTTAACTTGATTAAACTTAAAAATAAAATTAAATTTCTACAGTCCGTAACTGAACAGGAAACTAGTAATGTGCATCAAAACTCAGAAAATAAAAGTAAACCAAATACAAACGCAAAATTACTAAAATTAAAAATTGAAACATATTATGGGGACCCGTCAGAATACTTAAACTTTTGGAATCAATTCGAAAATGCTGTTCACAAAAACTTCTCACTTTCAGATATTGAAAAATTTCCGTATTTGTTTAGTAGTCTTGGGGAAGAGGCTCTTTCTTCTATAAAAGTTTTCACGATTACTGACGGTAATAATATATCTGCTTTAAAATTAGTGAAGGACTCGTTTGGCCAGAATGATGTGTTAATTAATGCCCCTATGTCAAAATTGTTAAATATGACCTCTTAAAATTCTAATAATTTAGAAGAGTTAAGAAACTTATATTTTAAATGTCAAACGCATATTCGTTTTTTAAATAGTTTGGGTGTGAAATCGGATATTTATAGTGTTATGCTTTGTGCAATTATTTTAAAACTTTTTCTTAGTTATACTTGCATTTGAATGTAGCAAAACTCAGATTTCTAGTATTAATCACAATCTGGAAGAATTGATGACTTTTTTACATAACGGTATCAGCGATACACGAAAACGTGTCAATATGCTATCATTTATTGTTTATTTTTGACCATTTCTTGTTCTTTTTGCATTTGCATTCTTCAGTTCATAATAATAGTTGGAAATTGTATGAATAAACTATATTGATAATGTGTATTGCCTTCGAGTATAAACACTGTTTTTAACAAACATTTAGATATTTTTATCGCGTGAATCGGCAAACAAATGGAAATTAGTATTGAAGTAACTAAAACATGAAATATTTTTAAGTTAGTGATTGTTTCTATAAATACACTGAGTAATTCTTTTTAAAATGCATGATCTCATTTGATATAAAAACATGATTTCAGTACTACTACTAACGATTTTGGGGCTCGTTTAAAATTCCAAGTATACCATCAAAGTTTTTAACTTTCAGAAAAATTCTAAATCGATTTCAAATTCTCTACTATTACTCCCTAAATTATTCATACATTTTTTCCGAATTTAAAAGTTGAACTGCACTTTGTGCTTTCCAATTCAGCTTATTTTTCATGTATTTTCTTTGAATACAAAATAATATGTACGGGAACTATTCCTGTCATTTAATTCAGCATAAATATCAATGACTATTAGTATGAATATTTGTTTTGAGATCAAGATGCCAAAGGAATTGATGATCCTCTCTTTCAGAATTTATTTTCTTATTCGTACATGAAAAAACAGTTTTTTATGAATGAGAAATTCAAATACATGTCCTCAGGAAAAGAGAAGCGTATTGATCATAAAGATGGCCGATTGAATAGATACTGTGAAACTTCAAATTATATGCGATTTTTTTAAAGCATTTCAACAAATAAATTTCGTAAAAATATCATAAAACATTGAAACTTGTTCACAAACGTATTAATATTCTGAGTCTGAAATGTTAGATGAATGAAACATGCGTGATCTTTGCCCAATTTGAATTTCATAAAAAGGATTCTAGAAACAAATACCAAAAGAGTTCGGAAGTAGTTACATCTTTAAGCATTCTTTAAATTTTTTTAAAAGGAATAGTTTGAGGGGGTAAATGATAGCCTTGGATGTGTGTGTGAAAAATGTGTTTGAAAGTTCTTTAGTTTTTTTTTTATGCAAAAGTTAATATAACATGTCCATCGGAGCAAATAGATACTTAAAATGGCATAAGTTTTATTTCAATCCATCGAAGACCTTTAAATAAATTCTATTGATGAAAAAAAAAAAACATTTTTAATAAAATCGTAAAACAATGAACAGAAATGTAATTCTTCAGCTTAGCTCACCCATAAACCTGTTCTATGTTAAGAAATTGTTCCTCACTCTTAGCATATGATACAATAAGCCTACTTTAATCCTGCACTTTCGTACCATATTACCGAGTGTTAATGCTAAATAAACCAGAATTTATACAGAGGGATATATCATAGATAAATCTCTCTATATAGAAATTTAAACTTTTAAGACATGTATTTGTTTTGAAGATTTCGAGGTTAATTAGATTAGTTGTACTTCAAATCTACAAATAGGTCACATTTTAAGAGATATAAATATTTTTTTGTATGAGGGATTTCATTAATAATTAAAAAAAAAAAGTTGCCAGAATGTAAGAGTAACGCAAAAAGTTCCTTGTGATTCACTAAATTCTCGGTTACTAATCATGGACTGCAACTTCAGCGTATTAACTGGGACTGACTGTATTTAAAATCTAAAATTTTAAGTAATATTTCAATATTTAACAGATATATCAATGTTAAAATATATATTTTATTGCCTTTAATTTTAAAAAATGTAGATAAGTTAAACTTGGCATAAAGTAAGATAATTTTTCTTTCTCAAAGGCGTTGTATTAAGCGAATAAACAGAAAATGTACAGGGGTATTCAGAATGATTGACCCGACTTCAAAATTTCCTATTTCCATAAATAAAAGATACAGAATGATAAATAAGACATGAATGCAATGGAAAAACATTGAAGTACTTTTTTTACAAGTGTTCGACATAACTTTCTTTAACTATACATATATTGTCAATTCCATACTTTGCAATTACCACTGACACTTTACAATATATTTGGCAATTGTAAGCAATTGCCAAACATATTGTAAAGTGTCAGTGGTAATGGAGTGTATAGCAGCAGATACCCTTTGTTTAAGTCCACATTATTTTGTGGGGAATGGTGGCACATACAATTTATCTTTTACGAATCCCCAAAGGAAGAAACAGCAAGCAGACATATCAGGCGACTTACGTATGTTGCCAGCTGTGCAACATCGTCATCTGGTCTTGTGCGACCAATCTAACTGCTAGGTAGCTCCGTGAAGGATTCTAAGACAGCTTTTGTGAAATAGCATGAAGAACATATGAGGGCCATCTACTGTTAACAATATAAAACTACCACATATTCCCCCCTGGTAATCATGTATAACTTATCATTCTGTTCGTATATTGTTGAATATGTAGTACTTTGAAATCAGTTGAATCATTTTAAATAATCCTGTATTATATAAAAAAAAATATATACAGAAATAATTGAAGGTAGGCTTCAGAATTTTTATTTGAAAAATAGGCATTACAACCTGATATATTATATATATGGAAGTTGGGGATCATGGTTATCAAACAGAAGTAAGTAAACAATGACTTATAGTAAAATATGCGATGATATGATATAAGTTCCAACGTCAATATGAACAGAGGGAGTAATGAATATTTGTGTTAAATTACTGTGTAGAGGATTAATTTGAGGAAATAAAAAATATGGCCATTTTGGGATTTGTATTATACCCTCCTCAGTCTCGGCGTCATATGAAGAGGACACTAAACAACATTTTCAAAAACTACCGCCAAGTTAAATAAAAGGCGTCATTATTACCCATAATTAGTTTATTTTCTTGTTAATAGATAGAAGTTCTGAAAAAAAAAAACGATTTTTAGTGAACCTTTTTCATTCGTAGCTAATTTATGCTAAAATGAAAATGGTTTTTTTTCCGAGAAAAAGAAAATTATACTTTTATGCATCGCTAAGTGTTCATATTTTTTTATTATTTGTATAATAAAAAATTATTAAATGTACTGTTGAATTCCTTAAACTTGCTGTTTATATATAACTTTATTAGTTTATCACTCAAATCTTCCCACTTCCGATTTAGGAAGTTGTTATTTCAGTGTCGCCTGTACGAGATATTGGATCAATTGCTATCAAAATCACTCGATTTTAAACTATAATTATGGCATATATTTCAGCTCGGAATGATATTCTTTAATTGCTGACTGAATTCACCAAACGTAGATATTTAAAGGATACAGGAAAGAATCTGTATCTCTCAGAAAATGAAATGAAACATAACTAGTGATCACTGTAATTATGTCTAATTTAGAATTTACCAGAATTCGAATGTAATGGGCAGAAAAAACTATAACTACCGTTCTCGCAGATATTTCTTGGAAATCATCGAGTTTTCACTAAGAAACAACTTAAAATTGAGAAATTATTTAATAGTTTAAGATAAAGAGAGAAAGAAAAAACAAATGAAATAAATTTTAGAAATTAGAACCCTTCTGCAAACAGTTCGGACAGGAATATTTCATGATTCAAATTTGACATTATGCTCATTATTCTAATTATTATGAATTATTTATTAAACTAAGATTAAAGAAATGTTTTAAATTAACATTATGATGTCATTTTGTCCCGATGTCTCCTCCAAAAAGCACATAATTTCTTAAAAATAAAAAATTAAATGATTTTTTTAACATTTTTTCAGTACTTTTTCATGTATTTAAAACCGAGTAATACAATTTATTCTAAAATTTATAGTTCAAAGTTGACCTTGGGTCTGAGGAAGATACGCATACCGGTGATAAAAAATTACAAACATTTAATAAAAGAACACTTAAAATGTTTAAAGGAAATTGAGTGTATTGATTTTATAACCAACCCTTCGTCGATAATTTCTTACTGGCATTTTTTTTTTCATTCTCTTGCGAATTAGCTGCTGCCCAGAATAACCAATTTCCCAGAAATAACCTATGAAAGAAAAATCGTTCTAACGGTTAAAATTCGACCAAGTAGAATGGGTGAAAGGACAACTAATCTTATTGACCGCGAGAGATATCTAGAAAATAATCTCTCCCAAAAGCATCCCAGTAATAACACTTCCTATTCCTAGAAATGGTGATTTATAGATACTCCTACATAAAGAAAACAAAAAATGCATATATTATCGTCTACTCTTAACAGGAAGTCGTAAATACAGATTAATCTGAATTTCACAAAAAAAAAAAAAAAAAGGAAAATCTTTTTTTAATCAAGTTTTTATTGAAGAATTGACTAAAAGGTATAAAATTATTTTTTTTAAATATAAGACAGTAAGATATAATTTATAAAAGCTTGATGCGGTTAATTAAGATACTTTAATAGTTGCCAGTAAATTAAGTACTATAGATAAATACGTCACAAGCTTTTATAATTTAAATGTTGTGTTATACAAGATAATACCAGCCAGCTTCGCTGGGAAGACTATAATATTATATTTTGGAACCTATACGTAAAATATCAAGAAAAGTTTCAATTTTTAAAACCTTAATGATAATCTAAATTTAAAAATTTAAGAAATATTTTGTGTATAATAATGGTTATCCACAACTTTCAAATATATGAGAAAAATAAAAAAAATTAGTAAAAAGTCACCCAATATATATATATATATATAACACATCGATCAATAACTCCCGAGACTAACCCAGAGATGGCGCTCGTAGTAAACCAGTAACCAGGTCTTTCTAGAGTACTAACCTTTGCTTGAAACGTGTCAAAATTTTAAGTCGATCGGACCAGGAAAAAGGTTTTTTGAAGTGAAGTGAAAAAGGTTTTTTCCAAGTGGGTGCCGCGATTGCTTTCGATGGAACAAAAACCACAACGAGTCGATGATTCAGAAAGCTATTTATCGCTATTTACTCGCAACAAAAAAGATTTCTTGCGAAAAAAAAAATATTTGGAATAGCATTGAAACGATTGTGTCACCCTAAAAGGTGATTAACAAAAGGTGTTATGTTGATGAATAAAAAAAAAATTTGCAAAAAAAATGTTGTTTTCAATTTTAGACTCGGGAGTTATTGATCGATGTGTTATATATATAATATGGATAAAATTCCTTCCACCGCATACAAATTACACCTAGAATTGCCAAAGAAACAGCCTTTTGCCAGAAGATTTATCATTTGCTTAACTTTCAAATGAAATACCTTCACAATGACATCGTGTCTATCATAAGATTTTTGTCCTTGCCTCAAGAGATCTTTGATATCTATACATTTAGGATGACAAGTGACTGAAATCCTAAAAAAAAGTCCTGTAAGTCGGGATGTCCGAAATGTCTTACGTATGTTATAGCTTCCTGAGTTCGTTCATTCATGTAGCGAGGTCCTCCAGTAAACGAAGATTGTCTTGCGTGTGTGCTAATCCGTAAAAAGTCGCCATTTTAGAATTTTTCAAAATCCCGCTACGTTTTGGAGCTGAATTGCACTTTCATCAACCGTGGGATGCCAAACTCATTTATTTCTATCGCTAAATCTGTACGTTAACTAATTTCGACATGCACTGAATTTCAAATAAAGAGCCCCTTCACCAAAATCTTGCCAATACTCCATCAGCGCTTCAATATTAAATTATTTGGTATTTTTCCATTTCGCACGCGCAAATCTCTCCAAGTAAACTGAATTGGTGATAATACACAGTATACATAGAAAAAAATATATTCCGTTTGGTATATCATTTTTGGCAATAAAATGGCCAAAAATGACATAACCGATGGATAGGAGTAGATTAAACGATGAAAATTACACTTCCGTAAAATCCGTTCTTAGTGAGCGTCTACATCGCAAAAATCAGTAACTTTGCTAAATTTCAAGTCAATCGGTTGTATAGTCTTAGAGATCTCATGATGAGTCAGTCAGTGGTATTTCGCTTATATATATATATATATAAGCGAAAATTAAAAAAATTGCTTTAATACTTTCAATTCATCTTAGTATAAAGTCTTGTTTAAAAACATTTTTAAATTAAATATTTATTTAATTCTTTTAAATCAAGATTCTTAGAAGATAAAATGCCTTTTGCCTTAATCCTGCCAGTTCCTTCCCCAATCACCTTAAAATCCGATTCAAAAGAATCAAGCCACCATGTTTTTCATCTTCCTCTTTTCCGACTAGAAATACTTCACTTATCGACTAGTAAATGGAACAAAAATCTTCTTTACTGAATTTTCGCCATCCATTCCAACAATATGAGATGCTCTATACATACGACTTGAATTCAATATATTTAATAATATAAAGCTCATTAAAATTTCTATGAATTTCAGAATTAAAACGTCTCGTCGCCAAAGGCAATTTTCTTTGACACCACCGAGAATATTTCTGAGAACCTTCCTGTAAAAAAACTGTAATTTTGTATTTTTCTTTTTTAGTTAGAGGCCAAGTTTCCGAGCCATACATTAGAACGGCCTGTAGAGAAAAATATACCTTAAAAAACTGAACACCTGAAAAATATATTTAACTTATAAAACATGTACTTAATTTATAATAATTTCATCAGATATCTTAAATGAAATACAAAACTTTAGGGAATCATACATGAGACTTTACTGAGTAGAGAGGAAATGATTGTGAATTTTATAAAATAACTGTGATAAACATATCATATATTTTCATTCATTATTTGCAATAAATAAACTACTTAATCTTTGCTTTCCATGTAATTGATCGATATTATATGAAAACATATAAATGAGATTTTTAAAAGCAATCATAAAGGAGACATCTGTTTCATTTTATCATTCTATGAAGATTACATAAAGGAGTTTACGAAGAGTAGATAAGATGTGACATAATTCAATTTTTAAAAACAAACGATTTAATCTTAATGTGATACTTTTTTTAAGATATTACCTATTCAACTTTTAACAGCAGACGATTTAAACTTAAAGTGATACCTTTTTCAATATTCTTTATTAAGATATATTTTTTTGGCAACACCAGATCTTAGTTTTGATTTTAGATAATTTACTGGCAACAGATATGAAAAATAGAATTGAGTTTGGTTCCAAGATGTAGAGACGAACGTTGAAAAATGGTGCTTGTGTAAAATTGTGTATTTGATTTATGTTTAAAAAGATGTCCGCAAATAAATGTGATGTCCTGAAAACAAGCCATTTGTATTGATAGTCTTCAATACAGTACACCATGTAATTGATCTATATTATATGAAAACATGTAAATGAGATTTTTAAAAGCAGCCATAAAGGAGACATCTGTTTCATGTTATCATTCTATGAAGATAGCATAAAGGAGTTTACAATCAGTAGATAATTTGTATCAAATTCAAAATGTATTTCATTCACATTCGATGAAGATACATGTTCTGTTTGATGAATTGATATAAATTTCAAAAGCAATTCTTTCGCCCAGTAATTTGAATTTTAAGTTTGACCTAATCCGTAATTAGCGGGATTTAGACTTTAGCTGCTTAATATTAACTTTCAATTAGTGCGCATTAGCTCGAAATGTTTACCTACAGAATTATGCGCTCCGTCGAAAGGCACGCGTTTTAAATTACATATTTATTATTGAATAATGACACATTGTTCCCATAAAGTAATTCTATTTAAAAATTGTTTTGTTCGCCTTATCTCGTATACGCAGCATTGTATTAATCTTTGGCTTTTGTTTTTATACATTAATAACAGTAAACTGAATATTTTGTTTCAAGTTTAATTTTTTTGGGTTGTCAAAGATATAAAAGCGCAATTTATATTTCCTGTAAATTCACAGTGTTGATTTCGCAAGAAAAAGAAGCAGATCAAAGAAATTCGTTTAATGCAAATTAATTAAGAATTTGACTTTATATTTTTTCTTTCTATTCATAACTGTTTAATAGATTTGATTTCGTTATAAATATCTCATTGCTACTCATAAGTTTAAACAAACTTAAGAATGTGATTTTATCTAAGCATAATATATTCTTGCTAAATAAACTACATTCATTTAAGAGAGAGCATCGTCAGCAATTTTTTGTCGTATATTCGATCCCAAATGAATGTATCAGTTTTTCTGAGAGAATAAATAGCTTCTTTAAGGTTTTTGAAATACACATTTTGCATAACAATATCGATAACGTGTCACTGAAACGCTAGATCATTGAAAGAGAAAAGAAAATAATATTCATCGCTAAGCGTTAAAAAACAGTTAATGTAGAAGAACACAAAACTAACAATAACAAATTTTTTCTGGCCATTTTTATTTAATTCATAAGAACGAACTATTATACGAAGGCTATCATAAATAGATAATTATTGCAAATAAATAATCAATATTTGAAGATAAAAAAGTTCTACATGTTTTAATTCATTCTTATGCATATATAATATTGCACAATACAGCAATTATTGTTAATTTTTTTGGATTCAGGAAGCCGTAGAGTGAAGAAATACACATTATGTAGTTCGGTCTGATGAATTCTACAAAGACAGCCATTGAAAGAACTAGAAATGCTTTGAAAAATATAACTCTGAATGGCGACTATGTAGAAAGAGAAGTGTGAGTGATTAAAAAATGAAAATTAAAACAAAAAAAGCTTCGATTTTGATTAGGGCGTGAGTCACAGTTTCAGCATTGTGAAGTTAATGGAATATAAATTGATATGCATTCCAAAAAGAAAAAGCAAGTAAGAAGAATGAAAAATAGGCTAAATTCACAGACAAATGGCGCCACGTCAAAATCACGTGATTACTTCATAAACAAAAAAGTGTGATATGTGTTAACGTGGGATTCCCGTACATGATAGCAATATACATCTTTGAGTCAACTTTATTTCAATTAATATATGCAGTATTATCCTATTTCTTACATTGTTTCAATACATGTATTAGGTCGGACGATTTCTTAGTATTTTTTTGTAACTTTTGCTTTATTCTAATTCATTTCCTAAATTAAAGTTTATTACCTTAAACCTCGTGGTAGTAGCATATACTAGTTTACTTGTTTAGTTCAGAAGTAGAATCTTAATTTCTTAGTAATTAATTTTGATACTTATATGTATATTCAGAGTTAGTTTTCAGTACGTTTTTTTGGAATTTATTCTAAATAATGGCAGAAAAAGATGGTTTACAGTATCGAACGTAAGCAACTGAATTTCAAGGAATTCACTATGTTGAATATTTATAAGTATAGAACTATGACGTCAGACTCTGTAAACACATTGTTAGCTTTTATTATTATTATTATTATTTAGGTTTTCGAAATAATGCATATCTTTTTACAACATTTACTGTTATATCTCACCCCTTATTGTTGTATATATCTTCCTTTTTTTCCCAATAAATGCTGAATGCGGGGGTGATTGTCTCCGGGAGGCGGCGGTTTGTAGTTCTAAGCCTTTTCAGTGAGCTCGGTCTCATTGGACATTCAGCCAACAGCACCCGTGTTGCTTCTAGTTCAACGTTAATAAGAAGATTTTTTTGAAAACTGTCCGGTTGTACAGTTACCAATGCCTCTGTATTGTTATTGAAAGATTTGTTAAGATAGTAATATTTTAAAAAATTACATTAATGCTTCGCATGTTATTCCACATATTAATTTTTAGTAAAAAATACTGTTCAAAATTTCTATTTTTTTTTTTTATTAATATAATAATAATAATAATGGAATAAATGCGTGCTACAAAAATAAGTGATTGAGCACCAGTTATTTTTTAAATGCTCTTTACACTTAGTCATAACTTTATGATTGAGGTGATTTTGGTGAAAGGAACAATAATCTGTGATCGATTGATGTCACAGAATGAAGAAACTCGCAGTATCGTAAGGTGCTAATTATTACACCGGCATATCATAAAGTTTTAATAATTACTAAAAATAACAGATATTTAGACTCTTTTAATTTATAGTTATTATTCTTGAAATTTTTCACTACACAGTCATCATTCAGAATTATAAATTTCTTCCAGCGTCTCTTGATCTTCGATAGCCATTGGGTAGGTTTCAACTGATTAAACTTTTTATTCTCCATGCTGCTAGATGCATCAATCTTCAACTTGAAAGGAAAATGATCAAAACGAATAATTTTAATGTGCACCTTATTCACATACGGATCAATTAATATGTGAAATAAATTTTATCACGATATCTCGGATATTTCAAAGTACTAATCAAAACCTTACGCCATTCTCTCTAACTAATTCTTCTAACACATCGATCAATAACTCCCGAGACTAACCCAGAGATGGCGCTCGTAGTAAACCAGTAACCAGGTCTTTCTAGAGTACTAACCTTTGCTTGAAACGTGTCAAAAGTTTAAGTCGATCGGACCAGGAAAAAGGTTTCTTGAAGTGAAGTGAAAAAGGTTTTTTCCAAGTGGGTGCCACGATTGCTTTCGATGGAACAAAAACAGCAACGAGTCGATGATTCAGTAAGCTGTTTATCGCTATTTACTCGCAACAAAAAAGATTTCTTGCGGAAAAAAAAAAAAAGATTTGGAAAAGCATTGGAACGATTGTATCACCCTAAAAGGTGATTAACAAAAGGTGTTATGTTGATGAATAAAAAAGAATTTTGCAAAAAAAATGTCGTTTTCAAAATTAGACTCGGGAGTTATTGATCGATGTGTTAATTATTTTGTGTTTTTGCGTCTATATAAATACTTGAGCTGAGTTTTGTACCTTTTGTAACATTGGACTATTGATGATTTTGCACTAACTTTGGGAACCTTTGGTATAAATAGAATTGCATAAAATATAACCTCG
Organism: Nephila pilipes; assembly: GCA_019974015.1. Taxonomy (NCBI): domain Eukaryota; kingdom Metazoa; phylum Arthropoda; class Arachnida; order Araneae; family Nephilidae; genus Nephila; species Nephila pilipes. The sequence continues at coordinate 24,379 of BMAW01104644.1, forward strand.
ATCCAACCAAATGAAATGTGATTTATTCAAATTAGATAATGTAAAAATAATGAAGTAAATAAAAGAAACATATATGTATGCAAAGTGAAACTGAGTATTGGAATGGGAAGTAAGAATTGGAGAGTTATAATTAGTAGATTGTTATTAATAGAGAGTAATAATTACGGTCGAGTGGTATCATATAGCCATAGTAGATTGGTGATTTAGAAAAATGTTCGTGACTGATTGGACATCGTTCAACGCACTCGAACCACGTATTTCGAATTATATTCACTAGGAAACAAGGACTTGGGCTATATATATTTAGTTAGTATTCCAAACTTAATTTCAGGGAGTAAAGGGTTAACTGAAAAAGACAAAAAAAAAAAAAAAATACTGCAAATTAATAACTTGATACAAATAAATGGTTTGGAATAAAATTTTACTGTTTCATTCATTGAATGTGAACTTTTATTACCTCGATTTTCAATTAAAATTATTGATAAATTTGAATAACGTCCAACGGAATAAATAGTGAGAAGGAGGTGTCACATTTTTCTCGAAAAAAAAAGCGTTCCTATAAATATCTCTTAATTTATTACTGAATTTTTCAATACGTGTTATTTCAATATTATCATATTATAACAAGAGTATTTAATATTAATTAAACACGATATGTAATCCAACCATAAAAGCAATTAACTAATCTTAAATTTCAACACTGCAATCTGCGTAAATCAAATGCTCTTTCCGAAACAATTATGCGTATTCGCATAACGACTCAAACACTTACGAATTTAGTTTAAGCTCTTCGCCATTCTGATTACATAAATACTTTAAGTGATATGTGAGTATTTGACTATTTGACAGGAATTTGAACCTGGCCCACACAAACATTGTTCTCGCCTTCCCTTTAATTGCTACTTCAAAATCCCGAACTTAAATACAACGCGTTTCAATTAGATTGCGGTTGTTTCTCCTATGAAACTGCTATATCTATCTCCTAACAGGCAGATATTGTTTACTCTTAAATGGTTTCAGAGGAGATTACAAAGCACTGAGCATAGTTCATCGGTTTATTCATGTAATTAGGGTGGATGATCTATTAAACAACCCCGTGTAAAGACTTATGTTCTAGAGCAGTGCTCCGCAACCTTTTCTCACCTACGACGCACCAAAATTCTTTCTAGAATTCCGCGGCACACCAAAAGCTAAAGTATATAGGTATTAATTGATACACAAATTTTACAATAAATATTTGTTTTTTATTTGAAAAGTATACATACATAAAAGCATAACATATTTATTTCTACGCAATCATAATAATTATTAATGTGATACCTGCGCTTGTTTCAATGAACACAAAAGTTTTATATTCGGCTCAATATTTGACAACGCAACCCAAAGTTCTTGGTCAAGATCTTTTAAGCATGACCGCTTATCATTTTTAATTAATACAAGAGTTGAAAAACTTTGCTCACATAAATATGTCGTCGAAAATGGAAGTAATGTTAAGATTGCTTTGTAGGAAATATGAGGATATTCTTTTTTAACGTAAATCCAGAAAACATCTAATGGAACTTCGGAGAAGTATAATTTTAAAGTCATGTCATTATTTAAATCTGTAAACTCCTCTCGAATTTGTAGAGGCAGTGCTTCCGTAGAATTTATTGCATTGTTTGCAAAAGGATTTCGAATCCAATCGTATTGTTCCGAATTAATGGAATAAAAATATTGATCAAATTTCTGCTGAAGCATACTTAAATGTTGTTGGGCCAGATCCACAATTAATTGGTTGTTTTCAATCGTAATATGATTGGTCCTTTGGTACATTTCCAAACATCCTTTTTGCAACTCTTTCTGCCAAAGTTCGGGTTTTTTAATAAATCCTTGTAATTTGACGGAGCACGTCAAAATATTCTCATTTCGACCTTTCTTTTTTTTATTAAGTTCATTCAAATGCTCGAATATATCAGCCATGTATGCAAGTTTGGCTATCTAGTAATCATCATCGAAGTGCTGGCATATTTCGAGCATATTCTGTGTTAAAAGAAATTCACACACCTCGTGACGAAGCTCAAATAATCTAGCCAAAACTTTGCTTCGGGATAGCCAACGAATTTCTGTATAAAATAATAAGGATTCATATTCGGCTCTCATTTCTGCACAAAGTAATCCAAAAATTCGCGAATTTATGGCTCTTGATTTAATTAAGTTTATGATTTTAATGCATTCATTCATCGTGTTCAAAAGTTCTTCCAGCAAATTCTTGACCATCAATGCTTCTCGATGTATGCAGCAGTGTGTAAATTGTACCGTCGGATTTTTTTGTTTTACACAAGAAACAAAACCTTTTTTACGGCCCGTCATTGCCGCAGCGCCATCCGTGCAAACAGCAATGCAGTTGCTCCCTTGAATATTACATATTTTGAAGAAATCATCGGTTACTCGAAAAATTTCTTCACCGGTAGTTCGCTCTGGAACCTTCTTACAAAATAAATAATGTAAAGTCCTCATCAACGAAACGTACAATAGCTATCAGCTGTGCTTTATTTTTAATATCAGTTGTTTCATCGATCTGAAGCGCAAATTTTTCAGCCAATAACAGTTTTTTAATCAGTGTTCCTAAAATATTGCTTGACATATCGTGAATACGTCTTTTAACAGTATCAGCAAACAACGAAACTTTATTCACTTCCTTAACTTCATTGGGCCCAAGCATAAGTCTAACAATTTCTATGCATGCTGGTTTAATAAGTGTTTCGCCGACAGAATGTGGCTTCTTCTGACGTGCAATTAATTTTGCAACATGATAGCTAGCTTCAAATGCCTTTTCAGAAACTGTTACGGCCGATTTCATAAATTCCTTCTGTTTTTTTATTTTGTTCTAAGCACCTCTTAAAATATTATTTGTCTTTGTTGGAGCAGCTAGGATGGCTTGAATATAGATGCCGCTTTAATTTACTGGGTACAATTGACTCGTTTGATAGCTGATCGCCGCAAATGATGCACTGTGGTCTTGGTGCCTTTTCGTCACCACACCACGAGAATCCATATTTAATATAGTCTTCGTCGTACTTTCTTTTCACTACCTTCTTTAGGTTTTTTGTAACACTTGTGCTGGGTTCTTCATCATCTGTACGTGAAGACGAATCTTTCCGACGTAAAAATTTATCCATATTTAACCTTTACGAATCGGTTGAAATTGAGAGAAAATTTCCTTTCCGTATGGCTGCTTATTCAACTTAGGAGACAATTTCTTACCCCCACTTGAATGTTCAGTATGCTCCACGAGTCATTGTTAAGGTATTCATTTTACAATGGGGTGAGGGGAAGGGTTGCCGATTTTTAGACAGGAATCAAAACAATGTTAGACTGGCTCCTACATTTAGCTACATATGTCACGATAATTTTTTCTAAATTCTCCTTTCCATCTTTTAATTGGATAGGTTTTACAAGCTTTACGCTTTGAAATACTTATTTAGTTTTTATGAGTATCGTTCATTTTGCAAAATTTATTTTTTTAAAAAGAAAATTTTAAAATTCAAAGATATATTTTACTAGAGCTTGAACAACAGAATTTCAGGTAAAAGAGAGAAAAAGTTATATAATTGAGATATTTAATAATAATCACATATGAGAAAAGGGCTTTTTCTATTTGTTTCATTCGTAATTTTTTCTAAATCTCCACAAATAATTGCAAAATGTTTTCTTGTTCCTTAAAATTATTTAGTATTTAAGAATAATTAATTAATATAATTATAAAGAAATTTATGATAACTATGAAAGTCTAGTAAATAAATTTCTTAAATTAAAAGTTTCTGTACTCACATAAATAACCTGCTCCGAAAGTACAGCAAACAGAGGCAAAACTTTGAACTAATTTCTTATAAATTCGAATAAAAATAATTTATAATATTTTTTGCTGTGATAAAAATATTTTTCTGAATTTTAATCTTAAGAAAAAAACATGAATTTATATTTTAATTTTAGAAGAATTTTTGCCCCGAAGCTTAACTGAAATCTCAAATTTAAAAAAAGAAAAAAAAAATTGTTATAAGCATTGCTTTTTTTAAATATATAAAAAAGTGAGTTCTTCTTTTAAAAATTTTTGGCTCTTAAAAGAGGCCCTTTTTTTTATTTGTTTGTTCTCCATTTAACTTCCCTGCCCATTGAAATTCCATCGGTTAAATTTTTTTTTTTTTTATTCTTATCTTTTCTTTTCAGTTATTTCTGTGTCGTGTCATTTTTAAATAAACTGTTTGATATTCTTCAAAAACAGTTCTGGTCAGTGTAAAGAGCCATGTTGCATGCCTTACAAATTATAGTGGTTCTTCTTTGTTAATTCTTTTTAGCACAACATACGCATCGTCTTTTTTTTTTTTTTCGTCATTGACCAATGAGAAAATTTTGTATCCTTTGTTTTCAATTTTTGTGTCAGTGAAGGCTCTGCAATTTTATGAGTTATATTTCCTATCAAAGATGTTATTAAATTCATTCTAAATTCTTTTAAACTGAAATTTGACGAAGTTTGATTTGACTTAAATATCAGAAGCGCATTTAAAACAGCAATATTCATGCTGGCATTTATAATTGCTGGTATGAACTTTTAACCCGACTTTTCCCAAAAATGGTAATACATTTTACGTTTCCGATCCATTGACCTCTTTCTGCTTTCTCAACAAAATTCCCTGATGTATCCAAATCAACCATATTATCTCCCAAAATGGTGTTTTCTAATTTTTCGCATTCTGAATCACTATCATCAAAATTTTCTTCATAACAATTTCAATCTCCATTTGCGTGAGATATTTCTGAGGCATTCTTAAAAATTTAAGAAACAAACCCGAGAAAAGAAAAATTCTTCTATTATGGACAGCGTAAAATTTTCGAATGGAGAATATCTTTAGCCTTGTAAGTTGTTCCGAAACATCGCCAGCCATTTGAAATGCTCACGCAAATTATAATATTGGAGAAAAAGTTCCCCACCCAATTACGGACAAAGCGACACCGAGTGACAAAGGCATCGGAGAACTTCTTCTGAGAAAAGGGGGGGGGGTGAGGAATATTCTCTCAATCGCTTGGTACAGCATCTGTACCGAAGCCGAAGTCAAGGGACAAAATTTTTATGGTACAGCACATGTACCGCAGAAGGGAAAAGGTTAAAGGGGTATAAAACTTAAGAAATTTTATACGAAGAACGTTAACCATACATAATTCAGTAAGATAATTAATAATAATTATCGTTAGTGGTAGGAACGTGTTTATTTAACTTTGTGTTGTAAAATAGTGACAACAATGACATACAAGTGAACGTGATGTACCACGCGCAAATGCAAATAACACATGCGCATGAGTCTTCAACGACGCGCATAACTGTCATTTTGCTTTATCTATGATTAATTTGGTGGGCCTTGGTGTTTACACAACACACTGTGCAGTTTTCAACTGTTCTCACCAGGGGACCATTGAATAATTATTCAGTTATAATAATTATTCTATAGTATATTTAGAAAAATAGACATTATTAAGAAAAAAAAAATTGTCATTTTGTATTAAATACATGATGAAAAATTGTAAAATGTCAAATACAATGTATTTGACCGCGGCACACCTGTATCTGGCTCATGACACACCAGTGTGCCGCGGCACACCGGTTGCGGAGCACTGTTCTAGAGCATAATCACGGTTGGTTTGGTACCAATGAATTTTCAGTTTCATTTGTTAAATAAATAACCTGTTTTAAATTTAATGTAGCGAAAGTCTGATGAAAGTATATTATTTTCGCTGTTTCTATGCATATCGGCCTGTTTTTTTTTTAATATTTTTAGTTTTTTATAAGTAAAATAACATTTGTATAATAACAGTATATAAATATTCTAAATGCAACTCTTGTAATAAGATATTGAGGCTATTACTTTTTATCCTCAATATTCTCAGTGACCGTGGTAGTGTGGTTGTCATTGCCGCGGACACGTAGCCGGTTTTGTTTTCGTTGAGTCTCGGATTCAAGCCCTTACGCCACAAAAGACGTACCGTGTTGCGAGACAGACGCAAAATAAATCCGGTACAATCAAGTCCTTCCATTGGCATAGAGTGGAAGTTTGAGGAAGGGAATGCCCAGTTCAGGTGTAGCTCTCGTCACATCACCGAGGTTCAAAATTACGAAATTTCCAAATTTATTTTTAAGTATTTTGTTTCGAAACGTTGTGATGAAAATCTAAGAAATGATACAATAAGTTGAATTTTTTAAAACTTTCAACAGTAATAGTAGATTTTGAAGCTTATTAATATAAACTCTGGGTGTAGGAAGTCTAATAAGAATGAGACGGGAATTATACTGTTTAAAATATCTTTACTGATTTAAAAACAAATGTTGAATATTAAAATTTTAACTCTTCTCTTGTGTGTTAATCATCGTGTTTTCCATCTTTACTCAAAGGCTATACTTTTTAATTAAGTTACACTTGATCTGAAATGCTCATTGTTCTTAATCTCAGATATTTCTGAAACACTTTGTTTTGTACTTTTTCTGTTTACGTATTACACCTACATTAAATTTGACCAATTAACCTGAATCCAAGACTTTAATAAATATTTTTTCATTTCAGAATTTTTCTCGAAAAAAGAGAAGGTTTTCAGTTTTGATACTACAAAATAAATGGGCGTGAAAAAAAAAAAGATCATACTTATTGACATGTTTTACTTAAATTATTTTATTATATAAAATCATAATAATATCCTTCGGAGAGAGGGGTACCAATTCAGGTGTCGTCCTCGTCACTTGACCGTGGTTCAAAATTACGAGGTCCGTCGCCAATAGCCCTCATGTTGCTTTTAATGCGACGTTAATAAAAACTAAACTAAGTATAATAATATCCAAATCAATCATTTTCCATTGCATTTTTTATCTGTTGGGAAAAAAGACTTAAATTTTATGCTTTTTTCAACATGTATTTTTATTGTAGCGGTGTTGTTAAATCTATACCGAAAATATTCGTGATAGATAGCATATTATTTAATTCATATTATTGTCAAATCGAATTGTGTCCAATTAGGTTATTTAAAACTGTTCATTTAAAAATAATTTAAGACGAAACAATAAGCAAAATTAAGAACATAATTGACGCTCGTAATTGATATTTATGGACCTTTTTTGATTCTTATAACTTAGTTGCTCCTGAAATTTTTTGATTGATTTATTGATTGTTTGTTAACATCGCACTATAAAACAACACGAGTGCTTTTGAAAACTGCCATTTCGACTCGCGGTCATGTGACAAGCAAGTCGCCTGAACTGATACTCTTCTTTCAATTCTCAACTTCATGTTAACTGGAGGACTTAAAGCCTCGTCATATTTAATCTGCATCAGCCCAGCTACACTGTAAGTTTTGAGTGGCTCAGGACTCGAATTTACAGCTCGACTGAAACAACGCCATCCGCGTGTTTGAGTTCAGATCAGTAGTCAACAGCGGCCACTTGATTCAGAAATAAAGAATATTTAATATTTTATATGTTTTTTAAATATTTTATCATTCCATTTTGTTTTAATTTATTTTGTTTACATGGAATGTTTTTTTTATGATTTGATAGTTTAATTTCCTCTTTATTAAACAAATTATTCTCTTAAATTCTTACACTCCCTCAAACTTTCAACTCTTAACACTATAACACCCAACGAAATGAAAATTCATGCAAACAAAATCATCAATTTACAAGATAGATAAACATATTTTTAGTGCATGAGAAAATGAAATGGTGAAACAATTATCCTCCTGTCACACATTCGTAACTCATTAGTATCGTTAATGTTTAATCGATACTCCGGTGATGAGAACCCTAAGCTTTGAAAACTTCAAAATCAGTGTCGAATCTCTGATAAAGATATTACGAATATCAATTAATTCCGTGTTTCTAAGAAAAAAAAGATGATTTATCTTTGTGTCAGGATGAAAAAATTTTCAAAATGCTTATTTGGTTTGGGTTGCCTTTAAACCCGCAAATATTTCTCATACAAGAATGATTTAATCAACTGTTGTGAATTATCGGTATTTATTTTTCAAATGGTGATGGGGTAAATTCTGGGTTCTAAACGTATCTTAAATGGTGGTGTTAAATACACTTAATATTTATCAGTGAGATAATTGTTACAAATTTCGATAGCGTTGATTTTGATCCAAATTTCTTTTATTGATTTTTTCTTAGGAATTTTTATTACAAGGAGAAAATGTCAAATTAATTGAGATATCGAGTCCAAAATAAGAGAGCATTTATCAATGAAGTGAAATTTGCGAAAAATTTATAAAACGCTTTCCTTAAAAAGAGATCATAAGCTATGATAAGAAATATAAGGTATGATAAGAATCGACATATAAGGTATGATAAGAAGTAAGAAATCACTAGAGAAAAGCAACGTAATAATTATTTAAAATTGATGCTATAGAGATGAATTTTTTTTAAGTAGAATGTATGGTTTATATTAAAATACTGAACGAAGTATAATCATACTTTTTAAAATTAGGTGGATTGATATAAAAATACTCATTACCACGGTAGATAAATTTAATTTCATTGCATATTAGATTCCGTTGAGGAATTTGAAAAAAAAAATATTATGCGAAAAATTCCGAAATAACGTTTAATTCGATATTATTTGAGTACGAATTTTTCAAACGCATACAAGAATGGTAAAGATGAAAATTCAGATGCTGATACCAATACTTAATTCATTATTAAATACTACAGTTTTAAAGTTTTCTCAAGAAAAGTTACGCAAAGAAAAATTTCAATTTCCATGTTCCAAGACTAACCCAGAGATGGCACTCGTAGTAAACCAGTAACCAGGTCTTTGTAGAGTACTAACCTTTGCTTGAAACGTGTCAAAATTTTAAGTCGATCGGACCAGAAACAGCTGAGTTATCGAGGTTGGAGTAAAGTCGTTTTGTAGTTTGTTTAAAAAATGGAAAAAACCGAGTTTCGTGTTCTGATAAAACATTGTTTTTTAATGGGTAAAAACACCGTGCAAGCGAAACAATGGATTGAAAAATGTTACCCGGACTCTTGTCCATCAAAAGCAACGATTTGTCGGTGGTTTGCCGAGTTTAAACGTGGTCGTACCGACACAAATGACGCGGAGCGCTCGGGTAGACCTGTGGAAGCCGTTACACCGGAAAATGTGAGTGAAGTGACAAAAATTATAATGAAAGATCGTAAAGTGAAGCTCCGTGAGATTGCTGAGATGACACATATATCATATGGAAGTGTATTTACTATCATTCATGAAAAATTGAGCATGAAAAAGGTTTTTTCCAAGTGGGTGCCGCGATTGCTTTCGATGGAACAAAAACAGCAACGAGTCGATGATTCAGAAAGCTGTTTATCGCTATTTACTCGCAACAAAAAAGATTTCTTGCGTCGTTACGTGTGACCATGGACGAAACATGGATACATCACTACATTCCAGAGTCGAAGCGGCAGTCATCTGAGTGGCGCACAGCTGGCGAAAGCCATCCGAAAACGCAGCATTCAGCTGGCAAAGTCATGGCGTCAGTGTTTTGGGATACGGACTTATTGATCCATGTGTTACATGATACAACTGTCTACCAGCATTCTGGCGGCTTCTCTAACCCTCTGGAAAAGTAGTCCTCTGGTTAGGAGGCAAAGTATTCTTCCACTGTATTTTGTAAACCCTCAAAATTTTTATATTCGTTTCCTTCAAGAAAGTTTTGCAGCAATCTGAACAGATGATAGTCTGATGGTGTGATACTAGGATAATATGATGGTTGAGGTAAAGTTTTCCAACCCAAATCTGCAATTACTTTTGTGGTGTTTCTTGCCACTTGTGGTCCTACGTTATCGTGATGAAGAATTACACCCTTTATGCTGGCCAAAGATGGACGTTTACGTTTAATTTCCGCATTCAAAACATGAAGTTGCGTACCGTAATGACCTGCATTATCCATTTCATTTTCTTTCAGCAACTCATACTACATTATGCCCTTGCTGTCCCACCAACAACACAGCACAACCTTCTTCTAATGCACGCCAAATTTGGATGTGGAGGGAGGTGTCTCCCCTTTGCAATCATGAGACCTTTTTCTAACCACGTATTTATACTTTATCCACGTTTCATCTCCAATCAGCAAATGGTGCAAAAATGGTTCACATTTGTAACGAGCAGGACTTGAAGAACATATCACAATTCTGCCCATCAAATGTTTTTGTTTAATTCGTGTAGCATCCAATCAGAATTTCTGAACTCTAAACCAAACATTTTAATGTGACACAAATCAGTTGCCTGATGAATTCCAAGCTTGAAGCTCACATCTGTGGAAGGTAACGTTTAATTTGTCCTAATCATATTGCGTAGCACTTCGTCATTGACATCTGATGGTCTTCTGATCTGGGTTCCTCTTTTAAAGAAAAATCACCCGAATAAAATTTAGCAAACTATAATTTGGCATTTTTGAGCTGTTACTGCGTCCTCTGCAAGCACGTCACACGATTTTTTTTGCCTGCATCGAGTTATTCTGGTTTTGGAACTCAAACAACGTATAATGTCTTAAATGCGCTTTTTCTTCCCTCGAGTTGACAGTTTTACAAGTTTAAAAAACTCACTAACATACGTAAAAATCTATATGATTCATCAATCATAAACTTATCTAACTGTTTAAGCCAATTTCAGTCGGATCAAAAATTTTGCCAAGGATCGGAAACGCATAAAAGTACACGTGTTCTAAAAAGAAAGAAATTTCCCTTAAATATAATAGATTCTTTCTTATGCAAATCAGATATTATAGCAATTTGGTCAATTTTACTACGAATAATTGAAAACTTATTAATCGCGTGGAAGCAACACGAAGGCAATAGTTGACGGACTTTATTGTTTTCACCTGACCTTACGCACCTGAACCTACAACTCCCTCCCTCTATCACGTCCACATTATAGCAAAAGGCAGAAATTGGAGCCTTAATAGGTCAGAGCTATACGGCGCTATTTCAGTTAAATCAGGTGTCAACCCACGACTCGGGGGGAGCATCGACGACATATAGTATATTTTTATAATTTCTAGTTAACACGGCGACTTTCTGTTGCCATGGCGTCAATTTAAATGTGATTTTACAAGGAAAACTAATTAATTACGTCTTATGTAGTTAAAATACAATGTTAATTTATAGAAAAGAAGGGGAAGTGTTGCCAATAAGGAGAAGCAACAACGGAGTGAACTCCAATAATGATGATTTGTATACTGTTATACTTTTGCAACAATGTATAGTAAAAGTGAGTGGAAAAAAGTTCTTTGTTACATCTCTTATTTATGTTCGAAATGATCATTGTTTTCGTCTGCAACAGAGATATAAATTCAGAATGTAATTTACATTTGTGAAATAACGTTGCTAGTAATTTTGCTCTCTTATTCATCCCAAAATATTGCATTTGATTCACTTTAATTTCAATTTTTTTCGCTTCGATCTCCCATCCCTTATTTCAAATTTTTAATTTTATCTGCGATATTTGAAATTTTCTTTTAAAAATGGAAATGGAAAAAATCTTTCTGCTTGCCTGGATATGGTGTGCTGTAAGGTTTGCGTTTTTTAACAGCTATGAGATCGTCTTCCTTCCATCATTTATAATACTACTGGATCTCATTTTAACATCATCGAAAGAACTAACATCCAATGAAGACGATCCGGGATCCAGTAGAAAAAGTATTCCTGCACAGAAGGACCAAAGAAACATAAAGATTAGAAACAATTTGGTTCCAGGAAAAGAAGAAAAAGAATTGAACGATATGATTTGGAAACTGATGAACGAAGAAAAGAAAAAGACATGGTACAAGGTTGCAGGAAAAGAAGAAAAGGAATTAAACGACATGATTTTGAATGTGATGTACGAGGAAAGGAAAACGGCATGGCACAAAATTAGGAAAACATTATAAAAATAAAAAAAAGGGGAAAAATAATAAAAAACTAAAGAAGAAGTAATCAAAATTTACTAATTCAAGAGGAAGAAGAAACGAAAAAAAAAAAAAAAATTGAATTTCTAAATTCACAAGGAAAAAGGCTGGATGAAACCAGAAAAAGTGTCTGGGATAAAAAAAAAATGAAATTAAAAAAATATAATACGCAAAAAAAAAATCATAAAAATTTACCACAAGATCTCTGTCCTTCTGTGTTCAGCGCAAGTACACCAAACCTTCCTGTACACCATGCCCTCGCAAGCAGAATAAAAAAGAACATAAAAAAAACCAAAGCATTGAAAAAGTGAAAAAAAAAAAAAAAAAAAGTAAATGAAAAAGTAAAAAAAAAATAACAATAGTAATATAGAAACAAAATTTTTTTAGCAAAACTGCAAAATCTGTAATAATATGATTAAATTTTTTAAAAACTAGCAAGTATTATGAATATAATACAAATATTAAAATAAATATAAAAGTATCAAAATAAAAATTTAAAAATTATAAAATAAAAAAACCTATAAAATAAAAAACACTTAATTGTAAAATAAAATAAAACCTTAATACTAAAAATATTTATAAATTTCAAAACTATTAACAAGAAAAAAACCCTAACAATCAAAATGCTTGTAAATTAAAAAAAATATTAAAAAGTAAAAAAAAAAAAAAAATTTAAAAAATAAAAATATATTTAAAATTTGAAAAAATATAAAAACTAAAAATAAATTAGATTTGTGTATGTGTGTAAATACTTTATTATAAAGTAATTTTTGTGTAATTTATGTTTTCTTCAATGTAATTTACATTGCACAAAAAATTCAAAAAAAAAAAAAAAAATGTTTTGTGTTATTGTCTTTTATGTTTGTGTTTTTTGTTATTTATGTCTTTATATTTACATATTTAACTATGTATCTTAATATGTGTTTGTATTGTCCAAGATATATAATAAATATATATCGCTAAAAAAACTGTGTTTCTCTTGTTTTACAACCATATTGAATTACACATTAAAAGGTATTAT
>BMAW01104650.1:0-17646 GCA_019974015.1 Nephila pilipes
GAAAATTTTAATCAAGATTTGTTTGACTTTTTTTTTTTTATTTTCATTTTTTATTTCTTTATGACGCCATTTCCAACGTAATTCAAATTAGGTGGTGACACTTTCTATGAGTCGCCAAATTTTCTGTCAAATTGCGTATTATTTACCATATAATGGTTGAAGTATAATCTAAGTTATAAATTACGAAACAAATTCTTTATCAGAGGTCTACGATTGGTTTCAAACTTTAACGAAACATTTTTATTGTAAAAGCGAATTTAATCACTATTTTCCATCCCATTGATGTTTATCAGCCTGACACTATTTTCGACTATCTATTTTCTTATATTATTTTTTCCTCTAGACTTATAGCTATCAGTAGGCGAAAACAAAATTAAACCATGGAGGATGAGCAGTAACCATATAAACCCAATATTCCATTTGTTTGTGACAAGCATTGATATATCTATGGATATCTAAAGATGATGTACTTCCTCATTCAGTACTTAGTCTAGGTCTTATTTTCTTAAGAAATCATGTCTCTGAAGTCATACTTCAATAATAGAAGAAATTCAGTATTTAGAATTTGAACGGTTATATATGCCATTTTCAAGGGTATAATGAATATAGAGTTTTGCTCTAGCATTAATATGCTCACAACTGCAAAAGATCATCATTACAACGATTTAGTTAAATATATGTAAATATGATTATTCGCATTTTGGATTTACGAGAAACAAAAGTGAATGAAAGTATTCCTACCACCATCTATCTCAAAGACAACCATATATGGGAGAAGGAAAGAGAAATTTATAGGCACACAAAGAGTAATTAAATATGTTTAAATGCAAATTCTTCGTATTTTATAGGTAATAAATTAATAATTATTAATATTAACGGATTTCATCCTAACTGAGAAGTAAAATTTCTCAATTATATTTGCTTAGATAAAGCATAGCAAAAAGTTATTCTAATCGAATTATATTCTTAATATTGAGACAGAAAAAAATATCCAACACATTAAACCACATGTAGTTTAAAGCATTAAAAACTAACATTTCAGACATTAAATACCATTTTCAAAATATTTCATGTGTGTAATCTTTTCTAAATTTAAATATTTGTCACATGAATGTTTCTTAAATATTTCTTAAGACTTGCTGATATTTTAGGAGTAAAAATTCAACATTTTAAAGGAAATATTACATTAACAATTTGCTTGAATTCAACAGTTTAACTCACATACATACGGTAATAATATTCACATGAATATTAATATTCATTCACCACATACCGTAGGAGTTTTGCAATTGTTGACAGAAATTCTGAGTTAAGGATCTATCTTCTTAATTTTTGAACATAATTTACATATTTGTTTTTCAAAAATACGTTGACAATTGAATTTCAATAAAAATAGATCTATTAACTTATAATTAATAAACATTCCTTTTTGTTTTCAAACGAATAAAGTAAATTTTGCTAAAATTTACTTTCATCTATTCCTTTATTAAGCTAGATTTCTCTATGATAAGAAAAAAAGACAAAAATCATCTTAAAGTATATTTATCACATAAATTGTATTTATTTTAATATACATTTCGTTAAAGTGTATTTCTTTATGCGAAGAAGAAAAAAAATTGTAAAAACATGCTATATTACTTAAAATGTACCTACGGTAACCATCTATATAATATAAAATGAATTTATTTTAAAAAATATATTTATACAGACTGGTTTATTTTGAAGAAAATAAATTCCTTAGATAAAAATGACTTCACCAGGAAGGATACTAGGTTTGTTAAAAAACAAATAAATAAAAGATGTATTATTTTTTCTTAAAATTTAATTTTTTTTCATTTATCAAAAAAAAAAAAAATAGGAATTCAAAATCCACGTAGCTAATTTCATCTGATAATCTTTTTTTGCTATATGTGTGAGACTAATTTCTAACCACCACATATTTTCTTTTACTTATTTTAACGTTATTAAAATGTAAGTTTTTATAAATAGTTTAAATTAGATACCCTACTAATTTAAACATAAATTCTTTGACAAACAATTCCTGGTTTTGAAGACCTAAAGAATTATAACAGGTAATTTTAGTTATTAATAAATTAACAATATGTAATGAAAATGGTGATACATTTTTATTATTATTAAGTAAATGAAAACTGTGTCAAATAAATGATAGTAAATTAATAATAATTAAAATGCATCATTGATCGGTAAAATGTAATCAATGCATTTGTTTAAACCATGTATTACTACTATAAATAATGGCAGTGATAGAACAAATAGTGATTGACGTTAAAAATAAATTATCTGTGATGCTCACTACTTTTGGGTAAATTAAAACTATCTTTTTATTTATCCAAATACTTTTCACATTTAAAACCTGGAAAATAAAATTCCACTTTCAAAGTTTTTATTTCGCAATCTGTACTATATCGCTTTATAAACTCCACATTGTGTTTTTTTCTCATCGGTTCTTTTAATGACACTAAATGTAATAGTAATAATTTCTTACATATAGTTGTTTGAATTTAATACTTGACAAATTTAAGCATACATTTTTAAAGGAATTATTCTTGATTTAAAGAAAAAATATTATAAGAGATACATTAAGACATTTTTAATTATATCAAATAAATGATAAGAACATAATGAAAAATCAAATTGAATGGTCATGCATGAACTTCAAAACAAATCATTAGTTTAAAAAATGCATTTTCATTTTTGCATTAATCACTTTAAGAGGAACTGAGATTCTAATCGAGATTAAATGTTTCTGCTTTTATAATTTTTAAATATGTTATTAAAGGTTTTTAAAATGGTTAGACACGAAATATGCATTAAATGAAAACGGAATATCAAAGAGAACTTTTAAACCATAAAAACTATTAACTATATGAAAGGAAATGAAAGAAATGAATTTTAATTAGTTAAAATATAATACAGAATATTTGGACCCAATAATAAACTGCTTTATCACACATGCGTCATTCTTGCTTTATATTTCAAACTTCTAATTAAGTTTTTCTTTTCCCACTCAAATAAATTTTATTATTGTTTATTCTAAAACATGGAAGAAATTAAACTGATATGTCAAACAGAAATTAATAATAATTTATTTTACAGAGTATTTTAAATGTTGAGAAATGTATGTGCAGAAAATTGATATTCATTTTATTAATAATTTATAAGTCATTGAAAGAAATAAAAATATACTGAAATTTATAACTTTATAGAAAATGGTACAAATTGAAGGAAAGACAACTTTGAATTCACTAAGTTTTTGTTCAGTATACATATCAGTTTGTTTTATTTTTATGTATATTTATCTCACAACTTTGTGGAATATTTATATGAAATAAACTGCGTATGAAAAATTGATTAATGAACTATTATATCCTTTGATTTTGTAACTGTTTATTTTAGAAAGAGAGGAAGATGCAAATGTTTTGACAGCCGTGTTTGGAATAGTTATTGGAACAATACTTGTATTAGCTCTTATCATCATAATCATACTACTTTCCATAAAACTAAGAGCTCGAAGAACAGTAAAAGGTGAATAAAAATAACAGTCTCTTTATTTTCTTTTAAATTTACATTTTATATATTGTTTTTCTGGTATTAATTTATTAAGTTATAAATCCTCTTATGAATTGTAACACCTATTTCAATTTTGAAATAAGTAATGTATATATATATATATTTCAAATTAAAATGTATTATACATCCTTATACCAATATTAACAAAAACTAAACATTAAAAATTTATTATGAGAAAATATGAAAATTGATCATAAATACTCCATTGAGGAAAGCAGTAAGAAAGCAGATATTCACAACATGATGTAGCTAACATTTTTAAAAAAATTATAATGCCTCAAGTTTAGTTGATCTTAATTTTTATAAGTGCTATGTTTAAAAAATATTATAGTTTCAGCTGAGTAATTTTCAAAACATTTAGAAACATATATAATTAAATAAACTCTTTTTACGTCTTGTTTTAATTCTACAATACAGTAAATTACACTAAATAATATAAGATAGAAATGAATTTGAATTTGGTGTATTACGCAATAAAAATTACATCTATAGTATAGTTTCTAATAATATAATATTAAACGAGATAACTTAACAGAAAAGACGTAAAATAAAATAATTGTAGTAATGAACATGTAATGCAAAAAAAATGAAACAAAATGTTAGTGATGTAAAAATTAAAATAGGATGATAACAATATAATGAAAAGTACAAAATTTAGTAGTCTTATAATAGTGTTAAATATAAATAAATATAATGAAGTAAATAAAATTTACTTGATTAAAATGTGCAATTAGTTATAGAAATATCTAATATATAATGTATTTAATTTCAATAATACAATAAAATAAATAAATTCTTTTGTACCTTTTCAGCTAGAAACTATAGTCCAGATGTTGAAAAGTAAGTATGTTCCCTATAAATAGGATTTATATAATTTAAAAATGCTTTAGTGATTATAACTTTGGCATAAAGTAGATGAGTAGTGCATATAATCAAATCAAACGTTTCACAGTTGATACTTTATTAAATAAGATTTATGTGAACGAATATTCGAAATTCGAAGATATACAATTACGAAACTGAAGATATTATAGCTGTTTAGGTAAAATTAATTTATGTTTCTTAAAAATAAGAAACATAAATTAACACATAAAGTTGTAAATGTGATCAACGTGACATCCAACAGAAACATCAACGATATCCAATGGAACGATCTGGAGATTGATCGCAAAGTATGTTATGACTTTGTGTTCATCAGAGGCTCCAAAGAAATCTAAATTCAACTTACCGCAATTTTTTTTCTTATAGTCTAAATAAAAGAAATAAAAATATTTCCTTTCCTTCTAGCAATCTCTCATTACAACGTTAATAAATACATCCGTTCATACTGCAACACCGAACATGCACTACAAATTGATTATGCAGAATTCTTTTATCGACTGGATATATTTCTTGTTTCTGTTGGTAATCACGTTGGGTACTTAAAAATATATGTGCTAAAAATATTATTTTTCGATTTAATTTGCTCGGAAAGGTTGTTACATGTTTGATTCTACGATGTTAGCTATTTCAAATTAAGATATTACTTAATAAACACCTGGTATGCTACATTTAGGTAAACTTTTCGATTCAATATAGCTATTTTAGATCAAACAAATGTTATCTATGATATAAATTAAAAATAATTGAAATGCTGAAAAAAGGCGATTGATCGAATTTACAAAAAGTATTGCAACAAAGAAGAAAAAAATTATGAAGAAATAATTATTTTTCACACAAATTAGAGTAATTTAAATTTGCGAAAGTTAATGAAAAATATAATTCATTTCCTGAATGATATAGCACGTCTGATAAAGTATGTATTTCAATTTATTTATTGATTGATTATTTATTAACGATGAACTTAGAGGCAGCCTGAAGGCTTTTGGCGACGGTCCTTGTAATTTTGAATCTCATTCAAGTGAAGAAGATGTTACCATCTGCGTTTCCAAACTTCCAGCCTACGCAGGAGACAAAATTTGAAACCTCGACAGATATAATGTGATTCATCACCGCTGCATTTAGGATTTAGTTGATTTAATTTTTGAGTCGATGACTTGTTGAAAACCACACCAGCCGCGAACTCACAACCAAGATAACTCGCCTATCGTGACCACATGACAACTTACCACTTTTAATTTTATATTATTCCGATAATCATTGTAGGGTATTTTTTTTTTGTTAACGTGCATGCGTATGAGAGTGTAAACTCTCATAAAACACCAGCCTTTTTATTATGAAAAAATACAAGATTCTGCCTGAAACCTTATCCGGACCAATATTAAGAGTAAAAGACAATATTTTATAAAATATCTGCGTTAAAATACGCAAGTAAAATTTGTTTTAAAATATATCACAATTATTCAAGGTTTTTTGAAACATGATTTAGTGTATTTTCGGCATCTATTCACATGTTTGACATTACGGTCTATATAGTTCCTATGAACTGATACTTAGATCACTGAATTATACATCCAGAACATTTATTATCATTTTTTTCAATCACCATTATTGCTAAAAATTGAGGAATTAAAAGGAAATATAGCTATCGAATATTAATCTTGCGTTAAATACAAAAGAAACAAAAATTTATCATGGTATTTATATTTACTAATTGTATAGTATTATTATCACTATACTAAATATTACAAAAGTTAATATGCATGGATATACTGTAAATAATATTATCTTTACAAGCTTTGTAAGTTATGAAAAGTTTTGTAAGATTTTCTACTTGGTATTATTTAAACTACTCAATAATATATTTTTTTTCAAATCTTGTCTTCAAATCGTCAAACATTGAGACCTTTCCCCTCCCCCCAAAAAAAAATATATTTCTTTAGTGTGATTTCTCTATTCTTATTGCAACTCTGGAATTTCTTAGTGTATTTCTTACTTAAATTCAAAATATAATTTAAATTCTGTTCTTGTTTCATATTGTTTCCTACAAATATAAATTTGTATTTCCAACAATATTCATTATATTTCTTTTAGATGTGATGCACATCTTATGAAAGAGTGCAAAGAACCGTGTGTCACAAATAACCAAGGTCCTGATATAATTCCAGAAAAAAGCTTCTTTCAAGGTATATCTTTTGTGTACAAATTATTTAAAGGAATTTCTATCAAATACAAATTTTATGTATATTTTAAAGTGTACTATACACATATTTTTACTAAATTAAGCAAGCCCCATTAACTTAAAAATATAATTTGGCAAGTTAATAGGAGAATCTTTTTCATGTTAGCTATTTATGAAATTTCTCTTGATAGCAGTAATAAGTAATTTTTGAGTGACACTTACTTTAAAATATAGGCATGCAAAAGTTACGCTTAATATATAATTAAATTAAAATAATTACATTCTAATGGGAAAAAAATTAGAATCATGTTTAATCTAATTTCGTAAGGGAATATAAATTAAATAAAAAAGAACAAAACACGAGATATACCAGTAAAGTAATTAAATGAGTATTAATATTTACAAAACTCTTAGCAAATTATTAAAATACCTTCTATATTTGGTGTATTAAATATCATTTATGTAATGAAAATCTTAAGAAGTAATTTATAATCAAAATTCTATATTGAAAGTATTTTATAATTGCTTACTGTATTTTGTAAAATTGAACAGTATAGAAAAACATTAAAATTCGTAACAAAGGTTGTGATTATCGTACAAACATCACTTGTCTGAAGAATTAGGAAATTCATTTCCCCCTTTTTTCACAGTAATCACTTTTTAACTAACAAAAATCTTCCTTAAGGCTTATGGAGGATTAAATTTTTAATGATATTTTAATATATTTGTTTTGCAAAAAGATAGATTAAATCTAAGAATTTATAAATTTTTAAAGGAACTCAAATAATTAATCGTCCTAATAAGGCAGCTTAAGATAATGCGATAAAAGTATTTTACTATATTTGGTGAAAAGAAAAATTAATTAAAAATATCTAACTATACTTTTTTCAGGACTTCCAATCTATTGCAGTTTCTATATTTATAAAAATAATTCTTATCACTTGCCAATTTTGATTGATTTAGCATGATTAGAAATTTAAGGTTTATTTTGAAAATTACTGAGCCGCTCTTAAAATATAAATAAGGAATCACAACATATATATTGTAGTTCATTATAATAAAGTATTTAACAAAATTATGTATATCAATTCCTTTTAACACGCACCGGTGATTGGAATGTAAAATCCAATGTTTTCAATAAGTCAAGGATAGATTTGATAAAGAACCTCGCAAAGCCGCTGAACATTGAAGAGTTAGAAAGAAAGTTAACAAATATCAATCTTTGGCGGGAAGTGATATTTTCAATTACTAATACACTTCATAAAGGAAAGGAAAAAGGGCACATCAAATAAGAGTGGAAAACTATCTACTAGAAAATATTGTACTATTTGACCAAAAATTGGAAGAAGAAAATATCTCCATTCTATTTTAGTAAGCATCCTGTATGTGGACAATGTTCCGTAGCCGTAAGTCCTAGTGACATTTAATTTATGTAAAAAGCAAAACGCTTATGTTATTGTTAGCATTAGATTACATTGTCTCGTTACTTAATAAGTACAATTTAAAATTATTTTTATAATTAAGTGAAATATGTTCTTCATTCTATGGTTTATCATAAAATACCCAAAATAGACCATTATTTAATAAAATTTTCTAAAATCAATGAATAGATTAACAACAAAAATTCAAAAACGTAAAATTATTTTAATCACTATAATATTGACAAAATATTTATGCGTGGGCTAAACAAACATAGCGTATAATTTCTTGAGAAAATGCTATGACATTATCCTTACTATCAAGGCATCTCCTCCTTTTCTAGGTACAGTCTGGTTGAACATTTATGACTTGTATTTAAGACTTGTATTTCTTTAATTTTTGCTTAAGACTCCTATTCCATTTAATAAAATATGTGCTTCTGTCTCGGATCATTAACGTTTTTTAGGTTGATAGTTTCATTATCGATAAAGAATTTCTGATTCATTTTCCCAATATTCTAGCTCAGCTTCGTCAATTTCTAATTCAGATATATTGTACATCGTATAGTTTCTAGTTGAAATGATAGATATCCAACATGAATATTACATGATAAACATTTATTATTTTTAAGAATAAGCGGATATGAATTCTATATTCTTCAAATGAGATAAAATAAATTTCACAGGTGAGTTAGCAATGCTTCAAAAATATCATGTTGAAGGGATTTTTGGGTTTGATTGACACAAATAACAATTAGAAGTGAAACAGAACAATAATGCTAAACTCAAAATTTGAGTCAGACTGGTTGATAAATAAATAATTACCGAAGTATGGTTAATACATTCTTCATGGATATCTCTTAATCAATTTAATATAACTTTTGAATGGAGTTAAAACAAATGCCTTTTCAGGAGTTGTAAAAAATATTTTAAAGTAAATACTTTTATTTTAATCAAAAATATGCTTCACAATGATTAAAAAGTAATTTTGTTAATGTAAATAAAGATATTACTAACAGTGAAAGATTAGGATTAATGCGAAAATTTGCAAATGATTATAATGGTCATTTTATGTGTGAGATAATTTCTCACTGAATTTTCAAACACTACTTTAAAAATTCATATATTTATTTTTAGAAATTAAATGTGTATGTAAATCATACATTAGATCTCTAAAATGCGAAGCTTATCTGGAATACATGATATTATTATACCATTTAAACTATTATTTTAAATCTGAGGTGTACATTTTTAATACGGCAATTTGATTAAAACATGTATTAATTTACATTGCAAGAACATATACATGTATGTATTGGCTGAACATCAACTTCCTGTTGCATAAAAAATTTGTCAACCTTATTATAAATGTATTGATAATGATTTGCTCAAGATTAAATTAATTTCTTAAAAATTATTGGTCTAAAGTACGGTTATTAAGTATTGTATTTTCATTAAATAAAATATGTTTTCTCCTCTGTTTAGAGCGTTCTGAAACAACTGTTAAAACATGCGATTCAGAAGACGATACAAATTTATCATCAGTACAAAATGATCCAAATACACGAAAGTATGGAGAATATCAAAGTGTAACATTCACAGAAGATCCTGAGCTCATATCGGTAAGTTTTCTACAAATACTTCTATAAATTAAAGAAAGAAAAACAATAACATTAATCAAAACATAAATCCTGACATATGACATTTTTCTAAAACCTTTTATTTCAAATACAAGCAATATATCTCAAAACTTAATATTTAACAATTTTTGAACAGTTCTATTGCTACAATCTGGCATTTATCGAACCAGATAAAAAACGAATAATCGAAACCTCTGTATAAATGAACAAATTTATAATATTAGTGAATAAAAAGGAAAGCAATATTTAATATTATATTAGATCTAATACATTATATTTAAATTAAATGTCAAACACAAATAAACACCAAAACTACAAAATGTTATTTTTTTATTGATGGAAAATATTAATGTATTGTAGTACATGGCTTAAATTTTTTTTTTGTAAAATAAATGTATTGTATAAAATTTTTTTATCAGCTACAAAATAAGCACTAGAAGATGTATACATATCGTAATGAAATGCTAAAATAATTAAACTTTTGATTTTAAAAGCATTTATGTACAAAATAGAAGTTTGAAAGTGTCATTATACTTAATTGAATGTAAAAACACAGCTCTATTTATTGATATATATATATATATATATATATTAAAAAAAAAGTCCATATAGATTTTCTACATTACAACAAACACATATTAAAGCAATCTACATGCTGAACAAATAATTATTATATAGCTAAGTTTATGTTTCTTTCGTAAGAACTTTCAGACTATTTAAATTTCTGTAGCTTTTTTAATAGAATAAGAATAAAGAATCTTCAGTTAAGCATTCCGAAATTATTTCCAAAGAACATTAACTTATTTCTAAAAAAAATCACAGTGGATTTTTTAAAACCTATTTTATTAATCCGCTTGAATCATAAAGGGTTTTTATTAAATAACTTCATTATTTTTTAACGCTTAACACAAATGATTTTACTTTTATCAAGCGTAAATACTTTTTAATGAGAAACTGCTGTTTGCAACAATTCATATATTGTAATAAACAACGATTGAGAGCATAGTTGTCCTTTTAAAATTATTTGTAGTTATATACATATATATATAATTACAATATATATATATATATATATATATATATATTCAACTTTCATAAGATATCCTTTTAAATGTGTAAAATTATAAATAGTTTAAATATTTATATGGCAAAATCAAGCACTATTATGGTATCTTTACTAATGGTACAACCAGTGACCTCGATAATACAACTATAACTAAAATAAGGTTAGTGTATATTCAAACACGAACAGAGCAACAATATTTACTAAATGTGCAGGTTTGAAATTAAGGATATATTTTTGATGTTTTAATGATACTCTGAGGATCTGATAAATGTAAATAAAAGGACTTAAGTAACTCAATTTTAATATAGTTATTAATATCAAAAAATTGAATAGACAATTTAAAGTCATTATTCAAAAACCTTATAATTTAATTTAAAGGTAAAACATAAACATAACAAAGTCATACCCCAAGAAAGAAGACATAGCCAAACTTTCTGATATTTTTTTAGATTCTTATGAACAAACCCAGTAAACAAAATAATTTTAATATCTCTAAATGACATAATCTTATTATGAGCTACTTATAAAGATTTACTAAATATTACTTTTTATTCAATTTATTTCTTTTTAATCTGAAAAAAATAACAAAATTAATTAATCTGAATTTCTATACACCGTAGTTTAAATTAAAGAAAAGATATTATGAAATAATATTTTTGATAAAATATATTCTTTTATTTTTCAAGTTATTGAAAATCCATTTTAAAATAGTATTATCTGAATATCTATTAAAACATATATAATATTTAAAATTTTCTTACTCCATTATAAAATTATTATTAATTAAAAAGTATGATAAAATTAAAAAGAATTTCTTTACAATTTGAATAGATCTTGTCCTCCGTATTACTTCTTAAACACACACACATTTATTTATAGAATATTGAGACTAAATATGTTTATTTCTTAGTATTTATAAATTTTTTGTATACACGAAATTTCATAAAAATTCCTCCTTTTACTATAAGTGTTTTCTTGTAAATAACTGCCAATAAGTTTATTTATTATAAGAGAGAGAGAGAGAGAGAAAAGAAGGGAAGATTAAAGAGTTCTTGATATTAAAATTGAAAAATATATTATATTCATTGATAAATTTTAAGCTAAACATTTATTTTTAAGTTTCTTAACGTTAGTATAATTCTTAATAATTTTTAAATAATTTTAAATTTTAATTTAATTGTTAAGCTATTTAACTTTAAGTATGCTAATGTAACAGCCATACATTGAATTGGGTTGTTAGAATAACAATTATATTCAACAATATGCAGAAATGAGTATATTTTAAAATGTTTAATTATTTTAATGACTACATTTATAAATAAATTAAATAAAATATTTAAATTTCAGCTAAATTCATTTGGATTTAGTTACTTACATTAGTAACATCTTGCAATATTAAGCTAACATTACTTGATAATAATTATTATATGAGTAAGAAAATTTGCTCCTTGTTTTCTGGTGTTAAGCATGTTTCAATAAAGTACCTTGATAGGATTATGTATGCTGTAAACATATTTAATCACTCCTAACGCCTTAAAACCATTCAGGAGATTTTAAATTAATTCTGCAACTGTTTTAAATTTTCGTAGCATTAATTTCCTTGCATATTTATTGCTAATTTATATTATAAAATAACTGCAATTTGTGTTTACTTTTCTTCATGAAATGGGTTTTATTATCTGTTTCCTTATATATATATATATAAGTATATGTGTGTGTGTGTGTTTGTGTATAACTGAACTTCATAGAAGAAAGAAAACCCGTGTATTTGAGAATTGTTCAGAGTGTGCTCAGAATATCGCGTTATGCATCGAATAAAAAGAAGAATAGCTTTGTAGAAGTTTCAGAATTCGTTAGTGGAAGGATCCTTGCCTATTTAGAGTGCGGATTATCGTTCCGTGATGTTGCCCACCAAACCAATAGAAAACTAACCACTGTCATGCGAATATGGAATCAACTGTTTGCTGATGATCATACTGAATGGTATGCACAACATCCACACCTTCCCCTGACTAATGACATAGAGGACAGATATATTGTGAGGACCGCCCTTCAAAACCGCACAACCAAATCACGGACCATTGATTAGGGAATGGACATGTTTTCAGGATGCTAATATCCACTCGTATGATGCGACGACATTTGTAACAGCGTGGACTGTCAGCACGGGTACCATTACTTAAGCAACATAAACAGAGATGGTGACTCTGGTGTGCCGAACGACAAAGCCTGATAATGGAGTGGTATAATGTCGTATTTTTAGACGCGTCCCGGTTCTACGTACAGTATTCTGGTGGCCGTACAAGTGTTCGGAGCTCCGAGGAGAGCACTCGTTTTCTGCATACATTCAATATCAGCAGCGGGGCCCTGTAACTAGTGTGTTGGTTTGGGAAGCCATTGAGTAAATGACACGCACATCTCTAGTTCGGATCGACAGTAATTTGAACGCAGATAGGTATATTTAAAGGCATACGTCCAGTGCTTGTACCCTATCATTGACGCCTAACAAAATGCTTACTTTAAAAATAGGTAATGTAAGGTCACATGTTGGACGTCGTGTTTTAACCTTCTTTGATACACCGGGTATTTGAGTGTTGCCCTGTCCCGTGAGGGCTTCAGCTCAATTACCCATTGAAAACATATGGTCACACGTTCCTGAGAGACTGGCCCTCCATCCTTCTCCTGCTAATAGTTACGGTTGATGAAGAGTGGCATATATTTGAAATAGCATGAAATGTTTCGTCCGTTTCAGTCATCCAAGTCCAGTTCGACTCCATGCCTAAACGGGTAAGGGCCGTTTTAGCTGCCAAAGGAGAAGGCTGTTCCTAATCATTTCGTATCCCTGTAAGAAACCAAACTGCTGGCAAATTAACTCATTTTTTGAACTGAGCAAACAGAAACTATAAAATGCACTTCAATGTGCTCATAGATTCTAATCCATAATGTTCTGTTTATGTATTTAATATCGAATTCAAGTTTCAAATTCATAAGTTAGAAATGAAATTTTACCTAAGTAATGCACATCTTAAGCAGCATTTGTATTGTAACAAACTTTAAATTAGTAATAAATATAAATTGCTTCGAAGTATTCTAGCATACAAAAAATAAATATAATGAAATAAATACAGTAAATACATACAATGAAATTATTTAAACGTGTTCATCATCTTGTTATTATATCTGTAAAAAGTTTTATGAAAAGAGACAATAGACTTTCTCTGATGCAGAAACTATATGTACCTTACACATTCTTCCTTTTTGTTTCAAATTTAAGAGGATAATTTGAATTTAGAATATTCTAAGAAAGACTGCAGCTGACGCAGCTGAAGCTTGAATATTGTTTTGCAGGTACATAGCTATTTCAGGATCTGTACTACTCCTTGATCACGCTAGCTTTTGTATGACTGCTTAAGGAAATTTGTTGACAATTAAAAAACTGCAAGATCAATAAATTATGAAATATAATCAACAAGTGATTTATCATCAACGAAGAGAAAGTTATATATTTATTTATAATTAAGTTTGCGTTCTGTTTATACAGAAAAAAGTTCAGTGGACTTTGCAGGATTACTTTATTTGCACTCAGAATAACATGTATTTGTTAGCAAAACTTTATATTACTATGTGTTATTTTTAGGGTTATTCGAAGCTAATAAGTTATTTCTGAAAGGAATTAGAAAATGTAATCAGTGTTAGTCAATTGGCATATGTATTCTGATTTACTATTTATTAACATTACACTTAGAAGTGAGATGAAAAGGACAGGTGACGTATTTTGTAATTTTAAATGACTTTCACATAAAGTTGAGTGTATCTTCTAACATACTACAACATCGTGAAGATAAAAAAAAAGTATTCAGCATAAATATATAGAAACAAATATATTTATTATATATTAAACAATATTCAAACTATTTTTTGCACTCTTAGATAATCTGCTTATGTGAATTCTAAGAATAATAAAATATATTTTATGAAACGCATGCAATTCCATATGTATTGATGGATATTATACTCCATTTAGATAGATATTGTTCTACTCATATTAAAACAATAAATAAGACAAAATATTTAAAATTCCAATTTCTGATTAATTATTAGATCTAGAAATTATGAAGGCACTTCTGCTAGTCTTAATCTGAAAAAAAAATATGGTCAGAGACCTATGAGAATATCTTCTTGAAACATAATAAATTCCCCAAAATTCCTTACCTTTATGGATATGTCACCTAATTTAATCCATAAAAAGTTTATTACACCCACTCCAATTGCTCTGATATATGTTTTAATGCCTTCATGTAATAATAATAGAATATTTTATGAATTACTTCTTTTGTGTATCTACTGGTAGAGGAAATATATCCTTAAAAAAGCAAAAAAAATTGAACTTAAAACATGACCATAAGTTTTAAAAAGTATCAAGTAAATACACGCAATTACTTGAGACAAATGTTTTTAAAAATTTGTTCATGTGAAGTAAATCGTAATTTTGCAATTGATATTTAATCAATGGAATAGCCAAATGTCAAATATCTGTTGCAATAAATTTATAATAATTGCTGTCAGTTTCAACAATCCTAAGAATATCCCACATATCTTCCTGCTCTTACTCTAACATATTTGTTTTGTTCGTCTTCTCCTAGAGAAATACTAATACTGTATGTGCAGGAATAATTTTGCCTCAACATTACGTTTTGTGCCATAGAACATAATTACAATGCAGATAAATTTGTTTTCCCAAAATCATTTTCCCTTTAACTAGACAAGTATATGTAGCCAAGAAAGTCATATATTACTTCACTTCTATTTTGAGTAATGAAATGTGGATGTAGTGGAATCTCCCTTCCCCTGTACCTATGAGTGGAAGAGTTAAACAATGCACTTACAGTTCTATCTGAAAGTTCTAAAATCAAAGACAATCCGAATTTAAAAAGGGAAACAAAGTAATATGTTCATTAATTATATTTACAATGCTAGTTTTATAACATTATTTCAAATAAAAATGCATTTGCAATTTATTTCTTACATTTGATGTTCGATTTTATTATCTCCAGTAACCAAAAACACATCAATAAGCTTTGAAGAGAAAATCGGCTGAGCTAGCCGGATATCATTCGCAAATCTCTAAGGCTATTTAGCCGATGAACACTTCACTTGATAAAATTTTCGAATATCGTCCAAATATTATACTTCTTAAAATATTGCAATTGAAGCATAAAATGATTAACACAAAATTTAAAATAGCAGTTATTATTATTATTATTATTATTATTATTATATATATATATATATATATATATATATATATACATTTATTTAAAAAAAATGGACAACCTATGGCTCCTTGATTTATGTTTTAACTGTAATCTAAAGTTTTTCATCAAATTCTTAAAAATCATAAATTAGTATTTAAACTTAAGACAAAAATTGATATACAGTACAATTTTACCCAGATGTGGTAAAAGTCACAGGATACCTCTTTATATCGTTTGGGTAATCCTACCTCGCAAAGTGCAGTAATTTAAATTATTCTTGCCTCCACTGGAAATCGGAAATATTTATACATGATTCCTCAACAGATGTCTAGCATTACGAATGTGTTGTCGGTGCTGTAGTATGTTGAAGAATGGACAATTTGATTATGTTCCATGCTTATTCAATTCGATTATTGTCTAATGATCTAGGTGATAAATCATTCGCTAAGACTATCAGGCAATTAAATCAAACTAACAAACTAATCGCTAATGATTTTGCCCCGATGATATGGCACATTATGTTGTAGAATATTTCTTCTTTTTTTGAGTACATGAAGTTTATGAAAGTCTGCAAATTATATCCAAGTTTTTGAATATTACCATTTTCACTAAATGAATAGTTCAGATTTACCAAAAGACCCACTTCATTCTATATAAAAACAGCCAACAACATTCTAGAGCACCAACTGGTTTGATCAGTTCCTAGTAGACAACTTAGTCCCATAGTCAATGCCACACTCAAGCCTTACCACCTTCTCTTACCAAATAGAATCATTGCTCATTTGCCCATGAAACGTTTGTACAGACACTTAGGATCAAACTAATTTGCTTATGAGCTCAGTAGAGGTACGTCATTCAATAGCATGCTTTTAGTAACGACAGTCGAGTTGGTCTTTTACCGAAAGGTCCTCACAATATCACTGCATTACGGTCATTGACAGGTCCATCATACATTCCGCATTGATTTTTGCTGCTGCATGACTTAGTGACCTTGTCTGGTAACACTGGCTAACTTATGTAGATATCAATGACCTCATCTATTAAGTAAAGGTTGTGAACTACTCCGTTGTTCTGGCCAGCAGGTAATGACTAAAATTATAATCCATTCGGGCATCATTGAACTTAAGATATCATCACTTCGTATGACTGGTAAGAACATGATTCCTCAACGTGTACCCCTAATTTTACGCCAAGTGACTATCACTTGTTTCTTGACTTCAAACCCAAATAGGCGGTCAGCGCCATGACGATAAAATTTTTGAACAACGGCTGTGATGTTAGCTCATCAGACGGCATAATATTAGGATGGAATACAAATTTAGCTTGTTCATTATGATACGTATCTTAATAGTGAGTGGTATTTATCTAAAATGTAGATTAAAAAAAAGATTCATGCATTATCTTATATATATATATATATATATATATAATTATATAACACATTAATCAATAACTCCCGAGACTAACCCAGAGATGGCGCTCGTAATAAACCGGTAACCAGGTCTTTCTAGAGTACTAACCTTTGCTTGAAACGTGTCAAAATTTTAAGTCGATCGGACCAGAAACAGCTGAGTTATCGAGGTTGGAGTAAAGTCGTTTTGTAGTTTGTTTAAAA
>BMAW01104658.1:10704-102045 GCA_019974015.1 Nephila pilipes
AATTAACGATCGAAAATTTGATGACACACACACACATACACCAAGTGAAATTCAGAAAAACGTTGTAAAAAAGATTTGTGAAAAAGTCAATATTTTTATCACCTTGAAATTAATCAAACCTAGCACTGAAAGAATGTTATAAAATGAATATTAAATTTATAAATGTATCATAGTTTACAGCCATATTGACTTTGGTAGCTAGTGCCTGCAATAATATGAAATGTATTTATCTTTTTTCCCCTTCTAGCTCTTATCTACTCACAAAAGAAGATACATGACTAATAAAGGTAGGAAAAATACAATTTTTTTCTGTAAACGTAAATTTAAATCTAAGTGCCCCAAAATATCGGTGATAAAAGTTCAATTCCATAACCAATCTTCATTCTTGAGTAGAAAGCACACACACTGGGAAGTTGATTGTTTTCTTCCAGATATTTTATAGCACAATCGCTCAAATTCCAAAATCTCACAAATGCATTCCCTTCTGAAAGCCAGCTCACACCGCATTGAAGAAGTAAAAAAAACTCGCCCTCCTCTTCCGTTTTCTACGGAGAAAACTTCCAAAATCGTCATCGATTTGTAGCTCGTATTTTGTTGATACAGCTCTCTATAGGATCAACAACGTGACGCCTACAGTTTCTTGATGGATAATATATTGGGTTGGAGGGAAAGTTCTGTCGTATTTTAAAGAAAATATTTGAATTCATTTACAAAAATATGTGTTTAATATTAATCAATTATATTTGCTCCGTTGTTTGTTACAACCTGTTGCCATCTTTCAGGTAACCTGTGAATTCCTGTTTTGTAGAAGTTCTCGTCCTTGGAGTTAAAATAGTCAGCAACTGCCTTAAAAACACTTTCAAAAGACTTTCAAAGACAAAAAGAAAACACTTTTTTCCCGTTAGATATTTTTGCAGAGATCTGAACAGGTAATAATCAGATGGTGCAATGTCAGGTGAATACGGTGGGTGACTAAGGACTTCCCATTCTAACGCATTCAGTTTTTGTTGTGTCACCAATGCGGTATGCGGTCGAGCATTATCGTGGTGGAACACTATTCCTTTTCTGGACACTAATGCTGGCATTTTTTCTTTGATAGCTGCATTCAATTTATCCAGCTGATTGCAGAACAGATCCGCGTTAATGGTTTCCCCCTGTTTCAGCAACCCGTAGTACACTGGACCTTTCCTGTCCCACCATTAACAAAGCAGTACTTTTCGTTGATGGATACTTGGTTTTGGAACTGTTGCTGATGGTATTCCTGGTTTGCAGTAAGATTTTTTCTCTTAATATTCTGGTAAAGAATCCACTTTTCATCTCCAGTAACCAGCTTGTCCAAAAACGGCTCCACATTGTGTCTAATCAGATGTGATGAATACATTCTTACTCGATCAGACAAATTCTTTTCCGTTAATTCATGTGGAACCCAAACACTTTGCTTTAACACAAACCCAAGAGATTTAATGTGATCTCCAACAGTTGTATGATGAATGCCAAACCCTTCTGCAAGTTCTCGGCTTATTAAATGTGGATTATTTTCCAACATGGATCGCAAAACATCATTATCGATTTTGGATGGTCGTCCAGATCGATCACTTTCTTGGATGCTCAGATCCCCGGAATGAAATTTGCTAAACCATCTTTGACAAGTACGAACATTTACAATATCTTTTCTAAATACCGCACATAAATTTTTACATGCAACCGATGCGTTGCTTCCTTTTTGGAATTCATACAAAATGCAGTGTCGTAAATGCCCTTTATCTACTGACATGTTTTTCACCTTAGATATCACAAGTAAACGATGAACAGTAAAAAAGGACTCATTTTATATTATACAACAGCTAAAAGAACAAAAAAAATCCGAATGACTCACTAACCAGTTTTTTTTTTTTTATTTACTGGAAAAATCACCTGCCTATTTAAAATACGACAGAACTTTCCCTCCAACCCAATAGTAACACTTAAAAACTTATCTTCCCAAATAATTTTCGAGCAATGTTACAGAACCTTTTATCCTACCAACCATTTACTTGTGTCAGGCGGTGCAGTTCATAGGGAAGACTAATTCAATAACATATGAGTAGTGTTTTTTAGGGGGTTTGACAAAATTTCTGGAGAAGACATTATTATTATTATTTAAGTTCTTTTTAAAAAAATTTCAATGAATCTTCGTGCACCATACACTGCTAAAATTCCGCCAGGCCACCCTGTGGTACGCTTGTCGCGCGTTGGCCATCCCTGATTTAGATACTGCCTGAATCAAACTAAACTAACATTGCGTATCTCACTAACTCTTTGAACCAGATAACATTTCATAATCTTAGAAAATAACAATATAATATTGTTATTGTATATAAATGGTTGGGTGCATGAAGGTGTACCTCCGCCAGGTGTATATTTATAATTCATCTTCATTGCAAACTGCAACAACCTTTGGCGATTAGAAAACCACCGCATATCCCAGGATACAAAGGCAGGAAAATAGAAATAAAAGAGAAATTGACAAGAAAAAGTTAATAATTAACTCTGTCATCAGTTGTGTTCTTAAAAGAGTTTTGACATTGCCTTAGATTTGATTAACTAGTTCATGAAATTGAACTAAGAAGGAGTAAATAAAACTTATGAATAAAGTACAAATATTTGATTCAATTAAATAATAGTTTCAGCATACAATAAAAACAAAATGTAAATGAATTTCGTAACTTTTTTTTTTGAAAACGCCTTTCTTGTATTATTTATAGCGTTTGTAAATAGGCTGATTCATCACCAAAAATTGGAACTGCGTTTCTTGAAATATTTGTATTTCCTTGATTTTATATCGTCATATGTTGTTTTCCTTACAATCAGTTATAGATCAAATAAAAAGGAATGTACGGTGTGCTTAGATATAAATAAACTTTTAAGAAAGTATATCTAACATAAATTTGAGAGTCTGTTTGTTCTTTATATAAATCCACACATATCAAAATCGATCGTATCTATCGAAATTTGTTGGAAGTTTTGCTAATGAGTGGAAAGAGCCTTAAGTATATTCCCTTTAAAAAAAATTGGCTCTTTTATTAAACAGGCCCGTAAAAAAATCGCCAAATCGCGTTACGCGAATTCACCTCTCTCCCGTTGCAATACTACTGCGGTTGTCCGTGATATCGCTCCCGTTTGGAGAAAAAAATTAACGATGGCCAACGGACCCCTTTAACGGAAAGTACCAAAAATTTAACTTATTTTTGATGGTATTATTCAATTCTTCCGTTTTCACCATTTTCCCGTGTTTCCCAGAAGATGGCCCAATTTTTTTCTCAAAGTTTTCCATTTCACAGATGCACATTTTAATGTTTTTTTTTTTTTTTCATATCTCAATTTGAATTTTTGAAATGGTTTGAAAACAATAGTGTTCCATTAATTTTTTAAACCCTTTTGAATTTTTGAAATGGTTTGAAAACAATAGTGTTCCATTAATTTTTTAAACCCGACCAAATCAACGAGTGGGCGAAACTAAGACGTGTATGACGCAAGAGCCAAATCAGGCTACGCTGCGCCAAACAGCGTATATTTGGGATCTAGGTATGAGAAAAAGAATCGAAGAACAGTGAAAATTGGCTGACAACAAGAAGAATCAAAAATAGAGAAGGATCGTTAATTGTATGGGAAAGAAAAATATCTCTAGGGTACCTCGAGGTCAAGATCACCGTGCTTACCTAAGAAAACAAAATCCCTGAAGGGTACCATATCAACAAAGTGTAAGGTCTGTCGTTAGCAGTGACAGGTATCACCCAACTTGAACCTTGTTTTTCACACTGACAGACTTACATCGTCTGATAGCATGTTGGTAATCCTAAACGTCTTTACATTATATTCATACTTGATGGAAAAATTGAAAATATTGAGTTTCTATAATCTTTTCCCTAACTTGTTTCGTTGAAATCAATTTTTTAAACCTTGGTGGATAAGGTAATTTTTGTTTATTTTTTGTTTATAAAATATTAATGAAAGGAAATCCATTTTTGAACTTTCAGATTATTAAATTTAGTTACCTCTTTTACTGTATCAACAATTTTTTTTTCATATGAGCGCTGAAATATCGGATAATTTTGTACTATTAACAGTTAAAATGTCTGTAAGTTTTGCTATAATTCAATTTAAACATAATTATTAAATTTTTCTATGTGTACTACATTTTAGATGAGAATATGCTCTAATATAATGAAATTATACAAAACTGTCTGCACTTTTTGTTTTCGGCCTTAAATGTCTACGTCGTTTCTAAAGCAACATTTCTGGAGCAAGATTCCATGATTAAATTAATATTGGTGTGGATTGTATTAATATACTTAATAATATGTAAACGTGTAAAATACTTTAGAAATAGCTACAAGCTCAAATCGGCATTATGAAAGATATTCGTGTTAGTCATTTGATGCCAAATTCAAATTCTAATACTAACAGTCTTTATCGAAATTTTTTTTATTAGACATATAGTGTAATCACACTTTCTCTGAATAAAAAATCCTGTATATCCTATTCTGTTTTTACACGATCTTCTTTTTTATACGATTTTAATTTAACACTAATTTTAAAAAATTTCGGTTCTCTTTATACACGACTTATTTTCATTTAACACAATCAATCCCAAATTCTACGGAGAAAAACGTGCTTTAATTTTATTTTTATAACTGAGACGTTGCAGACGAAGAATGTAATGCGATTTCCATTCGTGAGAATTCCCCGAATTGTATAACCTCAATATGGAATTTTGTCTACATTGTATGCATTTTGAGTTTGGTGTTCAAAGAGAAAACAATTGCGACACTTGTTTTGATTCGATCGAAACGTTTCAGACCTTGCAAACAAGCCTCGGAAAAAATTATTCAAACAAATGGTTTCCCCTCAACATGATGAACGATAAGAACGTACACGCAATTAAATCTTAATTTTTTTTTTTTTTATCATATCTGCGTTTTTGATCACATATACTATCAGTGACGTATATATTTATTAATTTTGCATAAAAGAAAATAAATGGTACGTTAAAGCTTTAAAACCTTTGTTTTATTAATTATAACTGAAATAAAGTTTTAGTTTAGTTTAGTTTTTATTAATGTTGCCCTAAAAGCAACACGAGGGCTGTTGACGACGGACCTCATAATTTTGAACCACGGTCAAGTGACGAAAACGACACCTGAGCTGGCACCTCCCCCCTCTCCTAACATCCACACCCCGCCAACGGGAGGACTTTGGGCCCTGAACAGATTTAACGTGCATCAGCTCCGGCTACACGGCGGGTCTTTGGCTGCCAAGGATCGAACCCGCGACTGATAACTGAAATAAAACAAAGGTTTAGGTGAATTATGTGACATTATTTTCGGCAACCTTTAAATAATGTCATATAATTCACCTATAAAGATATTATATCGTTTTTGCTGGCTTCTTAAGACAGGAACCAATTTTCTTTTTTTTTCCCACAGATGCATTATATTTTTATATGTATTCTACGGGAACGTATCTATCGTGTAAAAATAAAAGTTGGCGTATTTAAAATTATTTTAGTGGAATGACAGTTATTTGATATTAATTCAATTGAATGACAATATTTATTCAAGTTAAGTGCTATTCAATTAAAGGAAATGAAACAATAGTATTTTCAATACTCGTTCAATAAAAAATGTTTGGATGAA
Source organism: Nephila pilipes (assembly GCA_019974015.1). Lineage (NCBI taxonomy): Eukaryota > Metazoa > Arthropoda > Arachnida > Araneae > Nephilidae > Nephila > Nephila pilipes. The sequence goes on from BMAW01104658.1 coordinate 16,380, forward strand.
GTACTTTTCTTCTCCGTCATCTCTTGACGTGCACAGAGTTCGAAGTACATGTGCTCAATGCTTGATTGGCTATAGTTGAAAGCCGGGTAACTTGAACATAAATCGACGTACAGCAAATTGTTCCCCATCACAATTATCAATAGGTCTGAAGAATCCTATAATTTATTTCTTCACAGTGTCTGAAGAGAGAGACAGAGAGGGAAAAAAAGAGGGAAAATCACACTTTTTTGTGAATTGAGATTTATAAATTCTTGTAATTTTAATTAATGCCATTTTTTTTTTTTTTTTTTTTTTTTTGAATTACTAAAATTACGCAAATTGATAGCGGTTAAAAGATTTTGTATGTATTCTATTTAAAAATGTCGCTTCCTAGATTTCTAAAATTTCTAGAATCATTCAAAATACTTCGTAAATTTTTAAATGTTTTTATAATATGATTTCAATAAAATTAGTAGGTTAAAAATTATTCTTGTACGAGGGGATATAGTAAAGTTTTATTTACTCCTAAGAAATAACCGAGAAATCTGGATAAAAGTTATTCTGCATATTAATTAATCCTTATGCACGCAATGTTGCAAATTACGAATATTTATAATGATTTGTTTGGTTTCAGGAAGCCGTACATTGAAGTAACTTGCAATATGGAGAATATAGAGTTCAACCTTCTGAGGTCTACAATGATGGCCTTCGAAAAGTCAAAAAATGCTGGGAGAAATATATAAGTCTGGATTGCGGCTAAGCAGTGAAGTCTTAAGAATAATAAATAATTTTATTTTTATAAAGTACCTATCTTGATTATTTTAGTAATAATTTAACTTTACGATAACCCGGAATAATAATTAAAATTTAGCTCTGAAAACAACCAATCAATATTAAGAGCTGTAATTTAAATTATGTACATGAGACTCAAGTAATATGCAGAATGCGGTATTTCATAATAATAATTATAATCTAATAATACCCCTTCGTATATTATCAGTAAAGCGCAAATTAATTTTATTCCTTTCCCTCTAAGAATACTTAGCGATATAGGCACAATGATTCGTTTTCATACTCCTTGTCCAACAATATTGTAACAATTCCCAAGACTGGTGGTCCACCTGTGGTGACGTTGAGAAAGAGAGACTTCTTCCCTTCCTCTAGTTGTGCGTGTGTATGCGTGTTGTGTGTGAAAATGTATTACATGTATTTCTTATAAATATTACTGTGATGCATCCGTGAGCTGTGAACTCAAAAATAAAATGCTTTTAATCAACCAAAAGGACAATATCTTCATTCAAATGCCCAAAAAGCCTCTCACTCACGAATGCGAAGCCACACTACACAAAATAATCATTGCCTTTGGTTTCCAAATCGGAATAGAGCAGATGTTTTCGTCAACACAAATCATTTATTCTTGTTCGATAATCAGTATTTCGAGGCTATCAAGCGTGAAGTACAGCGAGGAAATTATTGCAATAAGCTTCTGTTAGGTGAGGAAATGAACACTGCTTATGTTCCTCAAAAAGTTCGTGACGCATAAGATTTCTACAAAAAGGATATCACGAGCAACACAAATGATTTTTATGTGTCCTTACAATATAATCAGATTACTTATATTTCCGAATATAAGCCGATAGTGCATTCCCTCCCCCTTTAAAAATCATCTGAAATTCAAATACTGTGTATGAGCCGAATTGAAAAAAGGAAGATAGACATAATAAAGAGGATATAAATCAAGTAAGAAAAAAATTGAAAGTGATGATGATATGCATCCAGACATCACAAAGAGTGAAAGTGAATTTGATAATTCGTAGCTTAATGATCATGCTCGTGGCCGACGTCATCGAGTCAAGAGTTCGAGTCCCGATGTCACTTATGTCCTGCCGTGTGTCGGGACTGAAGCACGTTGAATCTGGTCGAGGTCACAAGTCCTGCCATTGACATGGTGAGAAAGTTCAGAGAGAGAGGTGCCGGCTCAGGTGTCGTCCTCGTCACTTGACCGATGTTCAAAATTACAAGGTCCGTCACCAGTAGCCACGTGTTGCTTCTCAGTGTGGCGTTAATAAAGCAATCATAACTCAACAACAATCATGAACAATCAACATCATAATGATCACACCCTTGGATTTCGGCACTGAATTTAAAGTATTCATATGACTTTTTTTTAGCCACCCAAGGGGCTATTGTTTCAGTCGGATTACTTTTGGCGCACCAGATCACTTTTCAATTTTTTTACCTTTGCTTCAATTTTAATTACATTTAACTTCAATATATTCAATTTAATTATTAATCATTTGCTCCAATTTTAAAAAAAAACATTTAGCTTCAATTTATTCAATTTAATAACTTATCATTTGCTTCAATTTTGATTATGACCCATTTAGCTGATATAATATTCAGCTTAATAATTTATCATTTGCTTTAATTTTAATTATATTTAGCTTAAATATATTCAATTTAATAATTTATCGTTTCCTTTGATTTTAATAACGGAAAAATTTCTTACTGTCTATTTCTCAATATTTCATTGTTTCATTTCATCGTCATAATTCTTATATATATTTAATTAAGAAATTTAATAACAATTATAAAAAAAAGCTCACCTTGGGTGGCTAAATCTGTTCTTTACGAAACTTAGCATAGAACTTTCGATTGGTTTTTCTTTTGGCATAAAGGTTGCATTCAAAACACTCAAAATGAAAGTTAGAAAATTAACGTAATATTCCCCTTCCATTGTTATTTTTATGTGCGCATTATCGACGACCGTGTTTTCCTATAAAAAAGGGTTGCTTTTAAGATCCTTTTCGTGACCCACTAAAAGCGCACTGCTCCTTTTAAGACATGTATATAAAATAAAGCATTATTTAGATGTCAGTATAATTCTCGCGTACTTTAATAATTGCTCATATGAAATTATTCGAAAAGTAATTTCAAAAGAGAAATTTTATTGAAATCGAATTATTTATGAAAAGTGCGAACTAAAAACATCACGTTAGGAGGAAAAGATGACAACTGAATTCTCAGATCCGCGATTCGATTTTCAATTAGTTTCTATATTCCTTTTTTAGAAAACTCATAAAAAAAATCCACATTTGTGGAGATCGGGACAAAAAATATAGTAAGTTTTACAGTTCTTTCTGCCCAAACTGTGTACTCTTGACGACAGGACAGCTAAAGATTCGTTAGTGGTATTCTCTCGTACATGTCTTTGAGGGATGAGTCGCTAGACATTTTGTAGATTTCAACATTGTAGACACCATTGTAGATTTCAACATTTGATTTGTCTCTGATTCTACATTAAATGCAAATAGTTTCTTTTAATCATTTTTGTTGCTATTAATTAAGGGGAAAAAATCCTTAAAATTAATCTATTTGTCAGCAAATGTTCCTTGAGAGCAGTTAAAATCTCATGTAGCAATGTAACTCATTCTGCAATTCAGTTAGCTATATAAAAGCTTTGTAATCATCAGCTTTCGCAGACATAACCACAACTTGAGCTTTTTCATAACAACTACAGTCTTCTCTCGCACTTTAAAAGCAATTATAATATTACCTTCTAAGGTCAGATTTAAATTATTCAAAAAAAAAAAAAAAATCAAAATATCATACAGATATTCTGTATCATTTTGCGAGCTATGATATCATGAAGGATGACTTAGCAATATTTTTTTCATGACCCGGTACCGGATCCGACCTACCATTTGAGAAACTGTGATCTATGATGCTCTATTATTATTTCTAATGCACGTTTTGATATTTTTCTGTTACCCGGGTGCGAATTTCGCCAACATCATAAACTTAAGATTTATAAGCTAATACGATAAAAATGTGCTATATTTAGCGGTTTACCACTTCCGTGCGACTAACGGAAAAGTTGATCTGCACATACGCCAACCCCTATAATTTAGCTTGGGGCTGCGGTAGCCTAGTGGTCAAGGTCGTGGACTAGAGGCCGGCGGATTTCGTTCATTCCCGGGTTCGATCCTTGGCCCCCAAAGACCCGCCGTATAGCCGGGGCTGATGCACGTTAAATCTGTTCGGGGCCCAAAGTCCTCCCGTTGGCGTGGTGTGGATGTTAGAAGAGGAGGGTGCCAGCTCAGGTGTCGTCCTCGTCACTTGACCGTGGTTCAAAATTACGAGGTCCGTCTTCAATAGCCCTCGTGTTGCTTCTAGTGCGACGTTAATTAAAACTAAACTAAACTATAATTCAGCTTAGCAAAAGTTTTAAAAATTCTTAGCTTATGCACCGCAAAATATTGCATTTGAATATTTAAATTTTTTGAATCACCTACATCGACTAATCACTTAAGTTGGGTCGGGGGATGTCATTCTCTACGGTGCGGGCAAAACACGACCACAGTGAAGCCCTTTTTCCTCTCCTTCCAGAGGTCAGCGACTACAGGTGTGATAATGCAACGGATTTTACAATGAGGTTGGTTTATTTCCCCAAAACAGGTGAGGAAGACGGACGAAAGAGATTGAGACACGTTTTTTTGGACGGGTCAAAGAGAAAGAGACACGTGTTTTTCCCTGACAATTTCTATACGATTATACTTGAGGAGGAGGGGAATATCAAACATTGTAAATAATTCAACACATTTGCGTGTATATATATAACAACCACTAATACAATTAGTTATACCTAATTATTTTTAAAGACGTGTTATCTCTTTAAGAGTAGTATGCAGACCTTTTACTAATATGAAAATGATTTTAACAGTGTAAGACATTCCCTTACAATTTTAAATTATAATATTTTTTGGGAAGTCAGTTATAAGCGGAATGAAGAATATTATCGAATGTGTGTGGTGTGTATCATCATTTTACATATGTGTAAAAATTGACTGTTATTTATTTAACTGATTTTATGTAATCCAAATACTAGATAATTTCCTTAGTTTAATTTTATTTTAAAACTCCAGATCTTTTGCTGACCATTAAAAAAGTCCTAGAATCTGTTTTTTATGTAATTTGTCTTCACTAACCTTTAGGTGATTTGAATTGTATAAGATTACAATTTCTACCCAACCAAAATGAAACGTGATTAGGTAAAGATGAAGAATAGAAGCGTAATGAATTAATTAGAGAGAGTGATGTATTAGTGAAATAGAATTGAAAAAAAATGAGATAAATGTTAAAGACAGGCTGATAAATATTTGTGAATTGAATTGAGGCATTATTATTAATCTTTTGGATTGAAGTGACTCTTGGTCCAAGTACTAAGATACTAATATAATGTAGCGAGAAGTATTTGAATCAGAATGGGTAATTAAGTAAGCTAAGACTTCATTATTAGATCATGATATAGGATTGACAAGTAGGATTAGAGTCGCCTTATCTATTTTAAATGGTTAATGAAGTATTTTATCTTGCTCTTGAGTATCTTCTATTGGAGTATAGTAATTAATGACTATTTAATTTGACTAAAAGACGGCAGTAGAATTAAATAACGAAGAAAGAGCGTCACAAATTTAATTCATCTAACAAAAAAACGAAACATTTTAAACAATGAAGCACCTTTTTGTTATTCCTTCATTGTGGATTGTAGCCTTTAATGAACTAAGTAATTTTTCATAATTTAAAATGCTAGAGTTCTCGAGCAATAAAATAGATTTTTATGTATTAAGATGGTAAAATGCATATATCTTAAAATCATTGTAGTTTTTCCAAAAGAAAGTAAGAAATAATCTTACTTTATGCTTTCTGTTAAGGGCAGAAAATTTAATTAATCTTCATAGGGTTTTTGGATCTCAGAATAAATAAATTACTCGAATAAGCAATTTTTGCAACACGTTCCATTAGTGTGAGAATTTCTCTGCAATAAATTGTCAAGATATTTAAAAAAGATGAGAGTCAGCAGAATAAGAAGAAATAGCCAAGGGGTTTCTAAATTTGGTCTTTTCAAGGTTAACGAGAATTTTTTTTTTAGTTATCATGTAGAATGATTGTATTTTTTTTTTGTATTGACAAATGCCACACGTAGAGAATTTACGACATTTTATATATTTCTTCAATTTCCTGGCAATACTTTTCAGTTGTAATAGTATAACTATAATTTAAATTAATTAAACTGAATGTCACACTAATTGGTTATCAGTAACGTCTTATCAAGGAATTTTGACATCTAGGAAATTGTTATTGGGAACAAAATACTGAATATCAAGTCATATACTAATTAATTTGGATCAAGTTATAATTTTTAATTTTTGCCCCAAAAGACGTAGGATCTTATTTTCAGCCAAAGTTTTATTTCTTAAAATAAACAAAAAAAAGTTAGTTAAATTCGTGTTTTTTTTTAACAAAATATTTGTTCAATAGTCATAATAGGTGGAGCTGGTAGCGCTATTCGCGACGGACCTCGTAGATTTGCGCCAGTGACTAGGACGACACCTGAGTTGGCACTCCCTGTCTAAATTTCCATACTACGTCAACAGCAGGACTTGAGTCCTCGACCAGATTTAACGTGCTTCATCCCCGTTATAGGCATCATGTTTGAGCCTATGATTCGACGAAAGCAACGCCTGTCGTAAGCCCACGACTCTGACACTTAGGCTACCTCGGCAATCGCGCATTCGGAAAATTGTGCTACTTGTAGATTATTTTGAATAGTTATAAATCATGTGAAAATGTTAAGAATTTTGGTGATGTAAATATTCAGAAGATGCAATACTGAGTAATATTATATTATCTCAACTCATTCGGTGAATTTGCTCAGCAGTTTTCTTGGAAGACAGACCCAGGATTGAAAGACCGAATGTTTTTACTACAGACTTTATGCAAGAAATTCAACGACGGATATAGCAACCTCCTCACAAATGCAAAACATGTTTTTGTTCAAGATTTTTCTGGTGAGCGATTATCTCCAGAAATCGTTAGCCACCTCGTTTCCGTGTTTGACTGTTCCTAACTTTTTGTGGGGATATTTAAGCAACAAAATGCATAAAAATAATTCCCAAACGAAAGACGATCAGAAAAATGCCAATAATCAAAGGATACAAGACATCACACAAGATTCTGAAATGCGTTTCTCAGAATATGCGCAAACGAGTTCAGTTTTACCTCCAAGAATGGAGTGGATATTTGTTGAGAATTTTTGTCATAAAAGTATTCTTACGTTAATCCCTACGTTATGTTCAAAATACTTTTCAACACTTTTCATTAAAATAATTGTTTAAAAGTTTACTTTTTTTGTTTTATATGTTTACAAATTGTGTGTACAGGAACTTTGGGGACACCCAACATGACACCTGATTCTTCTTTTTCCAGGGGCTATTCCGACTTTACTTCCTCTGCCGTACAGAAATGCAGTCCTCCAGCCATCTAAGGAGTGGAGCATCCGGCCCTTCATTGGAATACCGTGCTTGTCAATCACTTCTCCCTCAAAGTTTGCCAAGCCAAGGGCTGAGCGCCCTTTCTACAACGAGGCTAAATCAATACTTTGCCGCTGGACAATATCGATTCTGCGGATGTCTATTGATGCAAAAGATTTGAAAGCCATTAATCAATCAATAATTGATGTTAACAGTAATAAATGTTTTAATCCATTATTAATTTAATTCAGTTAATAAACTAAATATAGAGACAAATGTGTGGTGTGTGTGTGTGTGTGTGTGTTCCTCCACCGCACCTTTTTCATTTATACAGTATTCCTGCTTAACTTAAAGATAACTCCAGCCTAACTTTTATGTTAATTTATCTTTTAAAACTCAATGTCATTTTTTCTGTTAATGTAATAGAGGTGGATACTTAATTTATTTCAGACTTTTTCTTAAAATTCAATTCTAATTTAATGAAATCGTATTTTTTAATGAGGCAATAATATTTTTTTTTTATTTTTACACCTGTTGCGTTTTATATATATATATATATATATATATTCACAAGATTTAAGAAAAATCCCTTTCCTCTCAAATAGAAAGCTATCGCCAATATATAATGGCTTTTCTTTTTTTGCTGGCATCTGTTGCGTAGAAAGCGGAACTTCGCCCACTCTCGCGTCTTTGACAATATCGATTACTCAAATGCTCTTATATATTAATAAATACTAGGATTGTCGAAAGAATATAAGAGTTCTACTACAAGTATATTTTTGAATATCCAAACTATTCGTCAGCTTCTGCTGAACGTAGACTTGTGCAAATATCCGCTTTTCTCAAAGACACCTACGTCTATGACTACAATGTGCTCATCAAAATTGATATTGGTAGGTCAATTGGCAACAAATCGTCTTTTTTCAATGAACTTCGTTTAATTTGGAGCTCAATGATGGCCACATATGCTTCAGATATTATGCCAATGAAAGACATCTTCTGAAGCACATTTTCCAGCGTCTTATTGGACTAACACCACGCGTGTTTGGACACCAAAACTTTCACGATCTCAGCTATTGAGAATTGTGGCTAACTCAACTTCAATCGGTACATCAAAGACGTTCTAGAGCACAAAGTCCTGCCCTTCCTTTAACGCATTCTCGGCGTTGCATTTCAACTGAAAAATGCGCGTCTACATATTATTAGGGATGCTCAAATCGTTGTATTGTATCGATCTTCAATTTCAAGGATTTGGAGAGCTTCAAGATTTTACAACAATTTATTGATGATTTAGACGGATATACACATATAGATAAATAGTTCAAACCAGAAGGTGGGGTGAATTATCGTTCTAGATAGTGGTTCGAATTCGACGCATTCGTGGCATCGCCATTCTTGATTTCTGTTTACTTATCCGAATTCGACTGCTGTTGCCAATCGTAGTTTTACAACTGTTCAAGAATAATTGAGCACTCAATACACAAACCATCTTTTCAGTACAACAGATACAGCTTAATCTTTTACCAGCCTATTCACCATATATTTTCATCCAATGAACATCGCTAGGATTTCATCGACGCGCGTCTTGCTCGATTAGTAAATCATATATTCTGGGTTCGGATAGCAGCAATATAGAATGCTCTTCCTCAAGTAAAGATTAAAATTCCATTTGATTCAGTGCCTCGTTGAGTCGAAGGACTTATTGAAGCACATAGTGGCTTCATCAAATGTTGAATTCTGTCCTGTAATTTGTCGTTTGTAAATATAATCATTTATTTGAACCCATAAAGCACGTTTGTGGAACAAATTTCGTTCAATTCTAATGAATTCTTCATGGTGTTGGTTTTAAACAATATATATAATAATATATGGTATACGAATTTTCTTATATTAATTTATATTTTATGATTATTAATTGCCTCGGTCTTGTTAATCTAAATCATTGCGACCGTCTTAGGAGCCAATAATAAATAATGACTTTTTGTGTAAATTATATATACATCATGTAATTCTAAATAGAGTTAAATAGTTTCGAAATTCACAAAACGCAATGAAATTGCAAAACATACCTATTACACATCGGATTTATCATACATTATTAGTTGTTGAAAGGAACTTCTAAATAACATAAGAATTATATCAATAACACTTAAATGTAGGTAGCTTGCGAAATTTCTTGTATGTTCAACAACGATGTCGATAAGAATGTAATCATGAGAACACTGGAATGGCATGAACAACAGTTATGATGATAATATTAAAGATATTAAGAAAGTTTTTAAAAACAATAAAAATAGAAATATCTTCTATCTTCCTATTTCTATACTCCTTTTTTTTTTAACAAACAGAAATTTTGTTGTGCTTTTTGTTAATTTTGTACACATTTTTTCACTGAGAATTATCAGATATCTTCCTTCGTCACATTATTTTTAATTGTATTAGATTTATAGCCCCTTTAAAAATTTTGCAGAAATATGTGAGAAAATCTAATTGTTATTTTCGTTCACTTTTTTTTTTATTTTAATCTATTTTACCATTTTTTTTTCTTTATTACCTGACTTTTCTTACGGATATTCATAACTTCTACATTAATACTTACCATCTTTAAATTTTTATACCAAATTCCTTATTTCCTCTTATACATGCACAGAGAGATCGGATCTATAAAGAAAACCAACGAAGTGTTTAATGTGATACAGCAAATTTTGGCGATAAAAGTATGTAAAGAAAGATAATTTCTTCACATCAAGTTTAGAATTACTCATCAAAATATCAATTCCGCTACTATAAGTGGAAAAATTATGTGAAAATTTATGCATCACTTCCTAATGTCACTAGCAGCCTGGTAATGCACTGGTGAATCTCTGTTTAATTGATGGACCAAACAGACATTCACTTGCATTTACCATCTTACATTTTTTTTACTCACTAGATGGATCTTCACATTACAGTGAAAATAATTGAATCTTTAGATAGCTGACCATGTGTCTGTAATGTAGTTTCCGATTGTCTTTATTTGTTTAAACGAATGAGCGAAATATATATAAAAAAAATGAACAAAACTCAAACTAACGCGCAGTTGGAGCTTCATGTGATATAAACATTAAGCAGTTTGAAGAAATTCAAATTTTCTTTCCTCCTTGAGGAGATGAGGATGGAGCTGTAGTCTTAGGAATCCCCATTTGTATTCAGTTGGCATCTTCTTTGGGTTTGATTGATTGATTTTTCTTTTCTTTATCTTTGTCTTTGCACTTAAAAGCAACACGAGGTCTGTTGGTAACGGACCTCGTAATTCTGAATCTCAATCATATGACACCTAAGCTGGGTCTTCCTTTTCCAAACTTCCACACCATCCCAATGGAATTCTCGAGATCTCGACAGATTTAACGTACTTCAATGGCCACACAGCGGGTCTTCAGTGGCACTTGTGCTCGAGCCCACGATTCGACGGAAACCTCGCCGGCGAGAGTTTTCAATCATGACCACTAGGTTACAGCGGCCAAAGTATTTTCTTTAGACAATACGAAAAAGGTTTTTTATGCTGGTTAAAACGATTAAGCTAAGATTGCGATGGTAAAGAGAAAAATGTTTTTAACCGAAGAAAAGTACACTTGAATAATAAATCAGTCCATGAATGATTATTCTGGTAGCGAAAACTCTCTAGAAGTAAGTTAGAAGACATTTGGAATATTTCTCAAAAATTAGGCTTAACGACGTAAAATATCCCGATATCTGAGAGCATCTTTGTGCTGCAACGCACCATGAACATGGAGAGTTACGCAGGGCGGCATGCCGTCCAGGAAAGAGGCTCGCGAGTGATGCATGTATGATACTTTCTTCGCGAAAGGGTTAAATCAATCGGGAACATCAAATCCTCGAAGTTGGTTTAGAGTGGATGCAGATATTGAGATAACATAGGTGTCAATCTTTTCATCTGACCGTTGCTCGATATTAGGAGTGTAGTGACTTGTTCTTAGCGGGCCTTGTGTCGATCAGAAGTAGGCAGATGGAAAACATTCGATAGACATAACATGAAGTAATAGTCTTTGTTGCTTCACATCGTTCATAATTCAATCAATCACTCAAACATTTATGTTTCCTTTACTACTCCATATCCCTCGTAAATGAATTAATCAACATATATGTGGTTTCTTGACTGATTCATATGCCTCATTAATCATTCATTCAATATATATGCAATAAGTCTGGGGAGCTTGGAACCCGTAAAAAGGAATAATATAGCTTTTGTTACTCAATATTCAATTAAAATAAGTCAACCGATAAAAACGTGATTTTTCCATAAAAATAAGGTATGGACTCGAATGATGAGAATCTCTTTTCTTAACGGAATCCTTTACCATGTCACTATTTTTATCAGAAACAATTTGTTGAGGTAAAATGTGAGTAAGATAAGTGAAAATAATTCTAATAAAGAGAAAGAAATTATTAGATATGCTTTTCTGATTATATGTGTTATTAGATGAGTTAGTTGTGGCTGAATATGATTATTAATAAAAGGTGATTTCGTAAACAGTTTAGTTGTATTTAGATACTTTATATATCTAAAGGATGGTAAATTTTTGAAAGGGTGGAGGAAATCTGTCCTTCAGAGCAGTTTAAGAAGTATTCGAGATCCACAAATATATATTTCACAATCATGAGAAATTTTATGTGAGGGAAAGGGGGATAAAACATGGTATCCCTCCTTTTTTTTCCTCCAGAAGGTACTGATACCATTTGAATTTTATAAGACAAATCGTCCTTGCAAAACAGTATGCTGTAGGTTCCCTTCCGAGAACGATGTTATCTTACTATATCCATATGAAAAGCATTTTTTTGTTTTTAAATTTACCGATTGCATCAGCTACTTAGCTCCTGCTTTGCTTTATATTCAAGGTAAGTGACACAATGTTTGATGAAGTTATTCTGTTCGGTTTTGCCGCTTTTGCTGTGTCTATAAGTTGCTCTCGGTTCAATTAACTTCATGTATAGTTTGACTAGTCCTGTGGAGCAAACCTGAGATCCCAGTTATGGAGTAAAGCTTTGTGATACCCGGTCTTATCCTACCACTACCCTATTTGGGGTAAGTTAAATGTATGAAATCCCCACTAATGCTAATGACCCCTTCCAGACATAGAAGCACTGGATCTACATTTTAATTATCCCCTAAAGATGCTCTGTCTCTTCCAAAAGAAAAAGTAGAAAATATATGAAAACGGAGGCTCTACAGATATTTTGTGACCTCCCCTATAATCCTTATTACAAAATAGTAACCAAGTCTAAAAAACTATCAGCTGAAGAATGAAAACTCCATCAGAAGAAAGAAGACTCAAAGAAAAGGAGAAGTCAATAGATCGGAAATAAGGTATAATTGTTAGAAAAAAAGTGGTGAGAAAAGGAATAAGTATTACAGAGGACTCATTTTCTGAGGAGGAGTCAGAAAACAGGTGGTCTTCAACTGGCAATGAAGATAGAGGTGAATCATTCATTCTTTACCACCAAGTTTTGTCCTAAATGATAACTGCAGATTGATTGTTGAAGATATCTCGATGAGATATCTAGGGATGCGAATGGAGTCTAAGGCGTGGATCGGAGCATGCACGAGTGCCAGCATGCACAGGAGAGAGTAAAGGCTCTTATAAAGAGCGCCGTCCAATTGACGCGGCAGTGCGTGAAAGGATATGATGGCATTCACATAACAAAATTTGACGATTGAGAAGCAGCGAGGCGTTATCCGATTTCTCACAGCGGAAGGTATTAAACCGGTCACTATTCATAGCCGGATGGTGACTGTATGAGGGGAAGACTCTGTGTACGACAAGTCAGCGAGAAACTGGAGTGCCCGTTTTCGTGTAGGCCGTGAGAGTTTGGTTGATGACCCGAGACTGGACCAGGGAAAAACAGCCATCACGGTCGATCTCATCGACTAAGTGGACGACCGAGTGAGAAGTGATAAGCGTGTCACATTGAAAATGTTGAGGGTAAAGGTGGATGTCAGCGTTGGAACAGTGTGGACAATTGTTCACGACAGGTTGCGTTAACGGAAGGTGTTTGCGCAGTGGGTTCCGAAGCAGCTCACCGACCACCAAAAAGCATTGCCTTATGGGCTAGCACTTCAACATATGTTTCGGTATCATGAAAATCCTACTTTCCTGGAACGGATCGTAACAGGAGATGAGAGGTGGTGCCATCATTACGAGCCAGACACAAAACGGGACACCACACAGTGGAAGGAAATGCGTCGTCACCTCTCCTTAAAAAGTTCAAAGCCATGGCATCATCAGGCAAGATGTTGCTCACCATCTTTTTCGACGTCCAATGTTCACTACTTATTGAATTTCTCGAGCACAGAAGAACCATTAACTCGATGTGTACTGTGAGACACTCCGAAGCCTATGCAGGTCCATCAAGAATAAAAGACCAGGGCTGTTCACGGAGGGTGTGGTTCTGCTCCTTGATAACGCGCGTTCACGCGTCTCTAGGGTCACACACGCAGAACTAACCAAGTTCAAGGGGGAGCAGCTTGACAATCCGTCCTACAGCCCTCACATGCTGCTCTGTGATTTCTATGTATTTGGTCCCCTGAAAAAACATCTGAAATGGAAGCGCTTCAACTCGGACCACGAACTCAAAAACGCTGTAAAGGGCTGGGTCTTGTCACGGCCACTGGAATTCTGGGAACAAGGAATCTTTCGGCTCGCGAATCAATGGGATCGTTGTGCTTAGCCTATGATGTATATTTTGAATAAAATCTTCATTTATACCTACAGTGTCGTTTCGTACCTTTTCTTTACCCCTTGTATTTTGCATTATTTGTAAAGACTGCGCCCATGACGCCTGCGGTGGATTTGATCCTTATGGCGAAGACGAATTAGTTTGCGAGAAACTGATCCACAAAATGAATACATTTAAGTTATTTCTCTAAATAAATTTTCACTTTGTTTCTATGACTTTAAAAATTAACTGAAAAATTAAGATAAATTTAAAATAACATGTTGTGTGTGTTTCTATTGTGTTGTGATTTCTTAGGGTAACTCGTTTTACTCCTATTTTTTTAATGTTTGTGACAACTGTAACTGACATGTGCGCTTGTTTCGTACATGCCGATAGCACGTGACTCTGTTTCATTGTTTATAACCTCAGCTCTGACATTGCAGTTTCTTATTGCATTTTCCTTATGGAATTTCTGTTTAGCATGTCGTTAGTACTGCATTTTACTTACCGTGATTTTAAGTTAATTTTGCTATACATTAAATCTGTTATTCAAGTTTTTGTTAATGAAGAAAATTATGGCAAGCTCTTCCAAAAAATATTTTATACAAACAAGGCCTAAATTCATAACGAAGAAAAACATTATCAAAGCAATAACATTTTTCTCTATTTAATATTATTGCAACTTTAGAAATTTCTGACTATTATAGCCCCACTCTAACATCTAATTAGATTAACCTCTATACTGACGTTATGGAGGCGAAGTAAAGGGAATTTGCATTACCACCTTTCATCAGTTAACCATATCATGCGGCAAGTCTTTGTCTATAAAAATAAGTCACAAATGAGCAAGGAGTGATAGATATATCAGTGCGTATAGAATTTACCGTTAGTGGTGCTTCCAGTACGATACATTGCATATTATATATATTCTTGCAAATTATACATCCTCCTCATATGGTAAAATAATCACATACTGAACTCAATGATTTGAATCAGGATAAAGATGTGCTTGCACTTCGAAAGCCTCTGTATGTTCAGTTTAAGTGAATTATTTTCAATTTAAACCGTGATTCCAGTTTGCTAATAAATATTCGATTCTCAATTTATATTGAACGAAATTTACGTTAAAAATGGTAATTGCTTACATAAAAATGTTGATCAAAAATTAATAAGAACGTTAAATGTGACTCATTACATATGTTCGGAGAACTATTTGAAGTATTAAAAATAATTAAATCCATTTTTCAATGGTCTTTAAGAGCAGTTCTGGTAATATTGTAAAATTTGAAAGAGAATGTTTATTTTTTTTTTCTTATATATATATTTTTTTATTTTATTTCTTCTATTTCAGCACCAAAGTGAACAATTTGGGATTCCATGTATTTTTTCTTACCAAGGATCCATTAACTACGTTTCACAATTATCCAAATCAATAACAGAGAAAATTTAATACGTTAAATTTATCTTCACTTTAGAGCTTTCTGGAGAAATTTAACACTTAGAATGTTTTCGAATCTTTTTAACTGGCTTTAAGAGGACTTTTAATTGCAGGTAAAATAAATTTTTTGGCGATTTTTAAGTTCTTGAATCCTTTGTTAAAAAAATACTCACCTAAAATAATATTTGTTAAAGAATTTTCTGTGCTTTCTTACCATAAATAAGGAAAGGAGCTCTAGAATCATATTCCAACACACTCAGAAAGAAGTTCCATAAGGTTGATGTATGTTTTTAAAATGTGACGCAGAGGAATTTAGATCATATTTAAAATAAATTAAGAAACATACTATTTTTAAGATGCATTGATTGTTTACTAACGTCGCACATAGAAACATCACTAGAACTGTTGTCGACACTAGAACTCGTAGTATTGAATCATAATAAAGTGGTGAAGACGAATCTGAGCTGTCACCAATTGCCAATCGGACGAATCTGAGCTCCTCACACCAATGAGAGGACTTTGAGCTCCGATGTTTCGTGCATTAACCTTCCCTCCCTCCCCCCTCCTATACGACCAATTTTTCTCAAAAGTTTTTTAGATAATCAGTATTCTTCGGACAGAATTGATTTCAGTCGTTGAATTAAGTTTGTAAGGAAATTTAAATCCGTTAATACAAAAATTAATTTTTCACTTCTAGAACAAAGAGAGAGATCTCAAGGCTAGATTTATAATTTAAACGACCGAAATTTTTTACAGTTAATTCAATTTGCTGCTTGAATAAACTCAACATTGTTCCATAAAGATCTATTAATTTCGTTATTGGCCTCTTAATTTTGAAAAAAATGTCAAATGATTAAGCAATTGCAATTTTCTCAAATTTTCTCGTCACGTCACAGGAGCAGTCTGAAGCCTAGTTAAACTAAAAATGTATCAGTGTCTGATCTCTTGTCAAAATAGACAGCGTATATCGTAATTTTGAATCTTCATAAAAGAACAAATATATGATATTTGTGATGATATCTAACTTCCACACCGAGCTACATGAGGGGTTGTTTTATTTAATGTATAATAGCCTCCATTATTCCCCATAACGGATTTGGGCTGGAAAAATATTAATATCAACTCAATACATTAATAACATTAAATATATAGCGCGTTCTGTATTATAGAGGGAATATATGTGACAACAAATACGGTAGTGATAGACAATTAATCCTGATGTGACAGCAAATACAGCCGTGATAATTCATCGGTCATAATGTGATAGCAAACACATCTGTGATAGCAAAATTCTGGCAGACGATGTCAAATCGAGTCTAATTTGAAACCTGATTCCATTAAAAGCTTCCAAAGAGGAATAATTGAGTCGTAGCACATTAAATGGAACTGGGCCTCGATATCCTAACATAATATAACGTGGATGTTAGAAAAGGAAAGCACCAATTTAAGTGTCGTTCTTATGGTTCATAAATGGAAGTTTCATTGACAATAGGCCTCATGGTGCTCAAGGACAATGTTAATCCTCTTCAAATGAAAGAGAGTAAATGTAACACGTGATAGTTTGGTGATAAGATTACGAGTTTCTTAAATGGTGGGTCATAGTTTGGAGACTTGATCTCAACAATGACCACATATAAAACGAAATAATAGGAATTGTGACGTTTACGAGGGCTGTTAAAAAAAGTATTTGAATCAGAAATGGGAAATGGAAATGTGGTGTAACTCACGCACTGTAGTATTGTTTATTGATCCTTTTCCAAGAGTACGACACCTTTCGCCACCCAAAAAATCGTCATCGGAACTTTTCGGATCGTCATCACGTTCCTTGAAGAAAATGTACAGGAAGCTACCCATTGCTTTGATTGTTGCTTAGTTTCCGGTGTATAATTAGGAATCCGGGTCCATCAACGATGCTAATTCGACGCGGCAGCAAGCACAACTAAACTATGAATCAGAGTCACATCTATTTGAAATCAATTAATAGATGACAACACATAATGGTAACACCAACTTG
Source organism: Nephila pilipes (assembly GCA_019974015.1). NCBI lineage: Eukaryota > Metazoa > Arthropoda > Arachnida > Araneae > Nephilidae > Nephila > Nephila pilipes. Next base: position 33,838 of record BMAW01104658.1, read on the forward strand.
CATTGAGTATATACTACTGAAAAATTTCGAAAAACCCTTAGTTTCATTAAAACGACATTTAAATTCATCAACTGCATGGTGGAGAAACCACTAATACATTTTCCTAAGACATCAAGAATGAACGTTTAAACGAGGTGGTTAGAAGCATAACCGCTTCTAGACTATTACAGAAAGCGGAAAATTAGGCGACATATTAAAAATACAACAATTGATTAACAATATTAACCAAAGATACCATCAACTGAAATTCTATAGAATAAAATAGTTCCCGTCTTATGAATCAACATGGGAAACATAAAATCATTTATTTATTCACAAAATGTATAGGTTTTTTTTTTTTTTTTTTTGTATTAGTCGAAATATTTTATCAGAAATTATAAATTCCTTTGCCAGTCATGTATTTTCAACAAGGCAAGAGAAGAGAAAATAAATTTAATCTATTACTATAAATTACAATATTATAATGCGTCGAATTTTGCATGATTTTTTGAAGGTGTAATTGGAATCGAAAATTGAAATTGATTAACTTATTTAACTCAGGTTGTTTTTTGACAGCAAAAAAAAGCATAGTAATGTCTTAAAAATACCACCACATAAACAATTTGGTTTTCAATAAAGCGATATTTTGGTGCAATAACTGAATAAGTGAAAAATCCCATTTCCTATTTCGAAAACGTCATGGGAGAAATAGAAAATTCTTTGTTTCTTCAAACGTAGCATTCGAATTATCCTATTGTTTATGACGCATCCTCAGTTGCCACAACAAAACGATGTCTTCATTAAGTTTTAATAATGTAACACATGTGTGTGTGTGTGAATGAAAATGATAAGCAAAAAAATGAAGTAGAGAATAGATAAGAGTATAGATGAATATGATTGGCTCATTTTAAATTTTATTTACGCCTATAAATAATCATATATCAGGCTACAAAAATCGTTGCTATCATACTAGAATATTCTTTTTTATTGAAAATCAGTATCCGTGGCAGTCGGAGTTAAAATGAATGATCAAAAAGATATCCAAGTTACGATCATTGGAGGAGGATTGGTAAGTGTAAATAAATGATACCATTCACTTCCGAAAAACTCCATCAAAGTCTACAAAATAAATTATTCCGATGTCAAGCTAAAAATTTTGTTGTTAAATGTTGTTATTGTGGATATTGGAAAGGAAAATAGTTGAACATAAATATCAGTAAAATTTATCTTTGAATAACATCATAGCCGTATAGTAAAAAAATTACATTTGAAAAAAAAATTATTTGATTAAAAGTAAACTCTATTTTTTTAAGTTAGTTTCTAATCCTAAAAACTACAATAGCTTCAAACACAATATTATTTTAAATTCCTATGTGTGTGTGTGTACACACACACACACACACACACACACACACACACATATATATATATATATATATATATATATATTTAACTTGTATTTTAATTTAATTAATTAAAGCTACACTATATTTTTTCCTGAAATACATCGAGCCTGGAACCCAGAGATTCTTTCGAAGTATTTGAAGAATCCTGGCTGGGATACGCTCGCATTTTATTAAAACGATTCACAAATTCAAAGAAAGAATACAAATATAATAACATCTTACTCCCTCTCAGAATCCTCACGCTTTGCTATTTCATTAATCTATAATCTATCTCTGCTGCTATTCATTAATACATAAGAAATAAAATCTATGGTCTGGGTCAAACAGTTGACTCCTGTGGGAGAACGATGCCTTTTTGCAATATCTAAGTATTTTTCAAAAAAAAAGAGAAAAAGAAATTGCATGTAAGACTACCCGTTACATGCTATGTTGCTCCTGCTTTGATTTGTATTCAAGGTATATGATACTTACGTGGATGAGGCTATTTCACAAGGTTTTGTCGCTTTCACGGAATCTGTTAGCCTCTCTAATTTCAAATGTGATAATTTGAAATGAATTAACATTATTTCTCTGTATAAACTCTCAATTCGTTTCTATAAACTTTGAAAATTGACTACAAAAATTAAAATAAATAAAAATTAAATTTGTTAGGATGTGATTTGCTGAGTTTTTCCTTAATACTCACTTTACCCTCCTCTATCTCAAAAGTTAAGCTTTAGGCTTTTTTTTTTTTTTTCTTTTCTTAACTCAAATTTGTCATCAGGGAATTGCAAGTTTTGTCAAACCTGTAACATTTTCAATAACCTTCGTGAGTACAATTACTACTATGTCTTTATTTGCCCTTACTTTTTGTGGCAGGATGGGATAATTCCATAACTAAGTAATAATATCCTGTCAAGACCCTCTTTTCCCAAACAAAAAATAAATATTCAGTTTCTTTAATTTTATACTTGTGTAATACTGTAAACAGTATTCAGATGATTATGTTTATTATGTAAATTATGTAAATGAAGCAGACAAATTCCCTCCCTTAATTTTTAAACTAAAACAATTCTATATTTTAAGCATCTTATATATATGCGGATTATATATATATATCAAGAATAAGTACACGATGACTTTAGAATAGTCAATACTCGCAAAAAAAAAAAAAAAAATTCGAAACTTTAAAAATGTGTTTTTCTTGAAAATATTTGATGAAATCAAAATTAGAGCTCTTGTCAGAAAAACTTAAGCAATGACCCTTAATCTTGGCGACAATTCTTCCGATTTGGAGGTAAACTTATCAGCTTTGGTGATAAAATGAAGGTTCTAAAAAAAATACTCGAAATTTTCCGACATCTGTTGTAGGAATTACTACAAAACTACAAAATAGAGTTCATGTCCTTTCAGCTACGAATTACTACAAAATTAGAAAATTATTCCTTTCAACTAAGATTATTTTAATATATAGGCTAAGATGGGTTTACAAACATAACAGAAATGCGATGTTGAATTATTTCATGATAGTTTATTAATTTTTATTAATGTTTGAAAAATTCAAAAACTTCGTGTTTAATAAATTAGAAAAGTTAACATTGATGTAATGATTTTTTAAGTTACTGGTGAAAAAATGACTTTAAATAACTGCTTAAAATAAGTAAATAACTTTTTTGAAATAATTTACAGATTTTTAATTTCCATGGATAATATTCTGCCCCTCAATTTAATGTTTTGCAAATGCTTCGTTAACATTTATAATGATTTCAGATGCCTTGTGGGATAAAATTCGAAATATAAATCTTTACAGCTTCAGTTTTCTATACAAGCTGTGAAAATGAATAACACTGTACTTAAAGGAGTTTTTGTTGTTGTTCCAGGTGGGATCTCTCTGCGCTTTCATGTTAGGAAACAAAGGAATTCGAGTGAAACTATACGAAATGAGAGAAGGTATGGTCTGAAAATAATTTGAATAAATCACTAACTCCCTTTTGAATTATATCGGACTAAACTGTTAATACAGTTTTAAGATCTATTTATCTTGTCAGAGGAAGCTATATATTTCAAATTTCACAAGTGAAAAATATGATTATATTTCTGTAGGTTTTAAGAAACAACTAATAAACTAAATTTTAAAACATAACTTTATGAAATATAAGCAAATGAAATGAATTAAACTATGAATAATAGAATTTTACTATGCAAAATTGTTAGTTTGACGCTATGAATTCTCAGAATATATTTAAAAAGATCGACGGATGTAAGTGTTCTGAAATATTTAAGACAAATTATGTCATATGCCGCTTTAGGATCGGATGAAGAATAAAAAAGGAAAATGCCTCAAAAAACTTTACCTCATTTAAACGTTCGAAAATTTTAATATTTTATGATACACATATTATACTTTCCAATCAAGTCTCGGTGGCCGCGGTAATCTAGCGGTAGTGGTCACAGACTAGAGGCCAACGTTGTTTTCTTCATGTTGTGGATTCGAACCCTGAAGCCACTCAAGACTCGCCATGTAGCAGAGCTGATGCACGTTAAATCTGGTCGGTCACAAGTCACCCTTATAGCGTGGTGTGGAAGTTTGGAGATGAAGGGGCCAGCTGAGATGTCGTTCTCGTTACAGACCGATGTTCAAAATTACGAGACCTGTTGACAAAAAATCTCAGTCACATTCATCGAAAGTCAAAAGGTCAGTCAAAAGTATCATATAGACTCACACAATGCCACAATATTGGAAGTGGGAAGCAAAATATAAGAATATGTCAAAAATCTTTTACACAGGAATTTCATACTTGCTCTTATGTTTCCATGAAACATTATATTTCAAGCCAGCATAATGGAAATCTTTTGAGAAGCAACTTTTTGGGTGAAATTAAAAAAATAACATACCGACGAATTTGTCGTATTTAGAATACTATAAATATTTTTTACTTATGAAAAGTACCTTGGTCTTTTTCCCCCAGATATTCGCCACACTAAGGTTACTCAAGGTCGCAGGATGAATCTAGCTCTATCGGAACGAGGAATGTCAGCTCTGCGTTTGGTGGGAATCAAAGACGAAGACATCCGAAAATTTACCATCCCGGTGAGAGGAAGGATTTTGCACTCCCGAAATGGCGAAAGAGTTCCCTTTTCTTCAGACAGAAAAGGACGCGTAAGTAACCATAATATATTACAATCAAATGCTCCATTTTAAAATATAGACACCGAAATCAAATGAACAGCTAAAAGATATTTTTAACTAAGTGGCTAAAGGACTCTAAATATTTACTATATTTTAATACATTATTTGATAAATAATGCTATTAAGGTTTACTATGTCTTTAAAATACGCCATTTTTCTGTTTTGTGTTGTTTTCTGAAGCAGTTATATTTGCTCCTGGGGCAATTTATAATCTGTTTCTACAAACACGACTTTGCTTTGGTGAACACAAGAAATTGAATAATAACAGCGAATCCTACTTGCACTCTGAATAGCCCAAAAATTTTTTTTCGATGGTATTTCTGGTATATTCCTCCTTGGAAAAGATCTTTAGATTATCACTTAATGTTGAATAACAGGACTCAATATGGGAAAACTTTAGAAGATTGAAAAAGTCTAACATTAATATAATATACTCTTTTATCCTGAGAAAGCAGTTTTTTATAATCCTGCAAATTTCGATCTGGATTAACAATTTTTTTCTGGTATGAAACATATTTCATGTTTAGTCTTCCATATTGTAATACTAAATGGGTTTTAACTTAAGTGATTTTTTTTACTGAAAAAGAATAATAGTATCATACATTTTGATATACAAAAACAAGATAAAATTTTTACTTAAATTTCTAGTCTTCTTCTTCTCTGGCACAACAGTCAAGGATGCGCCCTGCCTTTCTCAGAACTCCATTCCATGCCCTCCTGTTTCTATAAGTGGACTGGAATGGAGTAAAGGATTTTTGGATTTCGAAGTAAAGGATTTTTTCAGAGGTGGAGTTGTTAGCCCTACGAGCAACCTCTAATCTGGAGGACCAGTCCTCTAATATAATCCTTAGTGACAGGGTGCCCGGCTTTACGCCCAGACACTGGGTACTCATTTTAATCACCTCTTATGACACGCACGAGCTACATAGGGACAATTCTTTCCCGCTCTGTCACCACATGGGGGAAAATTATAGAAGTACATAATAAATTTCTCGTAAATTATTACTCAATACTCATAGAACTTACTATGTACAAATATTCAGTTACATTAATTTAATTCCAATCAAGAAAATCTTCAATATTTTTAATGAGATTTTTATGCAGTTTTTCTTGAAATTAAGAATTACTTTCGAGACCCATATATAAGAATTAAATGAATACTCGAAATAAAATTTGGATTAATTACGAAGTGTTAGAATTCAAATATTAAATTTTATTGCGCAAACTGCGAAGTAAAAAATTATTTTTATTCAAACAAACATTATAGCTTGTATATGCTGCAAAAAGGAAGCCTCTCAAGAAAGAACTAATCATATTTTGGTCTGCTCTATTATTGGAAATGAATAAATCCGCAAATTAATCTTAATCTTGACTTGATGTACCTCAATTTAACTTTATTGATAGCTGTTATAAAAGAAAATGCTGTAATAGCCCTTAGCAACACAAACAAATAGCAAATCATTAGTAATTACAGTAATAGCGCCTTCAGTAATGATCAGCTCACCAGGTTAATAGCTCGGACTACGGATAAATTGCCTTTGGAGTGCAAATTATTAATTTGCACTTAAAAGACAGACTCCAACAAATTTCTTCATCTCAGGATCTCCACGCATTTTTAGCTGTCACGGCCAGGTGAGATATTACAGGAAAAATTCAGGGACATTCCGTAACTTCTCTCTTAATAGAGATTTTACGAAGATTTCAACATTTCCGGGAATCTTCCATTTGTCTTCAAAATGGTTGCCAAAGACGGGGAAGCATTGCTTCAGCTTCCCTCGGTATCCGACAAATCCTGTAAATGCCACTATTCATTTTTAAAGGTAACATTGCAGAAAAGCGTCATTACAATTTCGTAACCACACTCCGTTCTTCAAAAACTGACGACCTGGCAGTCTCATTACAAACAACTATATCAGTTGTCCAGTGTAGAGCTAGTGGGTATATGCGGTGATTTTAGGTTTGGTGGTTGGTGCCCTCTGAAATCTAGACTCCAGTGGCGGCTCGTGTATAAGCATTACGGAACCCGCAGTATCCACTTAATATTATCGATAACATTTAAACTAATGAGTCCTTTTTTTTCATTTAAGATATCCGTCAACCTTCGAAAAGGTTTTTTTTAAAATAATTAAAAAAAAAAAACTTTTTCTATGCATTATACTATAGGATAGGGTTAAAAACTTAAAATAAAATGTAAAACTGGCATAATTTAAATTTTTTTTAAATATTTTAGCTCAAAAAATACATAAAAATAGCAATAAAATGACACTTGTGGCAAACACCAAAACTAAAATTTAAATAAAGATATTTCAATTCTATCAATTTTATTATGAAGAATTGAATCAAATTGAGGATTTGTGCCTGTCTCACTATTATAACCCTGATAATTAAATATTAATAGGAAGTCGTACAGTAACATACAGAAAAAAACGTAAAAATTTGTGATGATTTATAGCTTTTATCAACAATAAAATGCAAAATATTAGCGTATAACAATAGGAGAGATTCAAATCCTAAATTTACCTTTATAGAGTATTACATGAAAGTTTCATAACATCATATGCATAACTTTTTTCGATATGATGTTTTGCGCTGAAACAAAATATGAAAATTTTGATTTTGAGGTAAAGCTAAAAATACATTTCAACCCAGAAACTTACCTAATTAATTAAACATTTATCATTAAAAGGCCCCTGATTTGTAAACTTCACTATCTGTGTTACTTAAATAAGTTATCTTTTTCTTCCTGATGTCCTAAAACTTCGAATCAGGGATTCGATTGTTATCCAACTTTTCGTATCCCTTTACAATGAAGTAGCAAAGATTTTTAATGTTCAGCTTATTTAAGTTTTTTCAGCAGCCTTAATGTTGTTCGTTAAATTATATAATTGCATCATATGTACCCAATTTCACAGTTTTCAAACAAGCAAACATTTTTGGTACTCTTTATCATATTACACCATTAAAAGATTTATTGACATTTTGGCTCTTGGGAAATTGATCTTGCATGTTGGATGACATTTTAATGAGGATTTTTCGTAAAATATCAATGTAAACAAACATTGAAGTTTATTTCCGATAACAGAATGATACTTCCCGTTCTAAAAAATTGACACAGACTATTATTAAAATGCTTATAATTCAAATTCTAAGTAAGATAGAAACAAAATAGAAACGATTCTAGAAAGCTAAGAAAACAAGCTTTAATAATAGATTGTAAAAAAATCGACTATTTGATCGAAAATCGCATTTGAAAGGTAGGCGGGCACCTTAATTCTTTCTTTATAATTGTACAATACATAATCCTTAAGTGTAATGTTTGATTGTGGTTCGAAGATATAGCGAAATGAGTTACGACTTTTAAAACATAACAAAACTTTATTCAAAGATTAAAATAGGCTCGTAGCACTCCTAGGGAGACCTACTCAATTGCTCCCATGCTACTAAGACCTTCAAATGACCCACAAAACTCACCTTCTTCAACCTCCTCGCGGGCGCTGCCAGCGCCGCGTAGCGGAGTCTCTGAACAATAGCTCGGAGGGGAGGGGAACACTACATTAAGGTTAATGATAGTAATTGTCTCCCAATTTATGAAAAAAATACAAAAATCTTTGCATGGAACAGTGCGCTTCACAGTTCTAATGGCGAGGTGTTTGACTGCTGTGTGCAAGCGCACATAGGAAGTAGCGCTCAAAGCTTCAAAGGAGAAGGAGCACTGTTGGTCCAGCAGTGCCGACCCTTTGTATGCTAGCGGATTGAGGTTTTTTTTTTTTTTTTTCACTTCACGTGTGCAGTTGTTAAAAACTATGTTCCATGTTCTTGAGTGAGTGAATGAATGTAAAGGTTATTGACTCAAGAACCAAAAGTTGCTTAACTGTGCTAAACAAGGTTTAACTGTGGTCTAGACATGAAAAAAGTGAAAAAAAGATAAAAATTGGTTGACAAGTAGGAGATAAGATAAGTTGAAAAAAGTCAACAGATAAGTTGACTTTGTTCGAAAACAGAGCTGAATCACGAGGGTAACCCGGGGGGGGGGGTTTGCATCACTGTATTTATCAGAGACAGTAAACCCCATGGAAAAGAAAAAGATCACTAGAGTGCCTCGGGATCACGATGCCCGTAATAACTTAAAGAAAGTCCCTGAGGTCCCCTGATATAATCCTGAGGGGCAAGGTGCCCGGCTATACCCCCAGACGCTGGGTACCCATTTTAATCGCCTCTTACCACATGCATGAGCTACAGTGGAACTATTCTGTCATACCAGGTCACCACATGGGCCTCTATGTTCTTTAATGTAATAAAGTGTAGAATTAGATTATATTATCCTTCTTCCAGCTATTCTATTTTATTATTTTTTTTTTCGGTTCTCTTAATTAACAGATAGCTTTAACCATGACCTTGCATTTCCAAGAAATTTCTGTGACTAAGTTTCAACAGTTTAAGTTTTTACAGCTGTCTCTCCATGAGAAAATTGCAGTTAAGGAAAAAGGTCTTTCAATACCTGATAATCTACTACCTCAGCCAGGCATAAGCAATAAAAAATATATTAGTAACTATAATTTTGAATGGCAACAACAGATAAGTTGACTTTGTGGCTGTGAAATAAAAAATGAAATCTTTTGTTTGCAGTGTGTGCTGTCTTGAGGTGAAGTCACATGGATAAAAGATGATTTTAGAAATATAAACAAAATGAAAGAGAAAAAAAAAATTGAAAAGCACGAGACCGCTAGATTAAAAATAACAATGTCACGATTTTTTCAAAAATGTGAATAATATGACCCTATTTTCTAGCATTCTTTTGATTTCTGGTTACGATTAAAGTAAATACGTCTATCTATAGCTTAAAAATTTCTCTTTTAGTCAAGTTTAACTTTATTGCAATAAGACTTGGAGAGAAAATTTTCACAGTTAAATTATTTTCAAACATCAAGTTACATGTAGGTGAAAGCAAGCACTAACGCGAGAAAGTGCGAACAAAACTTCGTGTTTAAGGCTCCCGTCTACCAGCCATTTTGATTTCGTGGACGTAATGTTAATCCTGTGGAATTTCTACTATAATTCTCACTTCTTTACTATTTGATCTATTTGAATGCAATTAAGTGCACCTGAAAGAGCAAAAAATAATGAAGGCTTCTGTGGAATAACTTTTTCCATCTGATTTTTTAAAAATATTTTAAAATATTTTTTAAAGACCAGAATACTCGCAAATGAATCATTAAAATAGGTGTAAAAATATTTTTAAAAATCAGAGGAAAAAATTAATTTTACAGAAGGCTGCTGGAATCTACGGAAGACAGGTATCTTCCAAAATGTTTGTCAATCCATGTCGTATAGGTTTCATGCGTGCAATTGATGCAGTTTCGAATACCTCTTGCGATGCTTGTAAATCATACATTGTACTCTTTCGTCTTGCAACAAAGCATTTTATACACTGTGCTTTCAGTATCGAAGCCTTATTGTGACTTTTCATCAGGTGAGGATGACGTTTCCGCTCAAGCTTTCCTATGTAATTATAGTTCCAAACAATGTTATCTACTTCCCCTCTACGTTTGTACATGAAGTTCCGAGACACCATGTATAAAATAGCAACAGCTTGTAAAAAGAATGAAAAATGTTTGATCCTGGACCTGTTATTTTATTATAAATATAACATTTTTCTAGAAACTTATTAAATATTCTCACACACACCACACTCTCTCACATATATATACAGGGTGCAGCAAAAAATACCAGACTAACAATTTTTAATATAATTTTATTAAAAACAAATAAATTAACAAAATATAACATATAATAATAAAAGTATACTTTTACAAACAAATTAATTTCATTGGTTTCAAAATAGCCGCCTTTTGAAGCGATGCAGATTCGCAAATGTTTATTGAAATTTTCATCAATGGACCGCAAGTTTTTTACCTTTAATCTATGTCATTCCCGCCGAAGCGATGGCTTTAGAGAGCCCAAACTTTTGTGGGGTTTAGTGCCCGCCATGCACTCTAAAATGGACCATACACTGTAAACCATGGAATTGAAATCTGGCGAATAGGATGGGCATTCTGCAGATGATATCATGTCCAGAAAATGCGCCTTGTACAAGTCTTGTGTCTTTTTGGCCCTGTGAGCAATTGAAGAGTCTTGATGAAAGGTCCAGTTTACATTGAAGAAGTGCTTTTTGGCCCACGGAAGAGCAACAGCTTCTAGAATGTTTTCCTCTGGTACACTTTTTGAATTATTTTAACGCCCTCAACCACAAAAAACAGAGGTATTTTTTTGCCGCTTGCGTAAATTCCCTCCCAGACCCTGACCGACTTTGGATAGTGCGAGGTTCTTGGAGCATAGACAGAACGAATCCTATCGTTCTGGGAGTTATGAACTTGTTGGACGGTAAAGAGCTTGTCAGCAATGAAAAGGAATCTCAAAGTGCTAAATTTTGCTCTAAATAAAATGTAATGAAATTTCCAATGAATGGAGATATTTTGAACTGAATTAATATGTCGTTACCTCATATAATACATAAAATTGAAAATTTGGATGTTTTGCTTCACTAATATTTAACCTCAGTGTAAATTTTTTATAGTAAGTTTTTAATTTTTCTTAAACATTTTAATGAACGCAACGAAAGGATTTTCCAAAAATTAATAAAAAGTAATAAAGTAATTACGGTTTTACATAGAGATATTAAATCGTTTTAATATAATAAATAAACCAAATTTTTCTTTGAAGCAGAAAATCAACTACAAAATAAAAGTAAGATCGACCATTTCATACTCAACCAACAAGAAAAGATTTCTAAAAGGAATTTAGTAAAAATAACCAAAAATTCTTAAAAGCTAAAAATTTGATCTAAATTCCTTTTTAAACTAATGCAAAAAAGTCTTTGGTAAAATGAATGGAAAAAAGAAATGAAAAGAAAAAAGAAAAAGAAACGAAAAGAATAGAAATTATTGAAAAAAAATTGAACTGAGAAAAGAAAATATGTAATAAATATGTATTTCTTTATCTTGAGAAACATGACCAGCATTTTTGTTTTGCAATCAAATATATATGTAATATTGGATGAAAAGATTATGTCGATCTGCTTTTAGATATTCATTTTTGTTCCTTTTTAGAAGTGATAACAGAATTCATTGCTTTTGGAAAGTTTTTTTCTAGTGACTTTCATAGTTAAATTTTCTTTTTAAAAATGCTGATTGCATTATTTTATATTATTATTCTGCCGATATGAAACATTTACAGTTAGTTTTGTTAGACTTAAGTATTTTCGATTGTAATCTAGATGTAGAAATATGTCATAAAAAAGATGTAGAAATATGTCACGTTTTTTTGCTCGTGGTCTGTTATTTTTGATAAGCGAAAAGGATAAGTATATTTGATATAATTTTAAAGAAACAAAATAGTTTTATAACAAATAAAATATCATTGTAGAATATTACTACATTTTCTTAATTATTTATTGAAAGGATAAATATAATTAATGAAAATTATTAAATATTCACATATCGAATCTATTGATTATACTTTCTAAAAATATTTTCGGTGCCATATTAGTATATTGTCTACTACAGTTATATGTACTTATAAAGAATCGAAGGCAAGAATTTTGGAATCGTTCTTCTTTTGCATCATTTTTGTTGAAAAACTTTCTGTTACATAATTATTACAAACTTTTTCTAGATGTATACAAATGATTTTTAAATGATTTTCCGACATATGGTGATATTTTAAACTGAATATATATACGGGTTTCTAGTTTTTTTTTCGTGCCGCCAAGTCCATTTTAGAATTTATGGATGGGTCATATACAATGTATTTCATGGCACCCCAGAGAAAATTATCGAGAGGAGATAAATCAGGTGATCTGGGATGTCATGCGACAAGATAACCATGTCCAATCCAATTATTTCCAAATGTTCGGTTCAAATGATCTCATGCGAGCTTCCAATCGAAGTGGTAAGATATATGCACCCGAGTAAATATCTGATGATTTGGTTGACACCTCTTTGGATAACTTTATCGATTCAACCGAAAAGTTGAGCGTCCATTTCCGTTGGCTAGGCCGTAGATTAAGTGCATATCCGTCAACTCCGCTTATGTGTAACGATTTATGTAGATCGCATGCATTCGGCGACTACAATAAGGAAGCCACACGTGCCCACTTACTGATATCCGCCCATACTCCCTTCTGAGTTTTTATTCGAAGTTCCAAGACACCCTGCATATGTGGTAAAAAAGAATACTAAGTTCTCTTTATCGTAATGTTAACATTGCTCCTCCAACAGCCCAATATATTGTCTTTAACTAATCTTGCTAGATTTTACTGTTGCAGGGCTTCATGAAACTGGGAATTTTAGTAAGAAAACGGGTAGAAATGTCAAATCTTACAAAAATAGAAAATGAACTTCATGGGCTGTTATATCTTGAAAATTCTTCATACAGCCTGTCAACATCGCTTAGAATCCACATCACAAGATACAAAACTGCATTTTAAGTGGAAGATAAACCATGTTTTCACAATGGGAATAATCTTTACAATTTAAACGTTTTAAATAGCTTAATTGTGTGCATTAACTTTTAAATAATTCTTTCTTTTCTTTCAGTGTTTCTATTCAGTTGTTAGAAAAAAATTGAATGAAGTACTTTTAGAAGGTATATTCCATTTATGACTTATTATTTTTTTAAAGATTTTTTTTATTCAATGCACATTGAAATTTTTTTATGAAATAGCTGCTGAGAAAAGCCCAAATGTAAAATTCTTCTACAAGCACAAATTTTTGAGTTGCTGTTTTAAAACTGGAAGATACCAAGTCCAAAGGTAAGTTAATTAAGAATCTTTGTTATTACAATAATGTAGAGTTATTACTGTTACAATTTCTGATTTTGCAATGTGTCTCCCTAAGTCCTTTTGAATTGAGTAAAAATTTGATAAGAACTCAAGAAAAAATTATTATCTTTCTTTTTGTTCTTTAAAGCCTTTATCCCATACATATTTAACTGCTTGTATTTTTCCTTCCCAAACTGATATTCATTTCCTTTATTACTTTTATTTGAAAACTGCTCTTATTAATGGAAAGTATTTATGGGATGGTAAAGTTCATCAAGTATAGGACAAAAAAGTGTACAAATGAAACAGACGTAATGTTTAAATATTTGAATTTTTTAAAGTTTCTTTTTTTTTTTAATATCTATACTTACGGATTCAATTTCAACCTAATCAAATGTCTTTTAGGTTAGAGAGACATTTGATCTCTCTAACCTGAAAGACATTTGATTTCGCTCTTGTATTCAATTCTGTATGGATGACGCTATGATACTGAAATACGACACATTCTGATAATGAAAACATGCATGGAAACAGAAAATCTCACATCGTGTCACATAGAAAAAGCGTGGCTTCTTGAGCATTGAAGTACGGCTTCATGAAAAGATAGAATTTTGTTATAGAAATATTTCATTTTCGCCAGTGTTGTTATTATTTTTGTTTTTTAATTGGTCGAAAGATATGTTTTTACAATATTTAAATAAAGCCTCATATTTTGAATTCATAATGATTATGCTAATCATATGGAATTTCAAAGGTTACTTCTGGAACCTATTGGAAATGTGCGTCTAAAAATATAATAGGATAAAAAGTAAAGAAAGTTTTAATTTGTTTACATTTATCTTTTCTATATCCCATCAGGGGCTTGTCTTCTTCAGGTGAGAAGGGCATCATGGCCCCCAGGTACCCCAGTGTTATTCTTTCCTATGGGGTTTATTGTCTTTAATACGCATGGGTTACACGCCTCCAGGATACCCTAAGGATCATTCTTTATTTTCTACCCTTCTTGTCAATCAATGTTCACCCTTTTTTTCCCCTTTTTTTCTAACATCTCAAAATGTACATTGTTTGCTGCAGAATAGCTAAATTTAGCTCATGCGCAATAAATCGCAACGTTCACTTTCTTTTCGTTATCAAAAAAGTATTTTTTTATCCATTTTAGTAAATGGTAAATGTTATTAAAAAGTAGAAAAATATTTAAAAACAATTTTTTAATTGAAGGTCAAAGGCAGTTTAACAGAGATATCATTTTTATTTTTTACACTTTCTATTACACTTCGTTAAAAGCATTAAATTAAAAAAATATATAATAATCTAAGTTAAGAACGTATTTGAAATTACATAACATTGATACCATGTTTACAAAGTCAAAGTAACTTGTTCTATGGGAATCATTTAAGTTAAATTTATATGTCTATGTACAAAATGTGTATTTCGGCTCCTTTCATGCGATTGCTATTTTTCTTTAAGGCGATTGTGAATTAATTTTTTCTCCCTATTGATATTTTTGTTACCGAAATTTCATTAAAATAATTTAATTCGGAAATTTCAATACACTCTGGTAAGAGTTTTATATATCAACGGACAATTCAAGCATATGCAATGAAAGGGTCTTGAACAGAGATTTTTCTTAGATAAGAGTCAAATAAATGCAGAATTAGTATGCTATGAACAACAAGATGAAATATTTTAAGAAACTTCTCATTATTAAAATAGTTATTCTAAAAATATTACACTTTTTAGGTGCAAGTTGGACATATGTACGTCATATGTAAATATTTATTCCAAATATTTAATTGTAAAACATCGATGCTTTCCATTTCTTATAAAAATTAATTCTCATTTCATTGCAAAATTCTTTTATGAAATCTAAGATCCGTATATTTTTGAAAAGGTTCTCCATTTAATGATACTGCGATAAATACACATTTGTGATGGTAAGGCTTAAAAAGCGTGTTTTAGAACAACTTAAAATAAAATGATTGTCTGAATTTAATATCTTATTTAATTAAATCCCTTTTGAATATTATATATATGTTCTTTTCTTCTTATATGTATTCCAATAACGTTTAAAATGCATCACTACGTCAAAATGACCAAAATACTAAATGTGCGTATCAAATTTAAGGAAAAGGATTCCTCACGTACTTAGCATTATTGGATGAAAAAGCGATGCTCACACTTTAATTCATATTTTTAACTTTCAGACCTGATGGGAAAGTAATAGAGGATTCAACAGACTTGCTGATTGGATGCGATGGAGCGTATTCTGCTGTTCGCCAACAAATGGTTAAAATGTCCCGCTTCGATTATAACCAATCCTACTTCGAGCAAGGCTACATAGAACTAGGTTTTCCGACTACAGCAGATGGACAAGTAAATTCTTTAATTTTTAAGTCGATGTCAGTAGAATGCGCTATGAACATTCGATGCACGTTCCAATCTCGATCCCACAAAAATACCCGTAGTGTTGTGAGACTAATGAACGTTAAATATTTTGGGGTTCAGTCCTCTTGATGGGAGGGTGGGGTTGTTAGAAGAGTGGGGTACCAACTCAAGTATCATCCTTGTCACTAGTTCGTAATTTAAGGTAACGAGGTACGTCGCCAGTAGACTTCGTGTTACTTCTAGTGCGATGTTATAAAAAATCAACTCAACTAGGCCGAATTTTAGCACTTACGAGTGATTTATACTGAGAGTGAAATGCGTAGTTTGAAATCATCATTGTCTAATGTCGTCCTTCATGCAGACAGATATCTCAACATTCATGTGGTATTACACATACTCGCTCTTCATATAATGCATTAAAATTTACACATACTCCAGAATCACGCATTTTTTTTTACTCCAATCTACTATGTTAAAAATTCTGTGACTTTAGCGTTGAGTAATTAAAAAAAATATCATCTTTTGAAAAATGGATCAAATGCAACAAAAATTAATACGAAATTAAAATATACTGTTTTCTGTCTATTATTCAAATTTAAGTTTGATTTGGTTGGTTGGTTTGAATGAAGGAAAGACCCCCTCTGGTCGAACTGCGCCACAAACTCGTTAAATTAATAAGTGTCTGAAGTCTAGATAAATCTCGAATCACAAAAAAAAAAAAAAAAAAAAAAAAAAAGAGGATGAATTAACACCAATATAAAAACCAACGTTTTTATATGGTGGCAAAGTTTATTAAAGAAAATTATTGAAATGTTAGTTAAAACTGTTAGTTATTTTTAACTTTAAAATTTACTTAAAAAGAGACATGTGTGAGCGTATTAAAAAATTCATAATACTCATAAAATCAAAGCATGCATTTGAAAGTTTGTAAGTCATTCTATTAAAAGAAATGGGAACCAGAATTCAGAAAAAATTATTGTGATAAGACATGGCGCCAAATATTGAAATCTTTCTTTCTTGCGAATGATTACTGACTGAAAGTCATCAACCCTTACTATCTCCCTTTTGTAAGTTTTACGATACCTCATGTGGCGTGGGGAGTGCCCGGTGTTCCCAGAGAGGGAAAGAAATTTTTTCCTCAATCCTAAAAGGGCCGAGAGGAAAGAATATTTTGACTTATTAAAATTATTGAAATATTAGTTAAAACTTGTCGCAAATTTCTAAATATTGCATTGTTAGGCGAGTACGAACGATTCCCAAAATTTCAAAGCTCTAGCTTGATGGGAAGTTGGTTAAATTAACGATCGAAAATTTGATGACACACACACACTCACACCAAGTGAAATTCAGAAAAACGTTTTAAAAAAGAGAATTATCGAAAATAGAGAAAGATGACTAGAACATATCGGGAGCCCGTCATCCGAGTTTACCAAAGACTGTAAACAGTGAATTAAGGGAAGATTACTCGAGGGATCGGGATTGAAAATTCCGGACTTACCAAAAGAAGAAAAACATCAGAACGATTGTAAAATTAGAATATGGTACTAATTTTGGGATACTTACATTTTTGAGAAAAAATTTAATTATCTTGGTTTTGTTCTTTAACGGTAGTTTAAGATAACCTTAAATAAGCAATTAAATTCTTTTGTCAGCCTTTTATATAATACTGTAGCATAGAGGACAAAACTTTGCTAAAGTGCTTATGAAACGAAATAGTTTCTGCTTTTGTGGGCATCGTATAAGTTAGCAAGCACTCCTTAACGTTAATAGACCATAATGGATCGTTAAATGTAATCAATGTTTTTAATGTGCTAGCGATGTAATCCTATAATTAAACTACTTCAGAAACTAATTAAAACAGTGAATTCATAAATACTTCATAAAAGGCGATTGTTTTGTGCAAGAAGTAAATGGTTTTACCTTCTCGGTTATTATTTTGAAATTTAGGGACGAAAAAAAAGTTTCTATAGCAGAATGAATGAAAAACGAAGCCTAATGTCTTAACAAGGGATCAGAAATGAAACAAAACTTTTCTAGAATGAAATGTAATTGTTTAGCTAAAAAATATATTGTTGTAATGAATAGATATAAGCTGATGTATTTTTTGATTTTTTATTCTGATCGTTTTATGATATTTGCAGTATTATTTAAAATTCAGCTTAACCAACCATCTTTGTTAAAAGGTTAAAGGTAAGTTTCATGGAGACTTATTAAGAAAATTTTAAGTGTATATGACTTTCGAATTAGTTACATGCAAGTTAATGGATGTAATTCATTTTCAGTTTGCAATGGAAGCCGACTACCTGCATTTCTGGCCAAGGGAACAGATGATGATGACGGCCTTACCTAATAATAATGGCACCTACACCGCATCCCTATTTATGCCTTTCGAAATGTTTGAGCAAATCAATACACCTGAAAAACTACTGCAATTATTTTCGGATAATTTTCCAGACGCTATTTCTCTCATTGGGAGGTAAATAAATCGTATTTTTGAACCCTTTTTTATGGATTTATCAAAAAAAAATTCTTTAAAAACATAACTGCTTAAAAACTGCGACATTGATAATAACTTCTTAGCGAAGAGTAAAATTAATACTCAAATAAACTTCATTTGACATAATGGTCCAACAGGATGTAACTTTCGAATGATAACCGAAGTAAAAAGTGAAATAAAGAATGCAAGTATTTTACCACAAAAAAGTCAAAATAAAGATTTCGTGTTAGATGTTTTCTTCCTTCATTCTAGAATTTCTTAAATTTTTTTTAATTATTTATCAGAGCAAAAGCTTTACATAGAAAAAAATGAAAATTAAGATATCTCTTCTCCAGATTGTGCTTCGCATTGGATTCAGTTGCGTATTAAGACTTTTTGGTTTGTTAAACAAGATATTTAAGAAATTTTACTAACCAAACGTTTAAACTGAAGCATAATTTATTTGTTCTCTAGTTTTAAAACAGCTATTTATTTGATAATGTATTATTTAAGTAAACACACACTTTTAATACGATTTAAGAATACGCTAATTTCACAGCCCAGAATTAATTCGTTTTATGAAGTTTCATATTCAAATATTAAAAATATAAACAATGTTGTAATTAATAGCTCTTTAATTCCGAGCTGCCGAAATTTTAATTTTTTCATATTGTTGAAATGAAGTGTTACAATTTTTCCTGTGATTTTAAATATTCTAAGGAAGCATGTCAAATTTACGGGATATTGCTGCACGTATAAATAAAATTTCTAAAAAAAATTATGGCACCATTCTTCCCATGTCTATAGAATTATGTATCCTCTTGAATGTTATTTTAGGAAACGAACTTAGTTAATCATTAACAGGTAAATCTATTTTTATAAACATACGAGAAGGTACTCAAAAAAGTAAAAATAAGAATAAAAACTCAGAAGTTTGATTTAAAAGAATGCATTTAATTTTTTTTACAAAAGAGCCTTTTTTAACTTATAAGTACTCTTCTTTGTACTTAATGCATTAGTCCAGTCGGTAATTTTATTCTTAGAAATAATTTTTTTACTCACCTACCGTTTTAAACAGTTATCGATACTTTTTATATACATATCTGACAACTTCATTATTTTTATCCTAACCACTTTACGTAGTCAAATTAGTGTTTTTTACTCCTCACTTTAGTCGTGGAACAAAACGAAATAGCACGGAGCGAGGTCAAGTAAGTAAGTTAGCCAAAAACCAGATCACTAATTTCGCAGGGACCCTTCTCATAGACAAATATTTTTTTAAAATTCGCTGAACCGAGCTATAAGACAGTCTAGTTAACTCCGTCATATGAGAAGTCTTCAAACAAAGCTCTCGAATTTTCTTGATGTTTTCATCTGTTACACAGTTGACGGATGTTCAGATAGATTTTCCATCAATCATCATGTCGCTATTTTTTACAAGAGAAACCATGATTGGTTTCATATACTCGAATTTTTCCCAAAGCATCATCTTTTTAAGCTGTTTTTGACATCACAATAGTTTCTGCGGCGGTTTTTTTTTCAGCAGAAAGCAAAACTTCACAGCTGTTAAGACCGCAGTGTTATAAAACGAGAAGAGAACAGAAGAACTAGCGAAAAAATGAACCTCGTGCAAACAAAAACTTCCTGTGGTGTGATGTCACAGATATTTCTAAATTTCAAGGAGTTGCGCGATGCGTCCCATGAGAGATAAATAAATGCGTGCTACGAAAGCTCCATTTAGAGCAGCTTTATTCCGGAAATTATTTGCGACTATTATTAATCGTCTAGCAGCAATATTTTAATTTTTCTTATTTATGTACCAATAATTTACACAGTACAAATACGTACCTCTTGAAAAACTCTCAGCTTATTATAAAGGTTGGAATCTTGAAACATAATAAGTATTTTGCAGTTCCTTTAAATATTTAGTAGCGATCACGAACTTTTCTCAATATATATATATATATATATATATATAAGAATGTTCACTTTAACGTTTAATTCCTAAATGTTTCATTGAAAAAGCTGTAAACATTTTTAAAATCCAATTTGCAGCAATATCTGGTATGCTAAGCGGATTTTCTCCCTGATGGCTTTACATTTGTCCAAAAATTTACTCAATACATTGTTACGATTTGCCGAATTCGTTAACGGTAAATATAATTTATTATTTTCTTCGTTTATTTATTTTTCTCCTCGGCAGAGCAAAATATTTGCAAAACTTCGGAAATTTCTTGCAGTTAAAACAACAATTAACAGCGTAACTTGTACAAACAGGTACGTTAAAATAAGTATCCTATGCGCTTTCTGCCTAATCATTCTGATCTTAAGCCAAAGTGACTCATTTTGAACTTAGCTCGTCTTAACATTCTTTTATGTCATTGGGTGCGACATGATCAGCGAGTTCGAAAAAACATCGTCACGTGTTTGAGAGACCCAAGACTAATCAAAATTCTTTGCAACTTTAAATATCGCCAAATTTGACCTCAAAATGCGATTTCAATATGTTGTTATAGAAATCCAAATTGAAACGTGACATACAATTCAGTCACAGTCTTAATCTTCATTAGAGGTCTCTCATACATGATACTTTATATTTAAATGTTAAGTTGGGCATATTTACACAAATTTAAACCAAAAGTATTTGTACTAATACGTAACAGTATTTTTTTTTTTTTTTTAGTCACGCCAATAATATGCTCAGTGTTAAATATTCAATAAAATTAGCATGTGGTATTTCTTCGCAGGGAGAAACTGGTCACTGACTTTTTCAACACATCACCTTATGCAATGGTTTCTATTAAGGTAATAGTCTTTTTAGTGTCTTTTTTTTTTCCACTTTCCAGCAATTCCAACCAGAAATATTTCTCTGTGCTCTTTAAATTTTTCAGTGTAATTCCTATCACGTGGAAGACAAAGTGCTGATTTTAGGAGACGCTGCGCATGCCATGCTTCCGTTTGGTTTTCAAGGAATGAATGCAGTAAGTTTTGTTTTAAGATATTAGTCATCGAGTACAATTAAACAACAAAGAAGAGGGATGCAAAAAATTATTATGATGACAGTGAAAAACTGTGATTGGAATTAATGAAGTCATTTTCAAAGAAAATGAAATTCCCGAATTCTTGTACATTTTAAAACTAAAATCCTTAATGGGACTATTCTTTCACGGCCGGGTGTGAAAGAATAGTCTTAATGTAGCTCACTCATGTCGTGAAAGCCGACTAAAATGGTTATCCAGTGTCTGGGGGGGGGGGGGGCCCACCCCCGCGCCCTGGGCTTGGGGGTTATATCAGGGCACTGTTCCTCCAGTTGGGGAGACCTCATGGGCTTGCCTTTTTTAGGTAAGGGCGAGCATCACTCACCCGAGGCCCCCTAGTGATATTTTTCTTTCCTATAGAGTTAACACTGTCTTTGGTAAACACTGGTTACGCGCCCTCGGAATACCATATCGATCCTTATCTATTTTCGACCCTCTTACTTGTCAAAACTTTTTTTTTTTTTTTTTTTCCATTTTTTTCCAAGATTACTCATGTTTTTATGTGTAATGTGGAAGAGCACAATTGAAACATATTATTATTACAATTATACTATATAATCATTTCAATATAAATAAAATAGAATTAATAAAACTTATATAAATACATATGAATTATTAGAGATATAAATTCAATTGTACACTGAAAAATCATAAAAATAAGCAAACCCAAATTTTTTTTTAAGAAATTCAAAAATTAATTAAACTGTTAAGAAGGCAAAAGAATCAAAAAGGAGATATTTTTATTTGAAATGATGTTTCTGCTTTGGCAAGAAACATGTGATTCAAAATGTTTTATGGATCTAGACCATCCCTCTAAGCATATAATATCAAATTGAAAAGAATATATAGTTTACTCGTTACATTATCATTACACTTTGTTTACTAGTCATTTCCATTACTAAACAGGCTACACCAGCCTTCGCCCTGATTTAGTGTGGTGATGCTGTTAAACCAACCGATCAATATCTTCAGTGGTGTGAAAGTTAGTAGGAAAAAAATATCAATTTAATTAAGCATGGCCCTCGTCCTTCGACTACTATTGGAAATAACGAAGTCCACCATCAACATCCTTCGTGAACTTTACATAGATTATTTTTACTAGTCAAGTATAGTCAAAATAAGTATTACAAATCAAAAAAGTCATTGTATGTATGTTTCACAAAAGAAATATTTATTCTGAATTCTGTTTTTCTAGGGTTTTGAAGATTGCGAAATTCTTTCTGAATTACTGACTACTCACAATTATGATTTAAGTAAGATTTTTTTTGTTCGATTTTAAAAAAAAAAATCTATTCCTCTCCAAAAACATTTTTACCAACAAAAGTCTATTTTCTTTCCAGGAAAAGTTTTGACTGCTTTTACGAAGAATCGTCAAAAAGATGCTGAAGTAATGTGCGATTTGGCTAAAACTAATTATAATGTAGTAAGTATGATCAATTGATCAAATATCGTGCCCAGATTCAGATGGTACGTTTCTTTGAATGCTGTCCTTAGAACGCAGTTCTTTTTGGGGCTTAAAAATTCTTTAGAAATAATATTACATATATCGACATCCCAATCATATATATTACTATACTACTCATTTCTGTTTGAATGAAAACCATTTTTCCTGCACAAAATGGGTTCCATACTCTTTCTATGATGTGGTGCTAATCTAATGTTTAGTTTACTTATTATTGTGAAAAATGGGGCACATTAATGAAATAATTTTAAATTTTAAGAACGCCGTGAAGCAAATGAATGTACGTGTGTTCTAACCATTCAAGCTTATCTTTCATATTGGGAAAACTTTTCCCTCTAAGTGTTCCAAGTTTAAGGACTTGGTCTGAGACATAACTAAATTCTAATCTAGGCCTTTTATATGTATTACGCTAAGTGTAGAGCACTGTTATGTATTTTCATACTTTGGTTCATTTTTAATCAATTGTTGTTTAGGATTTTATATATTTATCGAATCGCGAACATCAAATTCAAATGCCATCCGGCGTTTTTGTTTAGTCTTATGAAATTCAGCATTGCTAGACCGGAAATTAAATATAAAATCAAAGTTCTCACGATTTCTACAATGAATTTCGATAATTGTTTGAAATTCCTCTATGATAACAAAGTTCATCGTGATTGGATCCTCCGTAATAATGTAAATTATTGATAAGTTTTACACCACTTTAATTATGTGCACACGGATCATACAAATTTATTATATATTAATTGAAAAAGAAGTGCATACAACGAAATACAAATAAATTAGCTCTTTTAATTTCGTGAATATTTATTGACATAATATGATTCCTCTTTTCAATTACAATAATATATGTTTATAAAGTTTCATTCTATTTCAAATAAAACGGATAAATTCAAAGAAGTGAGTTAAGAGCAATCTATAATACGGAGAATTTCGAAACTCTTGAGCAAAAATTTAAAGGGTAAAAGAAAACATCTTAACAAGCAGTTTTCACCATACAATGCACAGATGGAGAGCAAGCGATGAACCTCTAGATGGCGCTGTAATGAAAAGCATAAAATGTGAGTTTTCTTAAACATCGTTATTACTACCGTAGATTTCAGGAGGTACGACCTTTCCCTGATAACTGTGTGTTCATCGCTTGCTCAACTCCTATGCATGGAGAAAATTTCTTGTTTAGATGTATATCTTATCACGTCTAAAAATTTACCCATGAGTTTCGAAACATACGAGTAATGAAGCTACTGACAGGCTTCTCTTTAGGCTATTGTCTTTTCCTGATTACTGTACGTCGTCAAGTCTTTTGAAATCCACGGTAGAAATGGCGATGTGTAAAAAAACTCGCGCTTTATGCTTTCCATTACATCGCCGTCTAGCGGTTGACCGCTAACTATCCGCCTTGCATTATGTGGTGAAAATTGCTTGTTAAGATGTTTTCTATCATCCTTTAAATTTTTGCCTATGAGTTTCGAAACATCTTGTATAAGTGCGTTTTACTACTTTGAAATTTATTTTTTAAAATTCCCAAAGAAAAAAATGTAATTAATGAGAAATCCCGAGAGAGATAATCACCAATTGGTTTTATCATAAAATTTGTGTAAAACTGTTCAGTATTGTAGATTAAATAGTCGTAATATAATTTAGACGGGTTTTTTTAACTTACAAAAAAAGTTTTAACTTACAAAAAAAATATGTATATTTTCTAGGTTTGAGTCCATTTAATAAAATAACCATTTATCTCTAAAAATGTTTTGAAACATATAACCCCAAAATTTAGACCAAAGGTACTCGAAATTTTACGGATTTTTTATAAATGTATATATAATTATTTATTTTTGTTTTGAAATCTATATATATCTATGTTTTGAAATCTATAATCATAGTTTCTATATAATATACATCTGAATAAGTCCAAAAATAACTTTACTTTTGATAACATTAGTTTCAATTGTCTATTTTCATTTTCTAATTGTAAACGTAGATTACATTTCCCCCCTTAAGGCTCCCATCTACACGCCATTTTGATTTCGTGGGCGTAATGTTAATCCTATGGAATTTCGACTTGAATTTTCACATCTTTACTATTTGTTCCATTTGAATGCAATAAAGGGCTTCTGAAAGAGGAAAAAACAATGAATGCTTCTGCTGAAGTACATTTTTCCTGCGATTCTTAAAAATATTTGAAAACATTCTTTAAAGATCGGAAAACTGAAAAACGAACATATAAAATAAGAATAAAAATATTTTTAAAAATCGGAGGAAAAATGTACTTCCACAGAAGCATTCATTATTTTTTGCTCTTTCAGATGCACTTTATTGCATTCAAATAATAAAGATGTGAGAATTAAAGTCAAAATTCTATAGGATTAACATTACGTCCACGAAATCAAAATGGCGGGAAGACTGGAGCCTTAAATGCCATTTTCAAATTACATTCTTACAGTTTACAATCCCATTAACTGTAACACTTCTTTTAATTACAAAATGTCAAGAAAGTTCTTGGTATAAATAAAATATCTCTTTTCACACTTGGATTTTAGTTTTTTGTAATTTCTCTTCATTTTATTACAGATGAAAAATAAAATTTTAGTGTGATCGATATTAAAGAAATATGCGTCCATTTTCACTAATATTTATAATTCAAGAAAAAGTAGATTATTGATTTCATATAAATTTGTTTATATAGCATCTAGATATATATTTCTTTCTTCTTTTTTTTTTCACTTTTAAAGATGAAACTACATACGTCGAAGAAATTCTTATTGCGGAATAAACTAGATGTACTTCTCAATACAATTTTTCCGAAATCATGGATCCTTCTGAACTCTGAAGTAAGAACAATTCATTTCCATTCATCAGCTTTTATTAATTTTATGCTGAAAATATATCAGATACTCACTTCACTGGCTTCAGTCAAACCAACAGATAATTTAATAGAGTAGATGACTCGTAAAGTACCAATGTGATATGATTACTTCTTGTCTATTTCCTTTCGTAGAAGATTATGATTAGTTTTAATATGGATCTCTATTGTGTGGATGTTGTAATTGTTCTATGCGCACAATGATTGTGGCTGTAGTGCAAGAATGGTCACAGTCGCAAGCTCATGACCAGTGTTGTTTCAGTAGAATCGAGTGTTCGAATCTTGGTTCTACTAAAGACTCGTCGAGCAAAGAAGCTGATTAGAATTGATTTAATTTTTTTAATGTTACACTCAGGTCCAATATGAGAGCTGTTGTCGACTAAATTTGACATTGTGAACCACGGTCAAATGACGGTGACGATATCTGAGCACGTACCCCACTTTCTAAGCTTTCACACTGCACCAACGTGAAAATTGTGAGTCTCGTTAGTTTAAAGTGAATCACACCCCTACGCGTAATGCATATTAAATCTTTCGGGTCTCAGAATCCTCAAGATGACTTGGCCTCCATCGCGTGTTCCCTTTCAGCTAATACTTTGAGGATCTTTTTATGAAGTTTAAATTCAAAATTCCTGCCAATAAACGAAACCGGACTTTTGTAGATTAAATAGCATATTGAGGAGTAATGAATAAATTGTGGTAATGAGAAGAAATACAATGAAACGCTTAATATCCAACTGGTAGCTTCGTATTTGAAAGATAATGAACAGAAATTTTCAATTGAAACATCGTTACTAGATCTGCATTGAACAGCCTTGGAGTAACTCCAGATGAATTTACATAAGATTAGTGACTCGAAACCGAAAGGATCGATAAGAATTCCAATCTCCATTTCATTCAAACATTAAATAAAACGCGTTAAGGAAATTACCACAAAGAAAGTAGATTGAGTATTAAACAGAAATTACCACAAAGAAAGTAGATTGAGTATTAAACAGTAATTATTCGTTGATTTGGATAAAATAACTTGATTATCCTCTGTGAACACATTTCTCTTCATTTAACTCAAATTACACTCTATAACAAAACAAACAAAAAAAATGACGTTCAAAGAAGATGGTGAATCGAATGGTAAATAAGTTCGTAATTCCAGGTGGAGGTATGTGAGAGAAAAACAACACATATTTAATACATAATCATAGAATATACAAGATGACTTCTCTCTCAAATCCCTCTAAACTCAATTAATCTTAGCTTATACTCTAATTATAAATCCTTGGTTTACCAAGCCGCTCATTCCGATTCAAGCACTTTTCAGTTATAGCAGATTCTACCCCTATTATTCTAATTAGGAGTCACTTCAAACTTAGATGACTGATTGCGAAGATTCACTTCAATCTACAGATGTAGCCGCTTGTCGTTATCATCTATCTCCCCTTCTTTTTCCTTTCAATTCTACTTCTCTTATCAAGACCTCTATCACTACCTTTAATTCAATTCACTACACTTTTTCTTTTCATCTAGTTTACCTATTCAAGTTTCATTTGGTTGGCAAGGAGCTGTAATTATATGCAATTCAAATTGCCAAACGGTCTCTGAGGTTAGTGAATACAAAATCGTGAATAGCCCAACTTCAAACAGTGTTTTATTTTTTAAATTTTTTTTATTCCTCACTAATCACTTGTTCCTTTGATGTATACTTCTAAAATAAATAAATTAAGCTATTCGATTATATTTCAAGAAACGTTCTTTTGTGTTATCAATGATTTTGTTCCTTTTAGATAACTTTCTCTAAACGGAGGTATTCTCAGTGCCTTGCTAGAAAACAAGCTCAAGATAAAGTGAGTTCCTCATTCAATTTTTATTCTTTGAAAATTCAATTAATAACTTTTATTCTCTTTCAATGAGATGTACGTCTCTCTCATTACTTTATCTGATACATTCCACACAAAAAGTGTGGTAAATCATAATATTTAATTTTCTTAAAAAAAATTATTCATGTACAGGAATTAATGAATAATTTATTTTTGTAATAATTAATGTGCATATATTAATAATTAATACTATATTTTTCTAACAAATTTTATTTTTAATATAGGTATACTAATGTAAGAAATAATGTAAAAAACTTTATATATAT
This sequence comes from Nephila pilipes, assembly GCA_019974015.1. NCBI lineage: Eukaryota > Metazoa > Arthropoda > Arachnida > Araneae > Nephilidae > Nephila > Nephila pilipes. The sequence goes on from BMAW01104658.1 coordinate 61,574, forward strand.
ACTCTAGAAGATATTCTCATAAATTAAGGCATTAAAATTATTTATGCACAGGAATTAATGAATAATTTATTTTTGTAATAATACATTTATTCATAGTTCTTACTATATTTTCTCATAAACTTTATTCGTAAGATTGTTATAATATAGTTATATTATTATAGTTATATTATTATTGTGTTATATGCATATAGTTATATAATTATGTTATGTTAATAAAGTTATATTATTATTATGTTACATTAATATAGTTATATTATTATTAACATTAATGAAATAATATCAAATCCTTTGCTCTAGAAGACATTTTCAAAATTAAGACATTACTCATAAATTTAGTGGTTAGAAAACTTCGCAATTATTTCTAGAAAAAAAAAAAGATCACATATCTAAATTAGATAATGAAAATTTTTGTTTCTTTAAATTATATTTTAAACGATGATATAACATCTTTGGTGATTATTCTGAAATAAATTTTAGTTTAGTTACTTCTTAGATATAACAATCGAGAAAAAAATATATTTTCCCAAATATGCCCATATTTTCTAAAATACAATGCTAGCCTTTAAAATTTCAACTACATGAAAAAAATTATCTGAAGAACGTCAAAATCACACGAAAAGAAGAAGAGGTTAGTATATGCAAATGTTTAATATTTCATCGCATTTAGATGACGCAGGATGGAGAAACGACATCTAAAGCAATGCATAAAAGAAAAGTTGTGTAGTAAATTTCTCATTCGGAAAGAGCTTTGTTAAGTCACAGTTTTTTCTCAGAATATCGTGTTTTGTTTCGAATAATAAGAAGAAATGCTTACCAGCAAGTGTCGGCACCAGCAGAATTGACACTATCTGTTTTGAAACATAATTGACTGTTTTAATCTAAGTTTGAACTTAAGCTGAAACTTAGATTTGTGATTCGAGTAACATTTAAGATAACATACGAGACAGTTAAAAGGATTACGTCACATGCAATGGGTATTTTTTCAAAAATAGCTGACTTTATGGACAATTATTTACACGTTAATGCTGAAAACAGAAGTGAGTAACGAAACTCATTTACCTATAAATAATAGGTAACATTTTACTTACAAAAATAGCCACCACTTATGAGAAATTCATGAAAACCTTATAACGATGACATATGAAGATGAGAAGTTTGTTTTATCAGAATAAGTGTGTGTCTTTAAATTATAGGGAGCTAAAGCCATTATAACTGTGTAATACTCATAGTTCAATGTAAATATTCTCTAAAATACCTCGGAAACACATTCGTGATTTAAAAAAGTTTCTTTGGGGTATAATCCCTAGAATTATCGAATTTTTTTTCAATAATCTCGAATAAAAGGGCTCTAATGTGAATACAAATTACTTTTCTTCGAAGTAAAAGATTGATATGATGGGTTTTATTAACGTCCCACTAGAAGCAACATGATGGCTATTAGAGTCGGACCTCGTAATTTTGAGCCTCTGTCAAGGGACGAGGATGGCACCTAAGCTGGTAGCATTTTCTCCGAATTTCCACTCCATGCCAACAAGAGGACTCGAGCCTCGATGATAGGTTTAACGTGGATTAGCCCCGTCCACATGACGAAGAAAACTATATTCAAATATCTTGTGTGTAATGTGTTGATTTTCAAACTGCAGTACTCATATTCATGAGGATACGAGAAAAATTTCAAAGAGCTGAGAGAGCACGTTAAAGAAAAAAAAATCAACAGTACCCGTTGATTAAATATGAGTGCTTAGTTTACAAATATTCTATCTTGAAAATGTCTACTATCTTCGTTACCAGATATGCAATTTGACGACCACCAGAAGTCCGAGAACCATATCTGTAATGTAATAGGAATATATAACAAGACAGGAAAAAAAATTGCCGAAAAGAATTTAGGCCGATTATACTGATAAAGCCGCCCCCCCACACATATAGCTAGTTCAAGTGACGATAATTTAAATCAGTTAATAGCTGTGCATGGTATTTGAATTATTTTAACCACAGATATGAATTTTGCGACACAACAAAACATCCGTTTTCAGGACGAAATTTCTCGGAAACGGCATTTAAATAAATAATATTAAAAAAAAAATTAAAATCAATTCCTACTTAGGTCAACAAAGAAAATTTTTATTTTAGTTACCTTTTATTAAATAATTACAATTAATATAAATATGTATATACATATGACAGAATCGCAATATTAAGTGGCAAAAGAAGTTTTTTTCCAGCGATCTACACGCTTCGTCAATGACGGTATTTATTCCTAAATTTATATCCTGCTAAATATCTTATATAAGAGAATTTTTTTTCTCCATATAAAATTAAAATTAATTATATGAAAATCAAATGTTATGCTTCGACGAGATTCGATCCAAAGGCATGAAGAATCTACACCGACACTCTTCCAACTTTGCCATTGCAAGACAAATGACATAGCAGAAGCATTGGCTTGTTTCTCAATTCATCCGGTAAATTAAATGGTTAGAATGTAGTTTAGTTCAAACAACCTTGGCGACAGGAATTATTTGGCGATATTTTGTCAAATGTGGTTACACTGTTCCGTTTCGCGGACTTAACGTTCAGCCAAAAAAAAAAAAAAATCACTAAGTTTGGCAATTTTTAAAATCGCCAAATTGGTTGGACTCAACTGCATTTTCACCAATTAAATCTAATTAAATGAACTAATATTGGAAAAACTTTGTGGGACGTTAATTGAAATCTAGCATCAAGTGTCATCCTCTACAAATTTAAAAAAAAAATGTATTTGAACTTGAGTGGATGAATGAAAAGTATTTTATTAGCGATTGAAAATTTGAACAAGATATATATAAGGAGAATGTGAGCTAATAGTTGGAATTTAAAAATATTTTAGAAAGCACGTTCAGTAATTAGTTATCATGAAATTTTATTGTTATATTCAAGGTCATGACGATAAGATACATTTAAAAAAGTTTGGAGATCCACTATGATAAATCAAAACAGATTTGTAAAATATCTAATGTTGACTTTGAGTTTCATGATGCATTATGTATTTTTTTTTCTTTTAATTCTAAAGAATTCCTCGGACAGAATTAATTTTAAAACAAGTTAAACAAAAACAATTGTTTTTTGTGTAATGAAAAATTTATATTTAATCTTCGTGTGAATTTTTCCCATGAGTAAAGATTAGTCAGATATGCCGATCGGAAAGAATTTTTAGAAATAAAAATTTCGCAAATAGATGATACGAAATATTATACTACTCTAATAGTAGTTGTAAGAATTGAAATCAGGATAATTATTAAAAAAATGTTGCATTCTTAATCAATAACATTAAAAAAAAAATGTTAGTCCATTGGTTTTCATTTGTTTCGCACAAAAACTTTTTGATCTTCTGTTCAATATCTAAATATTCTAATCGTTCTGTTACCATTGGTTATTAAAACATTTTCAACTGAGTCAAAATACTTTTGCTTGTAGGATACAATTTCACGAAAAAATAACCCAGAAAATAAAATAATTCTTTGTAACTTCAGTTTAAAATATCTACAGAAACAAAGACATTTACAAAATAACGCTTTCGTACTTTTTTAAAAATTAGTATTGTTAATTTTAATCTTTTTACTTTTTAGTTTCTCTCCATTATGTTGTGGCTAGTTAAAATAGTTGGACTTTTTATTTTTGCTGCTATCACGATGAGATATGGAAGCAGCCACTGAAATTAGATGTATTAATTTCGAATTTGAAAATGCTGTTGGAACAAAAGGCTTCCATTTTGAAATTATTTTACTCTTAATTTAAAGTTCACTAATTTATATACAATATAAATTAGTGAACTTTACTTGTGTGTGTGCTTACTATTTTAAGCGGAATGAAGAGACTTTTAAAAATGCTATTTATTCAAAATAATGTGTAAATAAGATAATAAATAATGTGTAAATGTTATGTATTCAAAAATAAGAATGTATATATGTTATAAAATGACAAATCTGCTTGAAAATTAAAGCATTTTTGAAGCAGAATGAGTCTTTTGATATTTTTAAGGATAAATAAAATTATTTCGCTTGAGTTTTTTGATCTTTTATTAACTTCGCAACACGAGGAGCTATTGGTGACGGATCGCTCAATTTTGAACCTCATTCAAGTTGTAACATGGGCTATTTGCAACACTTCTCTCTGATTAACATGTGGGGTGTTCTTTCTGATTATCAGCTTCTTCCCAATCAAATGAAACGTGATGCAAATTAAGTAAGCTTTAGAAGTGGAGTGAATAGTTATAATCAAGTCGCATAAAAGCGTCATAGAATTGAAAAAAAAATAAAAGGTTGCTGCGATGGGAAGGATGTTTGTGTGATGTGCGCAGAAGTGTTTTGGTATGGATAGTTGATTCGGTGAGATCAGGATTCAAAGCTGTCGGAGCAATTGAAGAAAGTACTCGCATCGTATTCCGGTAAACGTATTCTTTGATAAATTACAGAAGTTGTTATTACTCTCAGAGAGAGAAATTAAACTGTTTGAGAGCCTTTCTCAAAAAAGAGGATAAATAAAAACTATATTTTAGAAACTAAATTTCAGCACATTTATAAACTATGTGCTATATATTTTTTTTTATCGTGAAACGCTTTAAGTTTACTCCTAAAAAATGGACGTCATGATAAATTAACATTATTTTCATCGCAGCCGGAATGCAATTCAGTTTTTTTTTTTTTTATTAAATTCCAATAGTCATTTTGCAATTAGAAAGCTCTAAGTCAGCATTTCTTAAACCTTTTGGCCCAAGAATCGTTAAAATTTGTGAAAAAATTTCGCAGACAATGTTTTTTTTTTCCAACAATAATAATAATAATAATTCCTAGGTATTAAAGTTGCAATAATTTATAAAATGTTACAATTTACTACTATATAAATGAATTGCAACATTTTATCATGATTTGCTGAAAATAATATTTAAGTGTAAAGATAATCAAATTATTATATATTAGTAAATGATAAACTTCGAGAAAAAGCACACAAAATTATAAAATAAATAATCGCAAAATCATTGCTTATGGAAACAAAAAGAAAATCAGTCCACTGGTTATTACAGAATTACATATCTATATTTTGCGTTTGTTTTGTTTATTTTAATATTAATGAGAAAATTGCTTCTGCTCTTCTTCAATTAATTTTTTCATTTGTGGTTTTTAAATTAGTCAAGCTAAGTAGGAAAGGTGAAACAACCGACAGCCGAATTCTAAATTTACTACCATCAAAGAGGAAAATCCTTGCTTCATATAAATAAGTTATTGCGAAAGGGATTAATATTTTTATTGCTTTCTTTTGCAGAGATGGATGTTTATTCTTCCTTCTGAACCAAAATTTATCCATAATCATTGTTTGAAAAACGAGTTTTTAACACAACATTTGAACTTATCTTAAGGAAGGACTCATTCTATGTTACTTAAATTTAATTCTCTACTGCAGTGGTTCTCTCACTTTCTTGACTCATGAACCTCTTTTTATAGTCAAAACTAGTCAACGGACCCCCAGGTGAAAAAGCTGCATAAATGCATAGTATAAAAATTACAAATTAAAAAAAAAACCTTTTGTTGAAGAAATATTTATTGAAATTATATCTCTTGTTTTAAGTAAAATTTTTAAGAAAATAATGACTTGGAGGAACTTGATGAAATTTTATGAGTGTATTTATGTCCGACTCAATGTTTGCGTGTAGCAACCGCATATCCCCATGAATACTAATTTCTAGTTGGTTTCTTTTGACTTCTCGTTATACCAAATAGGAAGACTCCCATCTTCCAACAACTTCTGTACAATAACCCATAATGCAGGATGTAAAATTGGGATCTGCTTTTGTTACTAGAATTTGTGGTATCCTTGTTCAAACATTGGTTTAAGTTCCTCATTTGTGGATATTTCAGTAAACTGCTCCTGTGTTAGTATGGATTCATCTGTATTTGGGAGTTGAGTTTGTCTACGCACAAAAGGGTCCAACACCCAGTCGGGAATATCCAAGTGAAGAATGTCTTCAAATCTTTGGTTCTGGTCTACCTGAAGAGCCATTAGGTGTTGACAGTAATCAAGCAAATCTTCATCTCTATTTTTCAATTTCGAAAGATTTAGAAAATGAGAACATTCTCATCTTCCCGAGTTTTGTTTGTACAGAAAAAGTTTTGTAACAAACGCAGATATTATGCTTTTAGTATTGATTAAATTTAATTGGTCACCTTGTCGTTTCAAATTAGTTTCGTTAAATTTGACAAATAAATCATTCATATAGGCTATGTCATTTCTTGAGTTAATTAAATTGTATCGCTAATCATTGTCTTTGCTTTCCAGGAATTCCAACACTAAATCAAAGAGCGCATAAATCGATTTAAGCATGCATTTTTAGATAACCAACGTACTTTTGTGTGAAGTAGTAAACGATTATAGTTTTCATCCTTTTCCAAACAAAGTTGAGCAAATAATCTCTCATTGAAGGCATTCCTTGTGATTTTATTAACTGCTCTAATGACATAATCTAGTGATCCATGCAAACGTTCACTAAGATTTTTGCGACTAAATGATGAATGACACAATTTATTGAAAATACATTCGATACAGCTTGTTTTAAATATCCCAGAAAGCCTCGGTATCTTCCTACTATTGCCGGAGCACTGTCTGTAGCAACAGAAATGATATAAGTCAAAGACTTTAGTTAGTTAGACTTTTACATCGAAAAATCTTTTTAATTCAGTAAATAACGTTTCACCTTTTGTATCGGTTTCCAAACAATTAGCAAATAACAATTCTTGGCAAAATTGTTCTTTTACAAATCTTACATAAGCTAAATGTAAAGCTTCATTTCCCGGTAAAGTGGACTCGTCTAGCTGTATAGAAATTCCGATTTTTTTAAGTACTCACTTAAAGAATTTTCTACGCACATAGCCATTTCGTCAATCCTTCTTTGTACTGTATTATTACTCAGTGGAATTCTTTTTATGATGTCGAAAGCTGGTTTGTGCAACACGGTGCGCATTACCTCTTTTACAGCTGGTGAAATAAGTTCTTCACCAATAGTGTACGGATTTCCGGACTTTGCAATCAATAAAGAAACGTTTTAAGAAGCACGAAGTCCATCGTCATCTCGCTTGGATGTGGTCCCTATGAGTTGTTGCAGTGACGGTGTTTTCAAATATTTTTCTTTGATTGTTTGAAAAAACGTTAAGTCCTTGTCTTTGTTGTCACTAGGGATTTTTATTAAATGTTAATACAACTTGGAAGGTTTCATTGAATCATTTGACATAGAAGACACATATAAAAAAGTACTATTTTCTAGTAAAGTACTATTTCCCAGTGATGAAAAAAAGCTATACTTCTAATATTCAACACTGCAATGTCGGTATTTTTCCTTCGGCTCTCTCATACTGTTATCTGTTAAAAAGGGCAAAAAAGGATATAAGAAAATTTGTATATCAAATGTTTTATTTGCAGCAAACCACTGTTAATTATAATTAACTTTTTCAATGAAATGCTGCAGTAAAGCCCTTTCGAATTAATTATTTGATGTAAAGATAAAATTTCATGTAATTTTCGATTAAAATATAATTCTCAATAATTAACTTCTTTCAAAAAACATCTGTATTAAAAAAAATTATGATCTCTTCCTAAGTTTTTAATATAAAAAAAGTAAACCTGAACTAAAGTTAAGGGATTACTCTTCTTTTTAACTTTTTATTTTTTTCAGTATATGTAGGGATCATTTTTTACTTTTTTAATATAGTAATACCTTAACGTACTATTTTGGAAAATGTGATGCATAATTTTTTAAAAAGAAATCAATTTTATTCAAATACACTTACGTAACAAAAGTACACTCTCTGTGTGACAATACGAAAAATGCATCACACCAAAACTTCCAATTAACAATACAAAACTTCTTTTTGTCTAAGAATGGGAAAATTTGTTTATACTCTTCGTATCAACATATCATAGAACTAAATTGTTGATCAGATGTACGAAGTACGACTCTTTTATAGTTTATGTTTATATTGCATGTAGTGGCGTTATTGTGTTCATGTATAAACCTGTTTTCGGTCGTCTGTCTCGCACAATGCCATGCTTGTTATTAACTTAAGTAACTGGTGCCATCTAGAACTATTAAATCATAGGTTTGTGTCAGTGGATTTTTTTTTTTTTTTTTTAATTTCCGCTTTGGAGGGATTATCGTTGTTTTTTTTATTGTTACTTAGTTATTATTTTGCTGTTATATTGTTGTTTGCATGTTGATGGAAATTGAAAGCTTAAATTTATTGAAGTAAACTGAACAATAACTAATTTTTAGTAATAACATTAAAATAAGTTATACACATCATTGTTACTACTAATGACAAATTAGTGGAAATAAGTTTTGTCAATGTTCATTCGCAAAAGGTATTTCTTAACGCTCCGTACTTAAGTAGCATCCTGTATTTTAAGCACCCACCTATATTTATATTTTACTCAGGACGTAAAAATCGCTACTATTTTATTTATTATTATTTATTTAAATCTCCATAATAATAAAAATTTATCACAATTATATTAATTTATATTAAACCTTGTGTGGACCCCCTGGCGTTGTTCAGGGACCTCCAAATCAATTTTGCTTTTCCACGGCCCCTCTGAATGACATCGGGGACCCCTGGGGGTCCGTAGGGACCTCTTTGGGAAACACTGCTCTACTGTCTTGTTTTGAAAGAGTTTGTCATCCACGAAATCTTTCACATGTGATATTTTGTCAGGTAAGAAATATCTTTCGAAACTATTCTTAAAGTGTTGATCAATTGCAAGTGTGTTGATTGTAATTTTGATAAGTTTATAAATCTTGTCGTTACAAAATCAGAATAAAATTTTTAAGAATATCAGTATTATTGGCATTTACTTTATATAATCAAAAATTAATTTTTTGAGTCCATCTAATTTATTAAATAAATGAAACGTATTTATAGCAATTACTTGTAAACTCAAATTTAAATAATTTATATACGAAAATATCACTTAAATAGGCTAATTTTGAAACCAATTCTATATCATACAAATAAACTCGTAAAGGATTCTTGTTTTCTATTAAAAATATTTCTATTTCCGTCCTTAATTCGAAAAGCTTGCTCAAAATTTTGCCTCGCGAAAACTACCTGACTTCATTATGCGGCAATAATTGTTCATGTTCCGCACCAATTACCTGACAAAGTAATGCGGTAATGTATTGTTTAAAAATCGCTATTTTTGTAAAATTAATCATATTTGTCGATTCCACTAAGACCCCATTTAATTCTGTGGACGGACTTTTCGCTATTAAATTTTGTATTTGAATTATACTGAGGGGAATTAGTGAAATAAAATTAGCTACCAAATGAATTTTTGTAGAAACGACACAACGTGTGCCACATATGAACCTCATAGGCAAATAAACCTGTGCTGTTTATCTATTATAAAGATTGTTTTATAACATATAAGAAATAAGCGCGTTGAAAATTTCTTCACTTGTTGCGTATGAAATTAATTATATATAATACAATAATTTCTCTTTTACTTCTTCCAAAATAAAATCAATGTATCCGACGTTGTAAATTCAGATCGCATGTTTGTCAATTTGTATGGCAAAACATTTTGATTCCTTTATTTTGTGTGTATTAACTGGTATTCCACATTATCTGATATTTTTTCAATATTTCTTATAATATCGTTAGATAAAGAAATCAATTTGATTTTATCAGCAGCCGAGGAACAAAACATTTCTAGGCAAACGTCTATTAAAATTGGTTCTATTAAATTTTTTCCAATTATAAATGATTTTTTGGTTTTAGCAATTAGAAATTCAACTAGATATGAGCATTTAGTATTTATTTTATTTGAACAAAGTTTTGTTTGAGTGCTTTTGTATATAGACCTAATTCTAGTTTTTAAAATATACACTAGGTTTATTTTCCAGCTCGGAATGTTTAAACTTCATACGTTGTAACATTTTTGTTGGTTTCATAACTTCACTTATCAAAACTTCATGCCAAATAATACACATCGGATGTACATCTTCGTAATTAAGACTTGAGTCAAAAAATACACCCATATTTGGAATATTTATGGTTGTAGTGCCTGTTTAAGAGATTTTTCTTCTAAAAAGAGGGGTAAATTCTCTCCTCTATTTATCTTTCAATTTATATACGAATTTAAGTTTTATTCAGTGAGTGCGCTACCAGAACTATATATAAACGTGATCACCCTGATTAACTATATAAACATGATTCCTGTAGTGTCAAACTTTCTTAAAATAGGCAATATTAAAATAATTAAGTTGGAAAACATTATATTATTAAATGGTGCATTTGATCGTAATACAAGAAAAAAATGGAGAAATTTTTCCTTATTTCCCATTGTTTTCAATGTTGAAGATCGCAAGAAATTAACAATCGATTATTTTACTATAAGTGATTTAGTTTTGTATTAAATGTGTTAGGTCTGGATTAACGGCAGTAAAGAACTCCTTAATAGACTTTTTCAATCTTTATCTAACTTAAATGAATTGCAAGCTTTAAACTCTGCATCGCTGAACAAAGACTGAAATTTCTGATGACGGAACAGAAAAAAAAATTCTACTTCTTTCTTTCCCCCTTCTCTAATGTCTCCAACAACATGGCTTTCAATTGAATACATCCACCTGTCATCAATTGCTTCGAATGGCAAACTTAATAACGAATGGTTTCAATGAAAAAATTATTACGGTGGGTGTCTTCCTCGACGTGCAAAAAGCTTTTGACAGAATGTGGCATGACGGCCTCATATAAAAATTAATTCAACTCCAGTTTCCTACCTATCTCATAAATATCATTCAAGATTTCCTCTCCGATAGAACCTTCCAAGTGCTCTTCAACAAAAAACTATCAAAAATAGGAAAAATCCTAGCCGGAACTTTACAAGGAAGTATTTTAAGTCCAGAATTATTCAATTTATTCACTTCTGATATTCCTCAGTATGAAAACATCGATATATGTACATTCGCCGATGATACAGCCATCATTTCCCAAAGAAAGGAATCTCGTAAATGTTTACAAACGCGTTCAAATCTATTTCCTCATCCTCCAATTCTGATTTATAAAATGGAGAATTGCCATTAATACGGACAAATCTCAAGCAATAGTCTTTAAAAAAGGACATTTTAGAAACAAACTCGAAAAATTTCGTATTTTCAACAAAAGAATCAACTGGTGCAATCAAGTTAAATATCTCGGCATCCTCATCGATAAAAAGTTCACCTACCGTCCGCACATTCTGTCATTCAAGAAAAAAATACAAATCCGATTTTTCCAGCTCAAAGAACTACTGAGTCGAAGATCCAAACTTTCGTTAAAACCAACGAAATCTCTTAATATACAAAATCTACATGATTCTTGTCATTACTTATGCAAGCCAAATTTGGAGAATTTCAACAAAAACAAATCTTAACATTGTTCAGATTGAGCAAAATAAAATATTACGCTATATTGCAGATGCACCTATTTTCTTCAAAAGAACTCATCTTCACAAAGAACTTCAAATAGAACCCATCCCCACCCGAATCGCAAATTTAGCATCTTCATTTCACAACGACATTTCAAGCCATAACAATCAAACTATCAATAGCCAAGCTCAATTTCAATCTCATACCGGAAAATATAAATATTCTTATTATGCATCCAAGTTAAAACCAACGTTTTGAAGCGACTCACTCTTTAATTATCTCTCTTTAAAAATTGAAATTTCCACAGCCCCCCGGGGGGGGGGGAAGAATTCTACAGTCTTAACTTCTAATCCACTGATTTCCTCCTATTGGAGTCCGAGAATCAACCATTCAGGAAGCAGGCTTCACCCGCTCAACTATCAAGCTCCTGGATGATGTCTACCTGCCCCAACTCCGAGGACTGAAACCTCCCTTCCTCACTCCTCGTCCTTACTAGAACTCGTCCGTCACCTTCGGCGACTTTTTTGTGACTTTTCTTTTCATATTATATTACTCTTACGGAGTTAGAGAAATCCCAGATTTCTGTAAACTCGAAATAAATACATTACCAAGGGTTGTTTTTTTTTTTTTTTCCTAATGTCTCCGGCACTGAATCATAACATGTGTGCTAATACTTTCGACCTTGTCCTCTACTTTCTTTTGAAAGATCCCGGAAATTCTCATCAAAGTTTACTGGTTCTGATACATATGATATAAAGTGTTTTATACAAGACTATGAGGAATCGTATCTTTTGAAGGTCAGGCAAAGAGTGTAATTGAGGCAAAGACTTAAATTGAAGGTCAGGCAAAAAGTTTTTTTTATATATACACCATCAGTTAAATTCATAGACAGTTAAGTAGACGTAAATTACGTCAAAACGAATCCCTTTACGAATATTTTATAGCAAATAGGGAACTCGCAAGTACTTCTTGTGAAATTATTGACGATTCTTCATTATTTGAATATTGTATAAATGGCATAAAAGATTACCCATAAAATAAAGCAGTTTTATACGGCACTAAAATCTATTTCAGAATTTAAAGTAAAATTCGTATCTATGAAAAAATTGTTAGTGATAAAAATAAAAACCATTTTCAAGAACAAATTCTCAATTCAGGCAAGGATGAACTCAAAACATAACTTTCGTAAGTTTGAAATCCAAAATGTTAATGCATATAATAAACAAAAAACTTGTTTTAATTATAATATGTCTTGACATATTTCCCGTCTCTGTCCCAACAAACATAAAGGTTTAAAATGTAGTGTTTGTAAAAATTTTGGTCATATTTCTTCAAAGTGTTCCAAAAAACCTATTCCAAATCGAACTGGTAATGCTATATCAACTATAAATCATTTAGCTCATTTGATGTATAAAACTGCTACTATCCATGATAATTCATTTGCTACTTTGATCGATACTGGAAGTCAGACAACAATTCTAACGAAAAATACATAAAAAAATTGGTTCGCCACCTTTAACTACTTTTCATGGGTTACTTACAGCGTTTGGTATTGGATACATTACACCAATCGATAGTTGTATACAAGAACTTGTAATAGATAATCAGAAATTTATTGCTTGTGTTGTTAATAACGAAACTGTGATGTCAGATGCTATTATTGGCATGGGTATTTTAACACAGACCGAAATAAAAATCAACACAGATAGTGTCACATTAACAAAAATTTCAGACACTAAAACGGAAAATGCTAAACAAGTTTCGATTTCTAACATCTCAATAAACGATGAATAGTAACTCGAAATCGGATCAAATGTTACTAAAACTCAACGATATATCCTTCATAATTTGGTTTCAATTTTTTATCCTTCATAATTTATTTCTTCATAATTTTTTATCCTTCATAATTAGCTATAAGCCAACTAAGACTAAAACTCTGATATCCAGAAGTGAGTATATTAATTTAAGGAATGAAATTCTAATAACACACAGACCACGATGATTACCTTTTGCAGAAAGAAAAACTATAAATTATTTAAGCTATGAAATGGTTGGCTAATGGTATTGTTGAGCCAAGCTCTTCTCATTTTTATAACCAAGTAGTTGTAGTGAGGTAAAAAGATGGAACGCCTAAGAATTTGTTTTGATTGCAGCTCTACTGGCTCACCTGAAGTCAGGAGATATTGTCAGATGTCCGACTGTAGAAATTGGTACCTGTGCTACAGCAGTGCAACCTACAACGTAGATTAGTATTTAAGATCTCGAGGTGTAAGCAAGCAGAAATGCGTATCCGTTTTTTTTAAAAAAATTTCATCATTTAATAAACTATTTTTCCTCTTAAAATGAGCTTGGTTCTTTGTAACGTACCTCCACAAATTTTAATACTTTTTTTTAGCATTCATGCGAAAATATTTTGAAATTGAACTAATATTTATTTCATGATACCTCTTGTCTCTAACCTAATGGTCTAAAATTAAAAATAACTAATAAATTAATAACTAATTAATGTTTATTACTCATAAACCAAAACTGTAGTCTGTCTTTCCTCCTCTTTGTTATTGCGGAATGTTTTAATTAATTTTTTATATTTTTCAATTATTTATAAATAATTTTCAATCATAGGTGTATGCTAAGCTTAGAAGTTGGAGGGATGTTTCCGTCAGCACTTAGAGACTTTTTCAGGCTTAGAATTCTTTCTCAGCTTTGTGTCATGTAGCATTTTGTATTTGAGTATTTAAACGTGTATGCTATCTTAGAGATTCTTTGAGTACTTTATAAATAAGAAAATTTTCAAACTCGTTTTAATCGTTTTTAACATTTTTTACTTAACAAGAGAAGATTTCGAATCTGTTATTGAAATTTTCAGATGAATATTGATATGTTATTCAATTCGCACACTTTTAGCATCTATAACATGCATTAAAAATGTCAATCGGATATGTATAAAAAATTTTTTATTATAGTTATTGACATTTAGTTTTCTTAAATCTTAATTTTATATTGAATAATAGAACTTCAAATTATGATTAAATTTAATATGATAGCTATGATAAGTAGGTATGCTCTTTGTAATAAAAACTCCGTCGTTATCATTCCTTCTCAAGTTTCCTTTCACATGACAATGAAATTTTTAAGGTGTAATTCAAATGCAATAGATTTACTGGCTTTATTCCGAAGCGAAATTGAAGAATTCGAATGTTTCAGAAGTTTTATTAGAAATTCAAAATACTCTCTCTGATCTTGATGCTTCTTAAAGCACATTCCTGTAATCCTTTCATAGATGGATATTAATTTCTAAACAATTTAATGGAGAAGTGTAAGAAAATGCAAACATCAAGCACTTCTATAGATATAAAAACATCATGACCTTTAGCAAATCAGGCTGGGTTTTTTTTTCGTGGGTGAAAAACGAAACTTTTTATAATGTAATTTTTTCCAGAGCAATGCTTATAGCTTTCTTATAATGTGCGTGGTATTGTTTTGCTTAAATATAATCAAGATAATTTGTTGCTCTTCACGTTTCAGAATTTTTTTTTATTTCACTTAAGTTGCCAATTATAAATTTTTAATGTTGCTTAAAATTAAATTAAAATTTCGAATCTGGTTAAAATATATGAATTTCCTTTGATTTTTCAACGATGTTTTTTCAATTTCATTATAAAATGTCAGTAACATTATTTAAATTTATATTATGAACTGGATAAATTAAATCAAATTTTGACAGGATAGATCTGAACATTGTGCTTTATTTCGAATAAGTAGCATATCTATCACTGAAATAATAATAATCTATATAAATAAATTGAAATTGAATGACAACTACAAAAAGAAAAAAAATATCAGAGGAATTCTTTTATCAAATGTTGAAAGCGATTTAAGATGACTATCGATTATAGCATACTCCACTAGATAAATTTTATCGACAAAATGGATTAAGTGCTAATAAAAAAGCATTTGTAATACTATGTAGTAGGCTAATTATTTCTATTTATTATTATTATTTTAATAAAAAGAACACGAGAGCTATTAGCGGAATGCCTAAGGAGACCTAGCTCATCGAAAAAGGTTAAAACCGGCCTCATGGGCGACAACCAATCCCACACTCAATATTTATTAATTAATCTAAGAAAACACCTTTTTTACAAGACAATATAGGCTATAACAGAATTTATTGAAACAGATTACATAAGATGTTATATAAATTCAAAATACAAAAATAAATAAAAGTTACAATGTGTTTTTTCCGAGCAGGGGAGAAATATACGAGACAAGCACAAAAATGTTAACAGTAGAATTTTCTTACAGAAATACTCATAAGATGTACAACAGGCGACAATGGCACAATACAAAAAAGTCCACAAAATCGTGAACTAAAAGCAAATTATCAGAAAAAAAGCGAATATACATATATATTAAATATTCAACTATAAGCAATAAGGAAAATTGAAATATATATATTCAGAAAATATAATAACAAATTTAAACAAATAAGAAATTTGTTGAGTAATTTTATGAGCAATAAGAACACAGGATTTTATCTTGGAATTCATGTTCGGACTTTCGTACACAGAATTGTACCCAACTGATTTACCTAAACATCAGAAAAATTGTAATAAAAAAATTTTGGTAAAGAGAAAGGATGACCCTGAGCTGAGGAACAGTTGTGTCACCAACAAAATAACAAGACTAGACAGAAATATAAATTTATATTTTTCAAACTAAAATTATTTAAATAAGAAATGGTTATGACAGATTAAGAAACTTATAATAAAAGGTGAATTGGAATAAAAATTTTAATTTGGTTTTGGACAATAGAATCTGATTTTAATTCCGTTATTACTAGTTGACCACTAGTCCACCCAGAAAGAAGTTTATATTTTTAAATAAAAGGCAATTTGTAATGGACCTTATAATTTTGAGACTCGGTCAAGGGACAAGGATGACACCTGAGCTGATGCCTCAATTTCCAGGGTTCCACACCGCGCCAACTTGAGGACTTGGAGCCTGGTGAGATTAAACATTCTTAGAGGAATCGGGAATCGAGTTCACAATTGGATGGAAAGAACGTCGGCAACTTTGACTGCTGGGGAACCTCTGCCACACTCTAATAATTTCAAATATCGAAAGAACTTGTTAGTGGTAAGGGAAAAAACAGCGTTTAGGAATTAGCATGGCAAATGGTGATTTAAAATGATAAATGGGTGCAGTTAATTTTTTTTTTTTTTTTTTTTTGGGGGGGGGAGGTTAAAAAATGGTAATTTCGTAATCTTTACAAGTGGAATTTTTATTGGTGTGATCTGAAAAGAAGTTTTTTCCTCCAAAAAAATAGCAATCAAGAGAGATGCTTAAAAGCTGGGATCCACTAAGTAAGGTAATAAATGTCGTTTCTTTAAACGACATTGTTTCTCCTGAATATTTACAGTAAAAAAAGTTTCTGGGGTATATACAAGTATTTTGAATGACTGTATTTTGTCAAATAAAACTTGGCTGGTTGGCAAGAAAAAAAGCAAATAGCCTTAGATCATTAATACTTATATCTTAAAATATGTGTGTGACCAGCTAGAAAATCCTGGTCTATGTCTTATATATGAATTCTTTCGATATTTTAAAGACCAAAAATATTAAAATATTCATTCTGCTTCAAATATATTTTAATTCCTGAATGGAAACAGGTTTTATACTATTTGTACATTCGTATTATTCAATATTGGTACATTCTTTTGAATAAAAAATATTTTTATGAAAGTTCGCGTTATAATTAAACAACTAAGAAAGTAAAGATCATTAATTTATATTATCTAATCACAGAGCGTATTAATTTCAAAATGGAACCATCAATTCGTTCACTTGCATTTTCAAATTTGAATAAATAGTACTTCTAAAACAATCATTGTCCAAGTCCCGCTAACAAAGTTATAGTAAAGAAAAGTGTAATAATTGCAACTGACCAGAACAAATTGGAGATAATCTGCAAATAAAAAACAACATGAATTTATACACATGCACACACACACACATATATATATATATATATATAATATTTGAAACCATTAATTTATGAATCTAATTCGGTTCAATTGATGATTAAAAGCTTGAAATACGTTAACTATTAATATAATATTTAAAACATTTTTGAGATGAGCGAAGATTCACACAAACTAAAATGAAACTGTACATAATGTATCCGGTAGGAGTGGTAAAATTAATTTTTATTTATTAATTTACTTTATGCTCAAAGGTATCAAAAAAGTCCTTAAATATATATATATATATATATATATATATATATATATATATATATATATATATATATATATATATATATATATATATATATATATATATATATATATTCTATTGATTCTGAATGTACCTAATATAGAATTAATCATGACTAATTATTCAACGTACTCTCTCTCTCTTGTTTTAAATGCCACCTTTCTAATATTTCTCCTCACAACAAATGTTTTTGTTAGGACGGAGGCATCATATTTGTGGTTAAAATAATTCAAATACCAGGCACAGCTAGTAATTGATTTGAAGTTTCTTCACTTAAACTAACTTTCAATTGGGAGGTAATTAATGTTATTACGGCTTAAATTTTTTTTTGTTCCGGGTGTGTTGATTGTATAATCAAATTTGTTATTCACTGAAAATCATTTTAAACATTATTAAAAAGTTAGCCATTTTTAATTTTTTAAAAAATTTTAGATACTTCGTCTTACACTGAATTGAATGTCAGTCTCATTGAAATTATTTTACACTTTCAGGTTGTATGGCTGAGATTTATTTTTAAAATTTCCTTATACTCCAGCTGGTTTAAAATGCAATTCCAAAATACATAATTTTTTCACTAACAAGTTAAAATTTGTGATTTCTTTCAAATAATAACTTCAAAGTTTTCTTATCACTTAATTTGTAAGAGATGAGAATGTTTTCTAAAGTAAATGTATATTTGCATCTCATACATTAATATAATTATATTATACAAATAACATTTATTATAAATGTACAGTAATAGTTTTTAATACGTTATTATAAAAACGAATGATTCATTAATTCTTGTACATAAATTAAAAATTATTGTCATTATGTACAATGATTTATCAAACTTTTTGAAGGGAAAGCATTTAAAAACAATGTACAGGATGATATCTTATTGGAAAAAGATAAAATTCATTATTTGAATTTTGAAAGTTTACGAAATAGACGAGGAGAAAGAAACTTACCTTATCTTGAGCTTGTTTTCGAGCAAGACATTGAGAATATCGAAGTTTCGAGAAAGTAATCTAAAAAGAACAAAATCATTGATTACTCAAAAGAAAGGTTTTTTTAATGTAATCAAAATTCTCTAAGTAATCTAAGATTATTTTAAAAATGTACGTTAAGAGAACATGTGATCATCGAATAATACAAAAGCACGAAAAGCAAAACATCATACTTTAATAAGTACAAAATATTGTTATAAAGATTGCATATATATTTTTTTTCTTTGCATTTAATTACTACATGAAAAGGGTAAAATATTTATGTGCATGATTTTATATTTTAGTTACGTATTCAGAAAATTTATGTAAAGTTGCTTGTAAATGGGAAATATGTAAGGGAAAAGGAAAAACCATGTGGTGTTCTTTTTATAACATATATAGTTATTAGTACATAATGTTAATTAATTACACATGTAAGAATGTACAATGTCCGAAAATGAAATTATCGTTACAATTTTCTCCCTGACGTTTATTTTTGTTTCTAAATTACTTTGAGCAATTAACATTTTTGAAAAACAATAATAAAGTTATTTTTAATTACTAAATATATTTCAAATATCAACTATTTTACAGTTTAATTTTACACTTTGAAATTAAATTTCACTATGAAGTATACTGCGAGTAATTGCTTTATACTTTTACATTACCTAGTGCATTATTTGATAAGATTACCTTTCTTCCACTACTGAATTTAATGTTCGATAAATTACCTCTTTTTACAACGTTTTTATGTATTTCACTTGGTGTGTGCCTGTGTGTGTATCAGTGTGTCGTCAGATTTTGGATCGTTAATTTAACCAACTTCCCATCAAGATAGAGCTCTGAAACTTAGGGAATTGCTCTTATTCGCCTAACAATGCAATATTTAGACATTTGCAACAAGTTTTAATTAATATTTCGATATTTTTTTTAATAAACTTTCCCACCTTATAAAAACGTTGGTTTTTATCTCGAATTATTTCAAAATTAAATAATAGTTAATAAAATTTAATACTGTTAATACCGAATACAATAAAATGGTTTCTTAAACAGAGTCACAGATACAGAATATATTACATATCGCTTTAAAAAATAAACAAAAAAAATAGAATAGAAAGAAACATTATCACACATTGTTACTGAAACCACTGAATATTTTAGCATATGTAGTGGCTAACTGATTGCTTTTATTTCTCCTTTGAAGTTCCGTTTTAATTTTATACACCTTTTGTCCGTGTCTTTTACGTTATCATGTCCCTCACAATAAACTGAGTTAGCATAACTATATTTATATACTTCTGGGAATGATATTTGTGCAACGCTGCATCAACTTTTAAACTGAATCTAAATAACTCTAAACTCCTTCCTTCTTTTCTATATTGAATTTTTGTTTTTTATTCATTTTGCCCATGTTCTTAAAGTTTTGCGTATATAAATTACTTACTTGATTTAATTATTTAAACGTTGCTTTGGAAGCAAGAAGAGGACTATTGGCGGCGGACCTCGTAATTTTGAGTTACGGTCAAGTGATGAGTAGTCATATTCCACTCTCTTAACTTCCCCATAAAGGAGAATTGCTTTGCATCAGAGATATCCATCCTTCTTATTACCAAAAACCGCAATGAAGCTACTGACAAAAGGGAGGGCCTCACAGATTTTCTGAGCGGCTCTCCCTTAGGAAGATTGACATTGAATTTAAAATCGAGGTTTTATTAACATCCATTCAGAAGCAACACGAAGGCAAATGGCAAAGAACCGAGCAATTTTGACAAGGATAACACTGAACTAATGCCCTTCCTTCCTAATCACCACACCACCCCAACGTGAGGATTCTGTGTTCTGAGAGATATATAAATGGAAATGGCCAACAGACATCAACCTCTCTACACGACATGTCTAATGGAACCGGGACACAAACTCGCGATTCGACTGAAACATCGGGAGCTACGAGTGGCTACTCGGCAACATTCGGTCATATATATGTTGTCTGTTCGTTAATTCGCAAACTGGTGCAATACAATAGCCCTGCTACTGTGAATCGCTATCCCCACTGAGTTGGGTGTTGATTATAATTTATTTCCCTCCAGGCCTCTGCACCCATCCCTGAACTCGTTCAGAGGAAGTTCTGCCATGAAATATGTCTCCTAGGAATTTCGACTTGCTCCCGGTTGGGAGCGTAGGTAAGTCACTTTGTTTTTAGTGCGTTGGTTAGCAGGTGCGAACATAGGATAGCTAATTTTCACCACCATTAGTCAATATCTTCTATTTTCCTTTTAATTTCTTTCTTTATTAATTTTTCAAACACACCAAAATTCCCCTTCCTTCATTCAATAGATCTAATTAGGAGGTGTTTTCCTACTGTACGAAAGGCACTTCGTAAAACTACACATTTCGACATGCAATCTAATCGTCCGTCTGTATTCGTCTGACCTCCGAGAAAGGTATAGAGTAAGAGTTGTGGTTGTTACTGTTGTTTGCGTTTTCCCCTGTTGTCGACAATGGAAATTAATGCAACTACCGATCAAAGACAAAATAACGAATTTTTAGTAAAACTGTTGGGAAAGTTCTCAAAAAATTCATGAGAGGTTAATGGCTGTTCATAGAGAAAATACACTAAACAAAACAGAACTTTTGAAAATGAATTAAATATTTAAGTGAAGGCCATGAGGGATGATTTAAAATCAGGAAGATCTTTTGACTTCCGTTGTTGAGGAAAACATGGAAAGTGTAGGGTCCCTTATCCCTGCGAATCAGCATATCATAGTTCGAATGATCCTGGATGAACTAAGTTTAAAGAAATCATCTGTACACATAATTTTATGCGGATGCCCTCTAACGCACGAGAGATCATGTGAATCGAGTGCGGCCAAATTTGATTCACGGTGAAGAATAGTTTCTGCATCATGACTATCCTCCTTCACGGTCTGAAGTGATTGTTTAAGAGTTTCTGGCTTGAATTCGATCACAGAGATTGATCCTCCACTGTACTCACCAGATCTAACCTGTATTTTTTTTTCTGTTTCCTAAATGTAAAATGGTCATGCTGGGGCAACATTGGGACTTTGTTGAGACAGTAAAACGAGAAACAACGCGGCAACTAAAGAGCCTAACTCCTGAGCACTTACAGGGGTGTTTCAAAAAATCAGATACTGGCAAGTGCGTTATTTCAAAGAGAGAGTATTTTGATGGGGATAAAGTTGTTTTCGCTTTAGTTTTGTTTTATAAAGTAGTTATATTTACAGTTTGCTTATTTATTGGTCAACCTACTAAATGTTCTCAAAAATTATTGATAATGCTCTCCCAGCAACACATCCACTGTTCATTTGAATAGATAATCTTACGAGAAATATAGGAAAAGAGAAATACGACGCAATTGATAAATCATTTACTCAGTCAAATGGTTGTTTAAACTAGCAGCTGCTTTATTCCAAAATAGTCAAATGAAAGCCTAATACCTTCTTCTACATTATACTATTAAAAGTTGATAAATGAGAATAATTTTTACTTACTTCAGAATTCAAAAGGATCCATGAGTTTGGAAAAAATGTATTGAGAAGAACATCCAGTTTATTCCGCAATAAAAATTTCTTCGACGAATATAGTTTCATCTTCAAAAATAAAAAAGAAAAGAATATTAAGTACTGTACTATGTATAGGTACTTAATACATCGATATCAAATCAATAATCTAACTTTTTATAAAATTGCAGGTTTAGTGAAAAACTTTATTTCCTTAATAGAGAAACTAGAATGACTTTTTTCGTCTATAAGAAAGCACCCAAGTTAGATTTTAAAATAATAAAATTATACTCTTATATTAAACACAATTGTCTTTTAAAAAGTTAAAGGGATTATTACATTAAACTGAACTGTCAAATTTTCATTTCGAAATGACTTTTCAGATGCAAAATTTTATTCTACGGATTGAATTTGTTAATAATGTAATCTCTCTCTCTCTCTTTAATTTTAGGTTGAAACTTTTAAAAATATTTGAACTGACTGTAAATTTCCTATTTTCTAATAGAAACTTCTTTTGTGTTTATGCAAATATCAGTAAAATATATTGTTCCAAAAAATGACGCAAGAATTTATATGGGATGCAGAACACACGAGGGTATAGTTCAAAAAGTACGCGTATTAATAATAAAATATGGGATATTAGGAATGGAAATGGGGGGAGGGGGTAACTCATTGAAGTATTATTCAGTGGTAGATTTTTTCATTTTCTGAGAAGTCCATTTGTAGAACGCCCTTCGCATCCCAAAAATTAGTTTCCTCTATTTTTCTGGTTGATGACACTGTCATCGAATTCTTCGGAGCTGATTCACCAGAAGCAACCCATTCTTTGTTTTTTATTATTATATTATATAAATATTAAATTTTATTGCATATGATAATATATAATCATTAGCTAATTACGTTTATTTGATTTTAAATCTTTTCATGCGCTCGATATCAATAAATAATTTTCTATTGTTCGTGTTACGCAATTAGAGAAGCTTAATATTTAAAAATAATTTTACGTTTTGTTATAAAGAAATCATTCAAAAATGAGCTGCTAATTGTAAAAAGAAGTCAATTGGTATCTTAAAGAAAAGGTATTGTAGAAACTGTGATAAATTTATTTGTACATTTTATGTCAGATCGAACTGAACCGACTTCTTGCATAACTTTGAATAACTTTTTTGTACATGAAGAACACCATAAAGTGTAATAGCCTCTTAATACTTACACAAGATGTTTTAGAAACAGCATGAGAAATTTTCAGGTAAGATAAGGAACGTCTAGACGTCTCGGAATCTCATTATAATTCTGGGTCGGAAATGCGTTGCAGATGCGTCGTCGCGAGAGCGCAAGAGTTCTGAGCGTTCGTATAAGAAAGCTTCATTTTACACACGACCGTAGCAGTAGTTTGCAGGCCAATTACGCATATTTTAAACAGGACAAAAATTGTCTTATCAAACAGAAATGAATGGCGTAATGAAATATGATGTCGTCCACAGAATAGGCAAGTCAAAATATTATATTAGTATTGTATCATTTTTCAGTCCAAAAGAATGTGTCGGTTGTCTTACTCCTTAGACAGTCTTTAGAGAAACATGAGTATAACATGGAATTCGGACATGAGTATAACATTTGTCTCGTGGTCATACTTACTACATTATAATTAGATTTAGCTAAGTCACAGACTACTTCAGCATCTCTTTGACGATATTTCGTAAAAGCTGGCAGAACTTTTTCTGGAAAAAAAAATTAATAACTTCAGTTGGTAATTTTTTTTTCTGGAATAGAAATGTTTTTAAGGATATTTTTTGAAAGGAGAAAAAACTTACTTAAATCATAATTGTGAGTAGTCAATAATTCGGAAAGAATTTCACAATCTTCAAAACCCTGAAAAAATATAACTCTAAATAAACTTATTTTTTTGTAAAACATTCCTATTTTTAGCTTTTTAAATCTACAACTAGAATATAATATTTGCTTCTACAATTGTAGAAGAACTTCAAATAGATTCACTCTCTAAGAATCTTAAATACGCAAGAAGAAAATAAATTATATATAGTAAAAATATGGCTCTAAAGTTACGAGAAGCTTATTATTGGTAGATTTCGTTATTTCGAACTGCGATCAGATGATGATGATAATATTTAAATTGATATTTTATTGTACTATCTACCGCACAATGCAATGATTTTGATTTGATGGTTGATTTGTCAGTAGAGCCAAACGAAGTCTGTTAGGGCTGCGAAGCCAGGTTAATAGAGTAACTTATTCGTAAGAGACCAGTCGTGAATTCGAATCTCGTTCTTCCGAATATCACCGTGTAACTAGGTTCATGTACGTCAGTTGTATCGGGTTTCAAAGTTTTCTCAATGGCGTTTCGTAGATGTGGGAAATAAGAGGACAATCTCAAGTGTCTATCTCGCTATCTTAATGTGGCTCAAAATTTCGAGGTATATCGACAGTATTTAACAGACCTCTGTTTTGAGCACAAATAGGTAGGTGGAAACATTTAATAAACAAATGATATCTGCAATACAGAAGAAAAGTAAATATCGAGTGAGAAACCGCCAAATATAGAAATCTATTGCAATCTCAAACTATGTAATTCTTAACTATTTAAATTAATGGTATAGGAAAAATGAATTAAAATACATTTGCAAAACTCTATTTTTTTTATTATGTAAACATTATCAAAACTGAAGAATTGATTGGTTGATTTTAATAACGGTTCACTAGAGGCAAAACGAAGGCTACTGTCGACGGACCTCGAAGTTTGAACCTCGGACAAGTGACGAGGACGACATCTGAGCTGGAACTTCCCTCTCCTAACTTCCACACCACACCAACTTCAAAACTGATGAATGGTGGTTTTGAAAAAAGTACAAGAGAGTGGTGACTACTTTGGGCTAAAAAACACATGGATGAGAAGGATAAATAGCTTTTTAGTGTTACCTTCAATAATAAAAAATAATTCAATATACACTGGGGTTCAAAATTAAAAAAAATTTCCAATTTGGTCGATTTTCTTTAGATCTATTGGGCAGACCTTAATGAAATTTGGTGTGTACATAGGGTTTATATAATACAAAAAAAATAACCATTAAACAGTTATGATACACACGCATGATCTTGCGTAACACTCATCGGAGTCCCAAGGTATGAAATAGCAGTAGCAGAATAGAACAAGAAAAATGGATTAATAGGGGGTATGGTCCCCTCTTACAGATACATAGGCCTCGCAACGTGATTTTATGCTGGAAAAAGGGAGTTTATGAGTTCCTGTGGCAATTGGTCTCACTCGTTCAACAACGCTGTTTTCAGGCCTTGGATGGCTCTCGGAGAAGGGTTGCGAATTTCAATTGCCCTCCCCAGAGCTTTCCAGGTATGCTCTATAGGATTGAGTCTGGATATCTGTCTGGTTAATCCATACTGCGAATTTCCTCACTTTCCAGAAATTCGTCGATCCGATGAGCTCCATGAGGCTTCGCGTTGTCATCCATTAAAAGGAAATCAGGACCAACTGCCCCCGTGAAAAGATGAACATAGGGCTCCAAGACCTCATCCCTATACCTTTCAGCAGTCACAGTGCCTCTTTCAAAGACATGGAGGTGTATGTGGCCATCCAACATCATGCCTGACCAGACCACCAAGCCTCCACTGTCATAATGGTTGATTTCTTGGACAATGAAGGGCAGGAAGTGGGTCACTTGTTCTCTCCATATGAAAGTCCTGCGAAAATCACTGGTTAGATTGAACTGGGTCTCATCAGTGAAGAGAACGGCCAGCCATTGATCCATGTTTCAATCTGTATGATCTCTGTATCATTTCAAGTTGACTCTCCTGTTCGGAGAACCGAGCGGGCCGCAAACAACAGGTTTTCTTGCAAACAGCCCTCTCTCATGATGTCTTCTGGAAACAATCATCCTTGAAATTCAGGTTTCATATGGCTGCGTATAATTCATGAAAGACCTGAGAAGATGTGATATCCCTGGTACGCCTCGCTATAATGACAAATGGCTATCTTCTCTGGCCATCAGGGTTCTCGGACGACTTTGCTCAGACTTTCTCTCGACGGATCTGGTATCCTGAAACAGTTTCCATAAGTTGGACACGACGCTGGGCGTTAAATCGAATTCTCTGCAAATTTGGATTTCAGACTGGCCTGCTTCTAGCCTACCAGCAATTTTCCACCTTATTGCATAATCTAAATGTTGGTGGTTACTCAGTTTTACTGTTTGAATTTTAATTTACGCGATTGGTGCAAAAAAAAACAGCAAGAAATTCGGCGAAATGTGCTAGCGAACGAAATGCAGATTTTGGCAACTGAGCTTATAAATCCTGTTTTTCGACTAGTTCCGCGTACACACACACATACGTTTTGTATTTCGGCGTATAAGTTTTACATCTTTGTTTCGAAACAGTATTTTTACATTTAGTTCGATTCTTTTCATGAAATTCGACAAAATATGTAAATTCTCTTAATTTTGTACACCAGTGTAGATAGCCTAGATGATTGGGCCTATTATTGGTGAGACTTCCGACGCGAACCTAGCCCTTTTTTGACCGGAAATAAGCATATGGTTCTGTCATAATGCTGAGGAGAGGGCATACTGTTTTAACAATATAACAGAAATATGTTTCCTATAAGATCTCGTCCGTGATCAGAAGATTATCAGGATGTGCTACGGACTCATTTGCTTTCATTTGTAAAAGTGTTCTGGGATGTGAAAACTAGATATTCCAGAAGGATAAGCTTCTATTCATACCTCTAAATCTGCTAAAACTTTATTTATACAGAATCAAATTACCAATTTGAATGGGCTGCAATAGGCCTGAATCTTAACTCAGTGGGAAATCTTTGGAGGCATTAGCATGAAGTGTGTATGCTCATAGATGCCAATTTTAAATCCTGTTGGAGTTAAAGCAAAAAAAATAGACCAGAGTTGATTCTCTTTTAAAATTTATTTTCTGCATGCATACCACAGCTGAAAGCATGCCTAATCGGGTATTCATATAAATTGTACACAATGCTCTCAAAATTCGAACTACATTGGATAAAACTCTGTTTGTCCATATATTTTTGGGACTATGTATTATTTTATTTTAATTTTTCCACAAAAAACTATGAACTTTACAAGATATATCACTACTGTAATAAATTGTTATTGTGTTTCTACTTTGATTACTTTTCTTGTGTTCCTCAATTTTTAATGATGCTATTTTTCTGAAAAAAAATTACTGTTCATATACTTAAGAGACGCTGGATGAAGGTGGACGAAATAAAAATTCTTGAATATCTGTTTCGGGTTTCTAACTGAATCCATCGAAAATCTTTGGAAGGTTTTAACTCGAGATACTTGCAAGAATGAGCGATATTACATCAGCAAGTCTGATCTAAGAATCATTGTAAATAAAATTGCTAGAACAACATTGAATGTGACGCCTTCCAACTATGTTTGGTTGTATGAACCGACGATTCATACAAATAATAAAAAAGTAGTTCCCACGTCAACAACTTAATAAATCATATCGACTCTATACTTTTATCCAACTTCAAATGTATGGCGATTTCTGTGATTTCTTATAAAACGTTACATAATGTAATTAAATTTAAATTTATTTTTACAGTAATTTCATTATATTATGAAGTATCCTTACACTTCACTGTATATTTATCTTGTTTTATGTCGTCTGTTTCTGTGACGTTATACATTTTTCCAGGACTATACAGGTAATCTGATTTTGAACTACTGCCAATAGACAAGGATGAAACCAGAGCTGATACCAAACTCTCCTCACACTGAATGGACTTAAAAGACTCGGCAGATTTAATGTACATCAACACCGTTACATCGCAGTCTTTGGATATTTTTACATTGATATTTTAGGAAGTACAAAACCCGAAAAGTTACCTATTGAGATTACAAGTTGGTTTCTCTTCAAATTAAGTTACCACTTCCTTACGCGAGATCTTCGAGGCCCAGTTTAATTTAATGTGTACAAAACCCCATAATCCCACGCTTTAATCTATATCATAATCAAGATATGAACTAATTATTTTATTTGTATATCATGTACCTCAAGCCTTTGATCAAATTTGAAATGGTGATTGGTTAGTTTAATTGGCTCCATATTTGTCCTAGCTGCCCAAACATTTGTTAATTTATTGTGGGTGAGTGCGTGTGAAGTACAAACATTTGTAACCAAAAGGGGGGGGGGGCATATATCTAATCATCTAGACAAAACGTTATAAATACAAGAAAGAATGAAATGTGGGGATGGAATAAAAGGGAGAGATGTCGAAAATAGAAAAAAATGCTAGAGTAAACTAAAAGCGTCTCACCCTTGTTTATTAAAACCCAGCAATTCCTTTGGAAGGAAGGAAACTAACTCGGTGTTGTAAATTTCGTATAAAGTAGACAGAAAGAAATTATTATATTGTGTCCACCTTTCGCTCCCAAGAGGCATCTATTAAATTGTTCCCTTAAATTGTGTTATTAAATAAAAATTGTGTATATTAAACACAAAGGAACTGTTAACAACTATTTCTGAGGGTCACTTATGTGAAGTGGGGCAGAATGTGATTATATTTAAGGAACAGAATAACTATTAATCCCCTTGGCGGGTTTTTTTGGGTTTTTTTTTTTTTTTTTTTTTTTTTTTTTTTTTGTAGAAATAGCGATATGAGATCTTCCGGTTTGTAATCTGAAATGCACACTCTTCGAATATAGTTTCATTAGTTTTACTTAATATTATTTTGAAAACTTTAACTCATATTTAGTTTTTTAATTCATAAAAAGACTTTTTTAAAAAAAAAAAATTCTACTTAGTTTGTAAAGGAATTTCAGGAAGAAATCTTGCTTCGTGCATTTTCGGTAAACACATACTGAGTAAAAACAACAATTACTTAATAAGATAAAAATAAAACTATATTGCAATACAAGGAAAAAACAAATTTATTCATAAAAAAAATTTTGCAAAGAAATTTATCAAACATTAGAAAAGTGTTAAAATGGACCTCCTATTTCTCTATTTGCAAAGTTTTTCTACTTGCTTTTCATCACGCCACATTTGAAATTATAATTATATATCCCTGTTTAGCCTAAATTTATAATACTGATAACATTTTAATGATCTTTCTGCGATTGATTTTATAATACGAATATAGAAGTTTTCTATAATGTGTATCAAAATGATTAAGTGTGTGTGAGTTACATTGTGCAGATGTTCATTTATAATACATCTGTATAATTAATTTGACAGGATTTTAATTTTAAAATGTTTTTCATCCAGGCTTCACACTCTTTTATAAAAAAAATTACTTAATTCATGACATTTAAAATTTTACGTGGTATACTGGTTGTTGTATTTTTTTGCATTCCTCTTTTTTCTTGTTTAGTTGTACACGAAGACTAATATCCTAAAACAAAACTTACTGCATTCATTCCTTGAAAACCAAACGGAAGCATGGCGTGCGCTGCGTCTCCTAAAATCAGCACTTTGTCCTCTACGTGATAGGAATTACACTGAAAAATTTAAAGAGCACAGAGAAATATTTCTGGTTGGAATTGTTGGAAAGTGAAAATAATAAAAAGATTCTAAAAAAAGACTATTTACCTTAATAGAAACCATTGCATAAGGTGAAGTGTTTAAAAAGTCAGTGACCAGTTTCTCCCTGCGAAGAAATACCATATGTTAATTTTATTTAATATTTAACACTGAGCATATTCCTGTGGTGACTAAGCCGAAAAAATGCTGTTGCCTAATTTTGAAAATATTTTATTTAAATTAGAGCAAAATTCGTGGAATTAATACGGATTTACTGCATTTTGCTATGGAGCACATTGATTTGAAGTTGAAAAGAGTTGTAGAGAACCATGGCTTTCATACAAAACATTTATAGAGCTTTTTTTAACTGTACTTAGCCACCTATTGGCGATTTTTTGAACTAATTTTTTATTTTAATAAAGCTCAAGCGCATAATCTGAAGTGTCTGTGGTTCAAATTTTATGTCATTCTGGCCAATCCTCCTGAGAATGAAAAGTTTAATTATAACAACTTCCTAATGGGAATTTTTTCTTTTAATTTCTCTTATGATCATTTAAGTTCCTTTCGAAACCTTTGCATTCAATTTCAGGTAATGTCTGACAATGTCCTTGTAAAAGAGAGCATGTCCGATTTTTCCTTCAAAGTTCGGAAATATCCCTAAATGTATTCAAAGGAACTACCAATATTTATCATCTTGAAAGATTAGAATCTTTTTAACTAAATAATATTATGTTACATACATAAATAAGAATAATTAAGAATTTTCAGCTACAATCGTTAATAGTAGAATTGTAAAGTTTTGCTATATTTATATGTTTATAAAATTGTAATTACTTGTTAATGATTTACTAAATATGTTTTCTAAAATAACGCTTGGGAGGAAGAAACTATTGACATCAAAGAGAAAAGGCATAATTCAATAGGCATGGAATGAAAAGTGGAATAAATGTTTCTTCAACAGACAACGGCCATAGCATACGAGGTTTCTATTTTATTTTTTAAATTTATCCTCTCATCATAATTAATAGTTAAAAATTTGTAATGGGAGGTTGTTCCCTAATTTGTTAAATTTCGGTTAAAATTGGGGATCAAGGCG
Source organism: Nephila pilipes (assembly GCA_019974015.1). Lineage (NCBI taxonomy): Eukaryota > Metazoa > Arthropoda > Arachnida > Araneae > Nephilidae > Nephila > Nephila pilipes. Next base: position 92,399 of record BMAW01104658.1, read on the forward strand.
CAAAAAGCCTGGGATTTCAGTATGCGAGAACTGCTGAAATGTTGAAGAGAAATAGGAATGAAATTGTTCTTCTGTTGTGTGTTGCCCAGTCTATTTTAAATTACAGGAAAGAAATTTAACCTCTTGATTTCAGCAACACATAAAAAAAATTTAATTTTCAACTGCGCAGAATTAAAGATCTGTTAACTAAAAGATTGTTTATAATTTTAATATTTAAATGCGTAACCTCCTAAAATAGCTGAAGTATGAATTTTAATGAACGGGTTACTGATTACTGAATTAAACATATTTTCTCGTACTTATAAAATTGTTAGTTAAATTAATAATATTTAACTGGAGAAAGGATAAATTACAAACCGGAAAATCTTTATGCACAATCGAATTTAATATTTTTGATGAAATCTGGCATGAATTAATATAAAATGAAAAATGGATGAAAAGACAGCTTTTTTTATTGATTTTCGAACTGAAGAATTCCCTCAGATGAATAAATAAAAATTGTTTTCAAAAACCTTCAAAAGATAGAGGAAGGGGGAAAGAAAAGTTTTTAAAAGAAAACTTTATTTTGATTTTTTTTTTTTTTTTTTTTTTTTTTTTTTTTGCCTTGATATTCTTGCATTCTTTATTTTGCATACTTTTTTTTACTTAAGCTATCAAAAATAAAAGTTACATCTTGTAAGACCATAAGTTTATTTAGCTCCTTAATATTACTTTTCACTTTGGACATCTTTAAAAAGTTTCAATTCCGTTATTTCTTTAAACAGTTATATTCTTTAAGAATATTTTTGGTATATCCAAGAGAAAAACTGAAAAAAAAAAAACGATTTTCTTACTTCCCAATGAGAGAAATGGCGTCTGGAAAGTTTTCCGAAAATAATTGCAACAATTTTTTTGGAGTATTTGTTTGCTCAAACGTTTCGAAGGGCATAAACAAAGATCCCGTGTAGGTGCAATTGCTATTCGGCAAGGCTGTCATTAACATCTGTTCCCTTGGCCAAAAATGAAGGTAGTCGGTTTCCATCGTAAACTGAAAAATAATTCTATCCATTAACTTGCCAGTAACTAATTTGATTGATTGATCCATTAATTTATTATATACTTATTACCGCCGAATTAGAAGCAATACGAGGGCTTTGGCGACAGATTTAGTAATTTTGAATCATGTTCTACGAAGATAACATCTTAGCTAACACGCCACTCTCTCACTTTTTACCCCTTCCAACGTAAGGGTTTTGAGCTCAGATAGACCAACACACACCATCTCCGCTATACGGGGGAGGGGGAGCCTTTAGTGACACCAAAACTGGAGCCTACGACCCGACTGAAACAATTCTATCTGTGACCTCGTGATCATAACCACTTTGCCACCACGACCGCCTAACTATATCATACTCCATATACAATAAGCGTCTTCATAATCAGACATCACACAATCAATCTCTCCACCGGTTAACAGAAATAACAGGATAAACTAAATTTTAAAGAATACTGCAAGTATCACACAAAAACAGGAAGAAAATCAAAAATAAACTAACATACACCTGTTTACTTTGTTGGTGTATTCTAAACAATTATATTTCAGACTAGCAATTAAACATTTTTTGATTCTGAATGCATTTATAAAACATTGGATTTTCGATTTTTAATGAATTTTGAATGCTATGAAACTTTTCCTTTCTCCTTCTTATGAACTCCCTCAGATGAAACTTTTTTCTCCTCTAAAATTACAATAAACTTATACACTTTATGCACGAAACAATAGTAAATTCCGCTGCTCAACCACACAAAGAGTTAACGAAATGTTCATGGATTCACTGCTTCACATAAATTTAGCATATTTCTTGTACGTTTCGCTTTTATTGGAATTTGTCGATTCTTCTACATGCGATATAATTTTTCGATTTATTTTTATTAAAGTCAAATAATTTTTAACATGCTAAATTGAAGTAAAAAAATTCATTGTTTGTGGAATGCACGTAGATTTTAACACATCATGAACAGTAAAAGATCTATCTGAACGAATGACAACATAAATTAAAGGTGACACAAAAGTCGACGCGTTGTACGTTCAATATAAATCTAGCATAGAAGAATTGAGATTGGGGTGATTTCATAGCGTTATGTTAGTATCAATCGAAGGCTAATGGCGACGGACATAATAATTTTAAATTGCGCTCAAGGGCGACACCCAATCTCCTAACTTCCAAAGCCTCCCAACGTGAGGGACTGTGCCAGATAATTTAACACACATTTAACGCTCATCAGCCCCTCTACACGATAGTTATTAAGTAAAATCTGGATTCCAACGAACGACTCGACTGAAATATCGACTTTAAAGCTAAAGAACTTACTTGTCCATCTGCCGTAGTCGGAAAACCTAGTTCTATGTAGCCTTGTTCGAAGTAGGACTGGTTGTAATCGAAGCGGGACATTTTAACCATTTGTTGGCGAACTGCAGAATAAGCCCCGTCGCATCCAATCAGCAAGTCTGTTGAATCCTCTATTACTTTCCCATCAAGTCTGAATGTAAAAAATAATGATTTGAGGTGTGAGCATCGCTTTTTCATCCAATAATGCTAAGTACGTGAGGAATCCTTTTCCTTAAATTTGATACGCACATTTAGTATTTTGGTCATTTTGACGCAGTGATGCATTTTAAACGTTATTGGAATGAGAAGGAAAAACACATATTATTCAAAGAGTATCAATACATTTCAAAAATTATTTAAATGAATAAGATATTCAAATCCGGAAACATCTTGCTGAAAGTTATTCCGAATTTGCTTTTTCCTCCTTAACATCGTTTTTCACGTTTGACTTAGTATTAATCGGAGGACATTTTCAAGAAAATTTTAATTTGAGCTTTCGTAAAAAAATTTTTGCTTCGAAACAAGAATTAAAGTTTTTAGAAAATTGAGAGTATCGATGCTTTGAAATTAAATAAATATTAACATAGCACACGTGCATATATATATTTACGTCCAATTCGCAGCTATAAAAAGCAATTTCTTAGCGTAATTAGTTATCGGCGGGGAATTTTATAAAAAACAACATCCTCTTGTTTGTAGCATAATATTCTTACTACATTAATTTGTAACTGATTTTTAAAAAAAATATTGCATTCAAGTTCGTTTAATTAAGTAGGCTTATAGAGTGAATGGAGTTTTAAAATAGTGTAATTGTATCTCAATGTTCAAAATTTTTGATAGTAAAAGTGTGAAGTGAGGAAATTAATGCACTCTAATAACGAAAGAAAAGTAGTAAGAGAGTATATTAAGTGCCGAATTTTGTTTTGTGTACAGACATATACATAGAGGATATCTAAGCATTTTTAGAACTATTTTAATGCTTAAGATGTAAAAGCCAATTTTTTTAAGTGTTCCATCTGAACCTTGTTTTTTAGCTATAAGTCGGCATCATGCTTTTCCTTAATAATAGGGACTTTCGTAAAAGTTTTAAGGGTGTCACTTGCCATTCCTTTTTCTCTATTTAGCAGAGTTCATAAAATGTGGTGGGTTTGAGCTTAGAAAGATACCTTCTCAGCAGACCAAATGCACAAAAGTTCATGGATGAAACGACAGGTGACTTTGCAGGAATATGTTACAGAGATAATTCATTTTTTCAAGAAGTGGTTGTGTTTGAAGTACGACTAATGCAGTTTCGATTTGTTAAAGTCGTTAGAATAATATACATATAGGATGTAAAACATTCCCCTTATAGTATGATGAATTGATTTTGATACATTTTTCCCGCTCTTAATATTTTTAATTTCCCATTGTAAGAGAAATACAAAGTCTTTAATGGCAATGATTAAACCTTCACTTAAACTTTCTTCCTATTCTAGGAACCAGATTTGGATATCATTTTCTTCATATTTGCGACAGTAAATAGACCGTTCTTGATGCAGTCATTTAAGAAGACTCATACTTCATTTAAGGTAGTTATTTATATCCATTTATATCTTGCTAAATAGTTTAAGCACAGGGCTCTACAAAACCCCTTGCGTTGAGTCACATAATTCGACAAAAGATGGTGAGAGTTAATGATAAAGAGGTGAAACAGTGAGCAATAATAAAACTAAAATTTGCAGCTTAAAAAGATGTGTGTGTGTCACCACTAACTTCACTTTTGAAGTATTCGAAACAGTATGCACATTTTGGTGTATTCATTTGGAGTTTCGACGCAGGATTTTTTTTCAACGTCGTGGATGGGGAAAGTGTTGTTGGCGACCTTGAGTGCCGCTGCTATTTCGAACCCTGTTCCAGTGGGTCCAAAGGAAAGTTGACCAGTCGCTTTTTACTGTGCCTAGGCTGAAAAGACGTCTCATTTGGCTAGTTAGCAAGAGTTTTAGCTTCTAGTGTTGTTGTAGAAAATAGTCGTTTCAGAGTCTTTCTTTCTCCATGTAGAAGCAAGACTTTATCCTTTCCCTTTGTTAGGTACGTTTTGGCTTGGCGCGCGTGCGGTCGCTCCTATTGCTCGTTTACATTTCATTTTAAGTACAACTTTTACTAGTGATATGAAAGTATGGACAATCTTGTTGCTCCTTATAAATTGCACTTGCATGTATTTGGTATAATTTATTAGAGGCATGTAATGTATGGTTGTGATTGCCGCTCTTAACACGCATTGACATTATTTCATGTAGCACAGTGTACCATTATTAGCACGCACATGGTAGATGCCCATTGTTATTGGGTTAATAAATTTTATTATAGTTACTAAAATTACCATCCACTCATTTATATAATATAATTTATTACATCCCCGAGCTATCGTCCTAAACAACGTTTAATATTGTTGCTCGTTTTGCATTCAGAAATATACAGTGCAAAAAACACATTTCACCGCGGAAAATTAAAAAATGCGTCCTTCGATCCAGTATTTGTTTGGATAAACTGTTTTGAAAGAGGAATAAATTTGAAAGTATTAGAAGATAATTTTAATTTCGAGTAACAAAATGATTCCAAGGGTTTTTTTCCCCCCAAAGTATCTACATTTTTTTAATCCATTATCAAAATCGTTCTAAAAACGTGCACAAATCTTTTGTATATGGCATAAAAGTCTCCTATCTACCTGTTTATGTGTGGCTCCTCTGTGTATGTGTGTGTGTCAGTATTATGGAATTTCTTACACACACACACACACATATATATGTATTCTCTTTTCTGTAAAATTACCTCTACATAATTTTAGAAAGCATTTTCATTTTTTTTTTCAGTTTTAAAAGGGATTTTAAATATTCATTAATAATTAAAAAGAATTTCAAATTAAAAACATTGGAAAGTGAAAGAAAAAAGAATCCTTTTTTTAAATTTCTGTAATGCACATATTATTTATTTTCCAATGTATAGAACAGCAATTGCTGTTAAGGCGATTAGAAAATTCCATTTGATAAACATTGTGTTAACGAAAGGAAAATGTAACATCCAAATGATGTCCAAAAATATCCAAATGACGGAATACCAAATAATGATACGTTGTATCAACTCATCTGGTGAATTCATGAGGCAAGTTCCTTGGAAAACAAACCCAGGATTGGAAGACCGAAATTTTTTACAAATGATTTGTGCAAGAAGCTCAGTGATGGATATTGCAATCTTCTCTGAAACCCGTGAACTATTTGTAGCAACAAATAGGCACATCACGTTCCCCTGATCTGAATATACCTGATTTTTTAAAAGGAGATATTTATGGAAACAAAAAAAAAATTGAAAATTGTCATTACTTAAAGGATACAAGAAGTCAGTACTTGAATCTTGAAATGCCTTTCTCAAAATATGCACAAATCAGTTCAATTTTGCCTCCAAAAAAAGCGGACATTATGTAAGTGCAATTTCAAAAACTTTTCCTGCGTTACGTTAGAAGAGCTTTTGCCCTTAGCATAAAAATAACTTTATTTAAGTTTGTTATATTTTTATTTTTAGAAAAATTTACGAATTATTTATGAGTACAAGAAGTTTTAGGACACCTAATACTTCAGTGTCATAAGTTATTGTTGTAATTGTTTATCAATGTTTCACTGAGAAGAATCACGGGGACTACTGGAGAGGGACCTCATAATTCTAAACTTCGATCGAGTGACGAGGACTATACCCGAGGACACCTCCCTCCCTAATCTTCCATAACATGCAAATTGGATTACTTGAGACCTCTACAGATTTAACGTGCATCAGCTCCGCTACACGGTGGGTCTTTAGTGACATCAGGGCTCGTACCTATGACTGGACGAAACGCCGAAGAAGCTACCATGATCACTAGGCTACCGCGGCCTTAGTATCATAAACATCAGCCATAGGCAAGTGAATATAAGAGCAATATTCAATATCTGTCTGATCAGGTTCTAACTCTGAATACGCGAGTAGATATTTAAAAAAAATGAAATTTAAGAAATTCAAGTATTTAAAAACATTATATCTCTAATTTGTGTATTTTTTCTTTTCATGAAGGGCTTTATCATCACATTAATTAATAAATGTAGCTTTCGAGTGAATTTAGTAAAGGAAATGAGTATCAACTTCGCGATGAATGAAAAATATAAGTAATTAAATGTATTATTTGTATTGATTAAAAATTTAAGGAAGCAAGGAAAGATAATAATTTAAAAACGAGGGAATATTTTCCTTGTGAATCAACTTTATATTCAACTTAGCATCAACTTTATACTCAAATCAAAAGGAATTAAGAAAACACATTGCATAATCAAAAGTAACAGTTATAACTTCAGTTATTGTAATAACAAAGATTTCTACTTAACTAACCCCTGGACTTGATATTTTCCAGTCTTAAAACAGCAATTCAAAAACTTGTGCTTGTAGAAAAACTGTACATTTGGATTTTTCTCGGCAGCTGTTTCATGTGAAAAAAATTCAGTGTGCATAGAAAAAAAATCTTAAAAATAATAATAATAAGTCTCAAATAGAACATACCTTCTAAGAGTACTTCATTCAGTTTTTTTCTTATAACTGAATAGAAACACTAAAAGAAAAGAAGGAAGGATTATGTAAAAGATTATACACATTATTGCAGCATTTTATCATGCTTTAAATTATTATATATATCTGCTTTGGGAATCCGTGGCATCTTTCGCTTACAATGCAATGTCTGATCTTATGATGTGGGCTCTAAAATATATTGATAGCCATTAGGAAGAATTATTAAGATGATACAACAATAGAAAATGTATTTCATTGGATAAGATCAAATATTTCCATCTGACGATCTTTTCAATTTTCTTATTCAAATTCTTAGTTGTTTGACTGAGTTCTGAAACAATAGAAACTGATAAAGTCCCCATCGTGGTATTGAAACATTGAGTGGAAAATGCCAAACTTATGGCTAGGAGCTTAGTATTTTCTTGCATTCTTAGAATCAATTGAAATGGAGACTGGTTTTTTGAATTGCTACCTTCGTAAAAGATTATTATCGCCATCTATGTGGTTAAACTAATTTATACTTTTGAATACGGTAAGTTTAGACATAGAATAATGTCTAGTTTCACGTGTTGTTTATTTGCAATGTATAATCTTACCATTTTCTGTTTGATTTGTTTCGTTAGTCTATTTACTCAAACTGAGGTTTACGTTATTTTATTTCTCAAGTTGAGAATCATAGAATTCCTGTAAATTTTATTCTTGGAATATATTCGCGAATTTGTACTTCTATGAGTATACAAACTCTGGAACTGCACAACTAATACTAACGAAGCCTAATATCTAGTTTTCATGAGTACCAGTTATATCAAAAGTGAAGATTCTTCAAGCAATCCTTCCACATTTGAAGGGGTTTTTTTTTTTTTTTATCAATTTCATTCTCAAACAATGCGTATCAAGAATAGTGCTTTAAATCTTTTATATAAGTTTTGTTCTCAATCAGTGATATTGGGACATTAAAATAGATTTTCATGAAAATCTGATTTAGGCACAATTAATTGGTCTCACGGTGTGTTTTCATAAGTATGGTTAAATTATTCGATTAGTTAGATGCAAATGTAAATTATATTTAGTTTTTAGCATGAGATATTCTAACTACATGAAACATATGGGTCAAATTATGCTCTGTCATTATTCATAATTTTAAAGCAAAAATTCTGGAAACTATCGGTAGATTGAAATAAAACATAATGTACATATAATTCTAAAAAATATTTCTTATAAATTGCACGAGTACCGTCCATTAACAAAACTGATTTCCATGAAATAACAAAATATACGGTATTAAATTAAACTAATTTTCGCTGAAGGAAATATTTCACTCAAAATTATCGTCAGAATTTTATCTATCCCTTTAAAAAAAAAGAAATTATAAATTCTACACAATAATAGAATTATCATGTGTGAATTTATTGGCTTAATATATAAACTTTTTCATACACTTAAAAAACAAGATTATATAACGTTCAATCAAGCAGGGTCTTTATTTTCTAGATGCATTACTTTGTCATTTAAGTTTCGTTTAATATTTCCTATATCTATGAATTTTGGACTTCTTTATTTAAAATTTTCAACTCCGTTTCATTTACTTCAATGAATAATTAAATAATAATAACATTCATTTGAAACAGGAAAAATCAATTTTATACTTCATATTGACGGTATGTAGTTTTTTTCTAAAACATTTTAAGGGAACACAATACTCTATGAGCAACTTTTTTTAATTAGATATTTACAAGAAAAAGTTTTTATTCTCCATATTTGATTTCACACAAAATATGCATTCCAGAAAAAAGCTTCATTTTCAAACTAACAGTTAGTTAAAATTTTAATTTTTCCTAATACATATTTCAATATTTTAAGAAATTCCAACAACTTTTACAAATTTTAATACTTCTAGACAATTCTGTACAAGGATTTGGTTATACTAGTGGTATTTATAGCTTTACATTTTTTTTTCCTATCACACAATGCAAAAAACAACAAAAGAACGACTTTATTTCATTTTGTGAATTTTTTTAAAAAATTACTTTTTATCAAAATTCTTATTCCACGCTTAGAATTATTGAACGTATCTTGCAAGACAATCAGAAAAAATTTCAAGATTTTATATAGATTACAAAAAAAAGCCTTGACATTTTAGTACATGACTGTCAAGAAAAATAAAAAGCTAAGCAAAAGCATTTAATAACTGTGCAGATCAATAAAATGATTTAGCACACTGTTAAAGAGAAATTAAATAACTCACTAAATTATGTAGCGAGAGTTATGAAGTTTTGTACTTATATATTTCGAAAAGTCATACAATTAAAATAAGGTAAAAAAAAAACCTTTTCCAATATTTTGGTCATTTTTAGAGTATTTTATCCCTTCAACGAACGTAACAAACAGATTTTCCGAAATAAATAATAAAGTAATGATGATCTTATACAAAATTATTAAATCTCTAATATTACAAACATTTTCAAAATAGTCTCTCAAATATTCTTTAATGCTGTAAATCAACAACGAGAATATATATATATATATATATAAATAATCGACATTTGAGTTTATTTTGATGTTCATGACTCAATAAATCTTTTCGAAAAATGAAAAGTAAAAAATAACACAATAGTCTTAAATCTTGATCCAAACTCTTTTTTAGAAATAAGACAAGAAAATCTGTGATAAAATTAGGTAAGGTATGAAAGAATAATAGAATAACTTATTTAAGAA